>CM025642.2:2566801-2587262 GCA_014621495.2 Entosphenus tridentatus | reverse complement strand
TACATGACCCAGCCAACGCAGCCTTGCCTGCCGGAGGAGCTCACCGATGGGACTTTGCCCAGATCTTTCAAGGATTTGTGAGCTCCTCACACAATCCAGCCTGGTTAAACCCAGGATGGATCGTAGGCAGGCCAGCCTAAATGTTTCAAACCGGCGAAGATGCTCCATTACACACACACACTCACACACAAGACTACTCCCGGCTGTCGTTGTCTCCTCGGCGATGTTTAACACACAACACCACATTCTAATTAAAGGCTGAGTAGACCTAGGGGAAGGCCCAGGACTAGTTCAGATAATCGTCGCTGATGTAGGCCATGAGGGGCAATCGAGCTCGTCGCGGAGTGCACGAACCATCGTGCCACCGCTCCCCACACATACACAGCATACAAGCACGCACACAAATCAAAACACACCACAGCATTGGGCATTATCACTGTTGTATTGCAGAGAATCATCGCTAATGAGATATATGTTGAGTTGATATTTGTGCATCGTAGCCAAGGGAACCCATTAATGTTTTAGTGTGCTATATTTTGTGCTCACTCACGCACAGACACATCAAAACCGCACAGACACACAGCCTCACACATAGGCGCGCACACACTTATCAAAATCGCACACACATAAACACGCACGCGGACATGTACACGCACAATCTCGTGTACATTTCCGCGATATGCAAATACAGAGATACAAATACACAGACACACATAGCCACTTTGAAGCCCGCAACGACACACGAGGGGTTGGGTGGCCAACACCACGCCCGGCCGCCTTTGTCTCTCCAGTGCTGATGTTTTAAACACCGCACCAGGTACTCATTTGAGGCCGAGTCGACCTAAGGGAGACCCAGCTTCGGCTTTAGATCATTCCTCACTGATGTTGGCCGTGCGCTGGAATCGAACTCGGGTCGGTCTGGTTCGTTAGCGTGGCGCGCTAACCACTGCGCCACCGCTCCTGCCCAACTGCAAACACCAACACCGCATCGGAGGCGGCTGGTGGGAGCTTCGCGAAATCCGGGATTACCGCGCGGTGCCACGTGGATTGTCCAGAGGGCACTGCCGGGGTAGGGGCGCTGGGATCATAATCCCGTTAATCCCATTTGCTCAGATGACCCCCTTCAATGTCTAGTCACACACGGGCTGCAATTGGCTGTCAATATTCCCCAGCGGCCAGTGCGCACGGCGAGACCCTCGCCAAAGCTAATCACAGCTGGCGACAGCTGTCTCCTGCCAGCGCTCCTTCAGTGCGCCTCTCAAAGCCGTGCAACTGCACGAGCGCGTGTCATCATCGACATCGTCGTCGTCGTCATCATTATCCGTGATCAATTCCCTGCTAGATGAAGGCATTGCCAAGCTGTCATCATCTATCGCGACCCCGCGATTCAATGATTCAATAATCTACCCCAGTGCCTCCTGCACACGATCGGATTTTATGCATGTATGTTGAAGTTCTTTCGCACCGTACGTAGCCAACCGTGCTAATCGGTGGTACGGGGGAAGGACAACAAACGAAACACAAAAAGCAGTTTGAAAGAAATTAGTTTTCAATCGAGATTACTTAAGAGTGCATAGCTCCAGTGGCTTCCTAATATCGGAAGGAAGAGCGTTCCAGACGGCCGCAGAAGTGCATCTGACAGCGCGCGATGCGCTGACCGTCTTTGTCCAATGGCTCGTCAAAGCCGCTGCGATTATAATGATATCATTCATATAATATTGCTTAATCTCCGCGGTGGGCAACTTTCTCGGCAGCATTCCCTCCCTCGGCTGCCACTCGGTCATTGCCAGCCACCATCATCCCTTCGTCCAAGCTTGCTAAGTTTAAACAGACTCGATACACCATTTGAGTTGTGCGCCTTTTGGCGTCATCTGGTCCAACACCATGTGAGACTAGGCTCTAAGGAAAGCTGTCTCGGGTGTGGACCAATCAACTTCAAGGACAGTGCATACATTATCAGTTATGTTTTTTTTGCATTATGACTGCAGGTATTGTGGTCTATGCAAACATGACTTCTTGTAAAAAAGGTGTCAGTTTTTGTTGCCAGATAAAAATGGTAAAAAAACAATTATCAGACTCGATACACTCGAACCAACGTTACATCCACATTTCGTATTTTCACTACGGTAATTATTGGTGTTGCTGTGCAGGGCTATTACGAGAGCGCCGTGCATCACAGACGGGTATTGGGTGTCAGGAGGAGGGGGAGCGATGTTTACCCAATTAAGTAATTGCTCAGTCGTGTTTTCATATTTGGCGAATGTAGACCGTGACTCCGGAACGCTGGCACACTCGTTGTTGAACAACGCCACGGAACCCTGCACATCTCCAGAGAAAGAGTGCTGCACATGATAATTGTTTTTTTTACCCTTTCATCTGGCAACAAAACTGACACCTTTTTTACAAGGAGTCATGTTTGCATTGACCATCATTGTCTTTGAGGTGTGCGCCTTTTGGCGTCATCTGGTCCAACACCATGTGAGACTAGACTCTTAGAAAAGCTGTCTCGTGTGTGGACCAATCAATTTCAAGGACAGTGCACACATTATCAGAGTTGTGTTTTTTTTGCATTCCGACCGCAGGTATTGTGGTCAATGCAAACATGACTCCTTGTAAAACAGGTGTCAGTTTTGTTGCCAGATAAAAGGGTAAAAAACAATTATCATATTTTGCTACTGGCAAAGGAGGTTCCAATGGAGTGCTGCACATGCCTTGATGGTTGTATAACTCCACCCGCATGATTAAGCAGGGTCCCCGTCGCAGCATCGTGGAATTTCCACCACTGGCTCAGACATGCGAACGGAGATCACGAGAGGACAGAATAATAAGAATCGTTATTCATCCTGGAGAAATCCGATGAGTTATGAAGCTCTTGTTCACAGATGAACCTTATGGTGGGACCCCGGGGTTCCACCAGCCCCCGGCTCTCGCATGAACTGCGTTGCGACGTCATTTGATGTCTGTTGAAGGCGAACGACACGGCGATCTGTCCCTCTCGACGTGCTCTGCACGATGCGCTAATCAAAGTTTCAACGTTGTGTTTGTGACTACGGCAATTTTGGAAACGACGGGTGCTCGGTGAAGAACGAGAGGACTGATTTCTGGCGGGTCGCGGCGTTGATGTGCGCGGTGGGACGGAGTCGCCAAAATAAATGTAATATTCATATTCTAAAAATATTTTTATTATTTTATTATTTCCCTTCTACGTGACTTTACCGAAAGAACCAATAAAGTCACGTGACTTTACCGAAAGAACCAAGAATATGAATCCCTGCAGTCACGAAAGCTTTAAATCGAAAAATGTAATATGAATTACGATTTTGACTTCCGTTTATTCGGGACCCCGGGGTCCCGCCATGAGGTTCAGATGTCCAGAACAATGAGGGTTGGTGAATGGCGGGGAGCATAGCCGTTGGAGCATGGTACAGTACAACGGTGGAGTGTGCCGTGCATAGCGCTGTTGCGTGCATGGCGCGGATGGTGATGGCCCATCCGAGCACTATCCAGGCCTCAAAAAACCCTGCTTAGCTTCCGAGATGGCGTTATGAGATGGGTCACTCCCATCGTGTGTTGTACTGATTGTTGTTGAAACGTTCGGAGCCGTCTCTACTGGACAACCGTGAAAACGAGCTTGAAAGCTCTTCGGATTCTTCCGGTTTAAATATTCTGATTCATTCCTCGGCTACACTTCATTAGCACCACGATCCGAGCAACAATGGGGTGATGGGGGAGAGGGGGTGGTAATGGATTTCTCATGGATGAGGACATTTGATGTCCACTTCAGCAATTGTTTCGTGCTGTGGTTGTCCCACCTGATGACGGACGCTTGTGTTGCGCCCGAAACGTCGTGATTTAATGCATTTTATTTTCTACCTACGTGACTTTACCGAAAGAACCAAAGAGTATGGATCCCTGCAGTCACGAAAACTTCAAATCTAGATTGTAAAAAAATTAAACAAAAACTCTCCGGCAGTGTGCGGTGACTGCGTTCACTGCAAAGGAACAGAAACCGTGGTCAGATATAGCAAAGACTCTGTGCCCGATTCACAAATATAGTCATACCTCGACTTACGTCTCTCCCGTTTACGTCGTTTCGCAAAGACGTCGTCACTTGATGAACACCGCTACCTGATTTGCGTCGCCTCGACGCACACTGACGTCGCTGACAGCATCGTCATCCGTCATTTCTCGTTATCCGTCGCCTCTCAGCCTTCGCCTCCACCACCTACCCTGCACATCGCTTCGATTTACGTCGTTTCGATATTCGTTGCAGATTTCAGGAACGCATCCCCGACGAAGAAGGAGGCATCATCGGAGCTTATACTCCATTACTCACTGACGCAATGATCTTGTGCATTAACCACCTATAAATACTAAACTCTAAACAATGTTTTTATTTTACCAGGCAAGGCCCACTGAGCTACATAGCTCTTTTTCAGAAGCGACCTAGCCAAAAATATATATATATATTTTTAAAGTTTTTAAAACACGCTTTTATGAAATGTACTAGTAATGGAAGAACTCCACGACTCCAGGAAGAGGCCCCGAAGCTTGCCATAACATAAGGGACCGTGGGAAATTACAGCCAACGTCAGTCGACCGTGGACATTTAGACCCAAGCCGAAACATAACATATAAAAAATGTTTCAAAATATATATTTTGTTATTTTTCATGATAGAATATAGTATTGTCATCAGTATGACATAAGTATACCAATTTTGCAGCGATACCACATTGGGAAATGGGTTAAATTGAGTTACAATATTTGAGGATACAACAACGACAATAACAGAGTGAGTTAAATAAGACATTCCTGCGGAGGGAGCTGGTAGGAACGTTGGGTTGCTCGGTCAATGGGCAGGGTCAACGGCGACGTGGTGTGTTCCACAAATATGGCCGACTGTGAGGGCGGGCACAAGTCGGCGTGAGTAGGTTAAATGTTGAGTTTTATAAGGGCACCACGGGGGACCAGCCCCTCCCCACCCAGCCCCACCCCTCCCACTCCCACCCAGCCCCACCTTCCCCACCCAGCCCCTCTCCACCCTCCCCACCCAGCCCCTCCCCCACCCTCCCCTCCCCTCCCCACCCAGCCCCACCCCACACTCCCCACCCCACTCTCCCTTTCCTCCCCACCCAGCCCCTCCCTGCACGACGGACGGACACTATAATCCCCTGTGGGCTGGTGGAACCAGGAGGTTCCTACGAGTAAAAGCGTGTAATAGTAACAATAATGAAGTGGCTTATCACGTGAAAATGTATAGCAGCCAAATATTCTAAGAAAATTCCCGGAGAAAATCTACGCGACCACGGGGAGAACATGCAAATTCCAAATATACAGGGTTGGGATCGAACCCACGAACCTCCTCCTCCATACCAGGCGAGCTAGATAACATCTCACCACCACGGCACCACAATGTGAGATCACAGCTGTTGCTATCCATCAACATCATTAGCCGTACGAAGGAAAGGAGTGGATTGCTAATTTAAGTTAACCATATTCACCAAGCCGCACGCACGCACGCGCACACATTCGCAGCAATAGAGCGATGCCCGGTAATTTTTAGGGCAACCTTCATAATAATCATCATCATCCCCATCATATCCCCGTTGATATTTCCAGGTCAGTTTTAGTCACGCCAGGTTCATATTCTTCACGTCACATCTCATCATGTGGTTCACGTCCGAGCTTATTGCGTTGCGGCGCGACTTTTCACGTCGAATTACATCATGTTTCGGTGGCATTTATCAAGTCAAATTCAATCAAACTTCAATGTGTTCATAGAAGTGCATCAAACTATAAATATATATATATACCACTTCCTTCCGGCCACGTCGGGATATCTGAGGGTTCCGTGAGGACGCCCGTGGCTGAGTCTGTACACGGCAAGGAATCATCGTCATAGCAGATGACTTGTCCACAAACACGTGTTGAGCCAGACTAAGACACATTCAGGATGTTTAGGTTTCAGTGTTATAATCTTAACCTATTTTTTTTAATTTCATTTTACCAGGTAAGGCCCAGCGAGTTATATGGCGTCTTTTTCAGAAGCGACATGGCCACAAATGATAGCCCAATGAAGTGGTGTATACTGTGGACATTTAGAGGAGCAAAATACTCTAAACGCGTGATGTCGATTATAAATGTGGAGAGAAAAACCGGATGACCCGGAGAAAAATCCCCACGACCACAGGACGAACATGCAAAATCCAAGTATACAGGCGTCAGGGTCGAGATGAAACCCACGATCTTCTGTATACCAGGCAAGGTAGGTAACGTAACACCACCTTGGCGCCCTTCGATCGCGGGGGAGGCATTCTCTGCCCTAGCTGACATCCCAATGTCAGTCTCGTCCATTGCCCATCGTCCCCTCTTGTAGGCACCACGTGTCCTGCCCAAGCCCACGTGCTCATTGAGTTTGTGAACCAGGATGGGAAATCATTCCGAATAAACGCTCATTAATTGGCTGAAAACATCTTCATATATAGAGAACTGTAGAGCTTGGGCAATTGTTGGCAGCGCCGGCTCAGCCTGGCTGCTACTTTGCGAGCTCGTCTGTGGTTCCAAAGCAACAATGCGTTATATCAGACTAGACGCAATTATGATAACTGTTATATATGTAACTAACACCCACTACTGTTTGTATTATGCTCTCAGATAACCAGACTAAATCCTTTTTAGGATTTGTAAAGTTCACGATGAATACCCAAGGCTCAGATAGGCAAAGGCAAATTCAGGATTCGGAGGGTACATTATTGTTATCCAAGACTCGCATAGATCAACGTACGTTTGGGATTCCTATGGGGGGGGGGGGTCTCAGTTTCGAGGTGAGTTTCACAGAGACACCTTCAGGGTTATTGTGATTCAGCGTTAATAGCCGAGGATCAGAGAGGATCATTAAGTCATGGGTGTCAATCTAAGGATTTAATACCACTCAAGGCTCATGTATACGCCACACCTGGTCTATACAGTGCATTGTTAATTCCAGAGGCGTACACACGGACTAAAAAGATATCCCCCTATAGCCACACAGGCTGAAATGTTGGCGAGCACCTATTAAGGTCGGAGAGGCACACAAGTAGGTGGCGGTGTGGGCATGAACACGCCCGGACGCCTCGATTGCCCCCGAGCGCCGATGTCTAAACACAACAAGACCGGTACTCGTTTAAGGCTGAGTCGACCTAGGGCCGTATCAGAGATCACCCGCCGCTGATGTTAGCCCAGTATTGGGTCTAGAAGCTAAAGCTCTCCCGGAATGTCAAGATTTATAAATATGACTCAATACACATCAACAATTCCATGCATTTTCTCTCGTACATATCAATAAGCCACTCATTTACACGGTGCCAAGGAGTTTGGGATTGAACACCACCCCCTTCCTCGGTAGCCGTGCCAGGGGAACCATCGACAGAACTCAAATCGCGAGGTTCGTGCAACGCGCGTGCAGTGCGCTAACCACTGCGCCACCACTCAACCCTGAATTCCACATCGTCGTGGCGGAGTTGTTGTGCCTCTCGTCTATTTAATCTGCCCCCTTCCCCTTCTTTCGTCTCGCGTGGAGGCGGGTGCAGGGAGGTGACGAGATTGTGGTTCGTTATTGCGGCAGGCGTTGCAGGCAGACGCGGTGGCTAGGAGATGTTAACTACCTCGCCTGGTATGCAGGAGGTCGTGGGTTCGATCCCGTAGATTTGGAGTTTGCAATGTGTCTCTCTCCCCGTGGTCTCGTGGATTTTTTTTTTGTCCGGGTCCTCCGGTTTTTCCCTCCACATTTATAACCAACACGCGTTTTATAGCATTTGGTTGCTGTAAATTCCCACGCAAGAAGCCATTCCGTTGAGCTATCATTTCTGATAATCAGGTCAGTTATAAAAAAAAGTTATATATAGCTCAGTGTGGGTCTTACCTGGTAGAATAAAAAAAAATGTAACAATTTAGTTTAGAGAGGCAGGCCAGTCAGCCCCGGCTTTTGAGTGAGTGACTCTGCAATGAGAACCTGGAGCAGCGGCAGCGGCAGCTAACATCCCTTCTCGAGAAGAGCTCCCTAATCCCATCGTAATGAGCTCTCCGCCTAATACCCATCGCATCGGCGAGCCTTTGTGTGTCCCGTGTGCGAAGAGCTTCCAGAGAAGGGGCCTTCGATTCATTTATTGCATCGCTTTGTCTTCTTGTGTGGAGTTTTCTCCCGCTTGCCGTTATTGCATTCGGCTTGGATGAGAAGGAGAGAGAGAGGCAGGGAGAGAGAGAGGATAGAAAAAGAAGTTTTATCCGCGCTGTCACTCACCCTGGAAGGAAATGAACACCCCCTTGACTGTGGCTGCACGTAACGGTGGAGGGGTATTGTGGAATCCGCGATTTGAAATCGTGTTTCATTATCCGCGTCCGTTTTTTTCCTTACACGTTGGTTTGTATTGGGCGAGGGCGGGATCGTCGAGTGATAACCGCTAAAACAAAAACCGCTAACCGCTTTCAGAACCGATGAGTCGGCAAGCCGGCATCAATTTCCGGTGGAATCTGAGTCGTGAATGCACGAAATGAGCGGCGTGGGCGAACGTACAAACGGCACGGCGGCGTAGGTCACCGCGTGGCATGTTTGCCTTAAATTTTTGCGGTTGAAAAGTTAAACAACGCTACGTGAATCGCTTGATACATTTCGATTCGTGCGACAAACCGGTAACCGTTATAACCGTGGTTTATTTTTCTGTAAGCGGTTACCGGTGACGCAATTTAACCTGTTTTAACAGCCCGAGCATGTCTGTTTGGCGTATGTATACATGTGTGGTATGTATGGATGTCTTGTATTGTAGTGGGTGGATGCATACACACATACACGTGTATGTATACATGTGTGGTATGTATGGATGTCTTGTATTGTAGTAGGTGGATGCATACACACATACACGTGTATGTATACATGCTCTGTATTGGCGTGTTGGACACACACACACACATACACGTGTGTACGTGTGTGTGTCTTGACATTTAACGATCACATTCCCACATCCCTGCTCTCCGCTCAGCGACCCGGTCTCGTCTGTCGCTCTCGTTTCATTCCGCATGGCTGCGTGGGGGCACGGAAGGAGTTGGGGGGGGGGGACTCAGGAGGGGCAGAGAACCCCTGGGACACGCGGGGGAGCATTCAAGCCACCAGCAGTGTGTGTGTGCTGGAGCGTGCGTGTGCGTGTGTACAGGTGTGTGTGCGTGTGTTAATGGGGAGCGGTAGTGTAGCGGTTAGCGCGCTGCGCTATGAACCTGGCGACCCGGGTTCGATTCCCGCTCACGGCTAACACCAGTGACGATTATCTGAACCGGTCCCGGTCCTCCCCTAGGTCGACTCAGCCTTAAATGAGTACCTGGTGCGGTGTGTAAACATCGCCACTGGGGAAACAAAGGCGGTCGGGCGTGGTGCTGGCCACCCACCCCCTCGTGTACCGTTCCGGCCTTCATAGGTGCTCGCTAACAGCACTTGCCCCTACAGTCTGTTAAGGCTTTACGGGGGATCTTTGTCTTGTGCGCGTGTGCGTGTGCGCGTGTGCGTGTGCGCGTGTGCGCGTGTGTGCGTGCGTGTGACTGACTCATCCTCAAAATTGAGTACCCGGTGGTAATGTGTAAACATCGCCAATGGGGAGACAAAGGCGGCCCGGCGTGGTGCTGCTGACCGCCTACCCCCTCGTGTGCCGTGCCGGTCTTCAGAGATGCTCGCTAATGGCACTTGTCCCAACAGTCTGTGAAGGCTATACGCGGGATCTTTGTCTTTGTGTGTTCAGTACGATTCCCACTCACGACCAACAACAGTGGCGATTATCTGAACCGGTCCTGGGCCTGCCCTAGGTCGACTCGGCCTTAAATGAGTTCCTGGGGCGATGTAGAAACATGGGAGATAAAGGCGGCCGGGCGTGGTGCTGGCCACTACCTTCCTCGTGTTCATAGGTGCTCGCTAACAGCACTTGTTCCAACAGCCTGTTAAAGGGTATACGGGGGATCTTTGTCTTTATGAACGTTTGTTTGTAACAAAAATACAAACACACGTAGTACACGAGATTCATATATATATTAAAAAAATGTGTTTCATATCATCAGCTGCATGCGTACTACATCAGTGGGACCCCATTACAAGATTGCCACGAACAAACAGAATCTTAAAAGGCTCGTGCACAGCCACAAGCCAAGGCGCAAGTTGCACGGAGAGTTTCTAAGTTGGCAAAGTATGAGTGGCGCGATGTTGGCCTCTGCGTTGTTTATTTCATAACCCCGCGGTGTCTCGGGCGCGTCTGTTGGGCGACGTTTCAAATCAGCGCACCCGAGCAAAGAGGCGCTCGCTCTCTCGCTCGCTCGCTCTCTCTCTCTCTCTAATCGATCGCTCTTTTGAAGGCCACTCGCTCGGCCGGCCCCTGCGCCAATTTCTCACGGTTCAATGCCCGCCTCTGTTCGACATAATCCGAGGCTGCTGCTGCTAATAGTGAAGAAAAGAAAAAAAGAAACCCCCGCGCAAAAACGAACGCGTAAGCAGGTGGTGGTCTCGGCAACACCGCTCCTGAAAAATAAACTTGAGTCTCATTGGGAGCTTTACTAGAGGCATAACGATGATGTTGATGATGCTGACGGTGATATTGATATTGATGTTACAACTGCAAGTGATTGTGATTATGTTAATGATGCTGCTGCTGCTGCCGCTTTTGCCTCTGGCATGGCATTAACGACGTGACATGGGGGGTGGACTACATTCGAATTGCTAATTTATGGTAATAAAACTCACAGTCAAACGGGCAAGTCGCGTGTGGTGGCCTAGAGTGTGGGTATTCTCATTCCTCCCGAGACGTCTGTCCGGCGTGAAAGAGTAGGCCAAAATAGCGGGAGCCCTTCTGCCACCAGTCACGTGCGCGAGAAATTGCAGTGCTGCGCCTTTGCCCGCCCCACAATGAAAAATCCGTCTCACCGTTCGAATCTCGAACCCGCACCGTGCAGGTCACCTGCGGCTCCGTCTCCCGATCCAAAGTCCTCGCCGTCACGACCTGCCCCGTGGCCCCATCCACGGCCAGGGCCTGTGCCGGGTGAGTGCCCGTCTGGTCGGCAGGGAGCTGCGTGAGCCACGGGTGTAGCTGCGGCTGCTGCTGGTGGTGGTGGTGGTGGTGATGGTGGCCGTGTCCTTGGGGCTCAGGCACGAGCTCGAACCTGGCTAGGAGGAACCTGCCCTGTGGAATCCGCGCGACGGGAGATCCCGGGCGGGCATCTTCTGAAACCTCGGCGCTGAGTTTGAGCGTTGCCGTGGCTCGCCTGGGGCTGAGGCAGAGAGAGAGAGAGAGAACGGCAACCCCGTAGCGAGACGTTGTTGTTGTGGTTGTTGTTGTTGTACACATTGGTCAACACACTTCCCAGTAGCGCGACCCGAACTGCAAACAACTGTGTGTGTGTGTGTACATAACACTGGCACGTATGTATGTTGAGCTTCTTTCGCACCGTACTTTTGGCTTGCCGTCGGACAAAGACGGCCACTGCATCGAGCGCTTCTGCGGCCGTCTGGAACGCTCTTCCGATAGTAGGGAGCCACTGGAGCTCTGCACTTTTAAATCTAGATTGACAAACCCATTTCTTTATAACTATTTTTGTATGTGTGTTTAGTTTGTTGTTCTTCCCTTGCACCTCCGATGAGCGCGATTGGCTACGTACGACGCGAAAGAAGTTCAATAACGTACATACCTACGTAGCCAACCGTGCTGATCGGAGGTGCGGGATAAGGACAATGAATTAAACACAAAAAGCAGTTTTCAGGAGACGGAGCTATGAAATCAGCCTTTCATCCAGCAATGGATCGACCATGGCCAATACTGACGATTATACTGTATACTGGGCAATTACCCTTCTCTGTAGCATTTCTGCGATGAGGAAGGGTCATTGTCCGAAACGTCGCCAATTGTACCGTTTTTGTTTCCTCTTATGATCATTGCGTTATTGACACGGAACCGCAGAGTGGCCGTTTGCAGGCCGCACACACGGACACACAGCCGGTGATGAACACACTTCCAACGACACACGTGGGGGCGAACGCCTGGGTGTACCGCCTCCTGTGAGCCTTAGCGTTGACTACCTCGCCTGGTATGCGGGAGGTTGTGGGTTCAATCCCAACCCTGACACCTGCTGTATATTTGGAGTTTGCGTGTCTCTCTCATCATCATCACGGTGGCTAGGAGATGTTAACTACCGCGCCTGGTATGCGGGAGGTTGTGGGTTCGATCCTGACCCTGACGCTTGCTGTATATTTGGAGTTTGCGTGTCTCTCTCTCATCATCATTACGGTGGCTAGGAGATGTTAACTTCCTCGCCTGGTATGCGGGGCGTTGTGGGTTCGATCCCGACCCTTTATATCTGCTGTATACTTGGAGTTTGCGTGTCTCTCTCTCTCATCATCATCACGGTGGCTAGGAGATGTTAACTACCTCGCCTGGTATGCGGGAGGTTGTGGGTTCGATCCCGACCCCGACACCTGCTGTATATTCGGAGTTTGCGTGTTCTCGCTCTCTCTCTCCACGTCGTCGCCTGGATTTTTCTCAGGGTGCTCAGGTTTTCCCCTCCACATTTGGAATCAACACCAGGCATTTCGAGTATTTGGCTGGTGGCGGCAGTGGCGGTGATGGTGGCATACGGGCACACGGCTCAAGTTCCCATAGGAAATGAATTACAGTCCGGATCAAGATTTGCATTTATATGACGCTCAGACGGGCGCTGTTACCCCACGGCATCTCTCTGCGCCGCGCAGCGAACGCGCGAGCAAAGAGGAACAAGATCGCGACAAACGTCGCGGATTTCCTGGTAATTGACATCAACTAACCATGACGTATCCACTGCCGAAATGAAGATACCTTCTCCAAGCCCCCGCCATCCACCCTCGCACGTGCACATCGCTCCATCTCCGCGATGGACGTTGCTTTCTAGTGCGCGTTCCCCTACTTCGGCTGCTCAACTTCGTCTTTAGTGTCGACCACCGGATGGTGTCGGTCCCTTCTAGACGTGACGCCTCCTGCCCAAGGCCCCCCACTGACTCTTCTTAAACAGTCAACGTGACCACGCCTTTCATCTGCGTTCCACGAGGAGTGGCTTTCAGGTGGACGGTCAAACAAACCGGCACCTATGAAACTTGATTTGAAGCTTTTGTGACTGCAGGAATTACTCTTTTGGTTCGTTCGGTAACGTCACGTAGAAAGAAAATAAATTAAAGAATAGAGTACAACGTTTCGATTGCAACACAAGCAACCGTCATCAAGTACAATTACATTTGGGAGAGAGACACGTGTCTGTGTTAAGTCTCTCTCTCAAATGTAGTTGTACCTGACGACGGTTGCTTGTGTTGCAATCGAAACGTTGTACTCTATTATTTAATTTATTTTCTTTCTACGTGACTTTACCTATGAAGGCCGGCACATCGCAAGATGGGGGTGACGTGGTGGGTACAACTGCCGGCCGCCTTTGTCTCTCTAGTGGCGATATTTACACATTGAAAGAGGTACTAATTTGAGTCTGAGTCGACCTAAGGGAGGCCCAGGACCCGTTTGATAATCACCCGCGAAGTAGACACAAGACAAAAGTCCCCCGTGTAGCCTTAACAAACTGTTGCAGCAAGTGCTGTTAGCGAGCAGACAAGGCACACGAGGGGGTGTGTGGCCAACACCACGCCCGGCCGCCTTTGTCTCCCCAGTGGCGATGTTTACACACCGCACCAGGTACTCATTTGAGACTGAATCGACCTAGGGGAGGCCCAGGACCGATTCAGATAATCGTCACCGGCGTTGGCCGTGAGCAGGAATCGAACTCGGGTCACCGAGTTCGTAGCACAGAATAGCGCTAACCACTAAACTACCGCTCCCCCGCGAAGTAGACACGCACGCACAGACACACGAACACACATACGCACACACAGACACGCACAGACACACACACGCATAGACACACACACGCACAGACACACACACACGCACAGACGCACAGACGCACGCACGCACAGACGCACGCACGCACAGACACACACGCACAGACACACAGATACACACACACACAGACAGACACACACACAGACAGACAGACACACACAGAGACACGCATACGCGCTTCCTAGCCGTGAACGTTATCGGCTAAATTGTTGGGTCAGGCCCATGGACGCGGCTCTCGCACGGGGCAGCTGCAGAGGGACGGGGGGGACGGGGGGGGAATCATTCACAGAAAAAAACCTCGACCCCGTTTTTCTGTGAATGTCCAGACGAAACGAGGAGAACGCTGGCAGCAATAATCGTCTTATTGAGAATGAACTGTGACTATTTACAGCCCCTCTGTCGATGCGCTGCTGGATGAAGTCCCTCGCTCCACTTCCGTGTACGGCATTGAAGGATTGCTTGACCATACTTCACCACGCCGGTCAACGCGGGTTTGTCGCCGTGGGTTGGAGTGGTTTCGGTGGCGTTGCGGTTCGCGCGCTGCGCTAAGAACTCGGCGAGCCCGGGTTCGATTCTCGTTCACGGCCAACACCGCTGACGACTATCTGAACCTCCCCTAGGTCGACTCAGCCTCAAATGAGTACCTGGTGCGGTGTGTAAACATCGTCACTGGGGAGACAAAGGCGGCCGGGTGAGGTGCTGACCCACCCACCCCCTAGCGTACCGTTGCGGCCTACACGTGTGTTTGCTAACCGCACTTGCCCCAACAGTCTGTTAAGGCTATACGGGGGATCTTTGCCTTTGGTGGGTGAAGGAGACCTAGGAGCGCCTCCGTTATCATTCGTCGCTGGTGTCAGCCGTGGCCGGGAATCGAACTCAGTTGGCCAGGGCTCAGGGCGCAGTTCGATAACCACTGCGCCACCGCTCCCGTATGTGTACACGTGGAGTGTGACATTAAAGCCGATAAAAAGCGAACATCTCCCCGTTTACCATGAAGGAATTCATATCGACGCATATTCTGATTCGCGCACTGAGCTACCGACCAATAACAGCGATGGATATTTGCAACGGTCCTGGACCTTCACGAAGGTCGCCTCAGCCTGAATATGATGGCCTGGTACAGCTTAAACATCAGCACTGGGGAGACAAAGGCGGCCGGACGTGACGTTGGCCGCCCACCCTTAGTGTGCCTTGCCAACCTTACTTGGTAGTCGCCAATAGCACTTGCCCTAACAGTCTACTAAAGGCTATACAGGGAATCTTTGTCTATATTTGCCTGTTTGTAAATGTATGTTTGTATTTATTCGCAAATGTGTTTACGTGCCACTGCGTATTCGTACTTGTATGTAGATTGTGCTCTTATGTGTATGTTTGTGTATGTTGGGTGTGATGCGGTACAAGATGATGTGAAGCTGAGTGGACTCGCCGATGACCGGTACTAGCGGTGTCAATATCGGCCTCTGTGGAGGAGGCTCGTGAAGGACGCCGCTTGCTACTTGGCAGCTGGAGGCAGTCGTCGCCGGGTGGAGAAATCACAGCAAGTTGGCACAGTAGGGGGCACAGGTGGTGCATCAGCCAGTCATCTCATTCAGTCAACCCATGGCACCTGGGTCTGTCCCGTGACCTCCTGCCAGCGGGCGTTCGACACTTCAAGTGGCCTTAAGTGCACCTGGCACAAGTGCTGTGGTGACGTCCCCGCCACTTAGTGGCGAATGGCGGTTGTTGTTGTTGTTTGATTGTGTGCATGTTGGTATGGAGGGAGCAGCGACGAGTGATATCGGAAACCTCCCCTGTACCTGCCCTCTATCGATATGTCCTTAAACGTTACCGTGTAAGTACAGACAAATGCGGGAGAGATTACGGCGACCGGGTGAGGTTTGCTTGCTTGCTAACAGCCCCTTCGTCTGTACAGCTAGGCCAGGGGGACATTAGCGAGCGCGCACACGCGCGTGTGTGCGTTCGTGTCTCTGTGGGTCAGACACTGACGAATGGAACCCGAATCTTGACCGGTTAGTCAAAAAATTAAATGCATTGTTTGGTCGAACTATTTAAGCACGAAAAAAAAAATCTGCATGAGAAATAATGGACAACTTTGTGAGGTTAATCTTTCCGATCCATACGTCATGGCAGATTTTGACTAAACTTTGTACTTGACCAGGTAAAGCCCACTGAGCTATGGAGCTATTTTTTTTAGACAATCTGATCACAAAAGATAGTTCAACGACGTGGCTTATCATGTGGAAATGTATAGCAGCCAAATGCTTTAAACGGATGTTGATTCTAAATGTGGAGGGAAAATCCACGCGACCACGGGGAGAACATGCAAACTCATTACACATTCACAGATAAAAAGCCTTATTTAAAATCATAACAACATTTATCCATGATAGCCGCAGCGAGTCCTGCACCAATGGGTTATTATTTAATAAGATGTTTTCAGACGATATATGATTTGTGAATTCACGTGGCCGGAGGAAACCGGACCACCTGCGGGAAACCGCACAGCGGGGGCAGATGGAAAGAGATGGAGATCAGCCCACTTGCTGTGCCGCCTTTTCCTGTGAGTGAGTTCCACAACATCTTTGAAGGAGCATCAACCACCACCATCACGACAACTCCGGTCGTCATCCTCGCAGCAGCAGCAGCAGCAGCAGCGGCTTTTGGCTGCTGGACATCGAACAAAGGCGGTGGTCACCGCAACATCGCGCGGCGCTTTCAGATGCGCTGGAACGCTCTTCCTTCCGATATTAGGAAGCCTCTGGAGCAATGCACTTTTAAAGAATCTAGATTGAAAACCTATTTACTTGCAACTTTGTGTTTAGCTTGTTGTCTTTCCCCCGCACCTCCGATTAGCGCGGTTGGCTACATACGGTGCGAAAGAAGTTCAGCACACACACACATACACACGTGTGGTGGTCCACCAACCCTCGCTGCCGTCTCCACAGTGCTGGGTGAGAGGCCACGTGCACAGCCACCACCACCAACAACAACAACAACGCTGCACGGCAGACTGGTTGCTGTGGCTTTCCATGACTGAGCTCATATCGCCTCTTTATTTCCTTCTTAAGAACATCTCAGTGCCCTGTCAATGGCTGCCCTAGGAATGAATAAATACTCAAAGTCTTTTTGTGAACGCTCCTCTCCCAGGTAATCTCGCCTAGCGAACCTGTTTGTGTAAACGTGTTGGACCAATAGCGACCCCGCTCCTCGTATACTGCATTACGTTTGTTTTATCTCTTATTTAAAGTAAACAATTAAACTATATATTTTTTACTTGACCAGGTAAGGTCCACTGAGCTATGTAGCTCTTTTTCAGAAGCGACCTGGCCACAAATGATAGCTCAACGAAGTGGCTTATCATGTGTATATGTATTTGTGTAATTGTGGTTATTACGTTTTTGTAAATGGGTTTTAATAATCTATAAAGTAATTTATATTTTACGGTTGGGTTTTTGCGAGAGTTTGGATGGCTGTATCAATACCGTATCATAGCCTCCAACGATCACGCACAATGGTTATTGCAATTCCTTGGTCTTTTCCAGAATCTGGCTTACAGTTTGATGTGAGTGCTCCAAAGTAGATAAACCTTTTCCAAACTTCGCTTGGGCCTCCCGTAGTGTCTGGGTCTCTGATTCGTCCGTTATTCCTCTCCCAGTGAACTTTGTCGATTTACCTACAGGGGGTTAAGAGGCTAATAGATGTGTAATCTAATGGTTCCGTAATTCCAAATTGTGTAGATTATAGCCTTGAATTAGATTCAGTGTCTGGTGATCCCTTGACATCGCTCTGCATTCCCCTTATTGAATTGAAGAATGAGTGAGGCGTCGTTTAATGAATTGAGATCGTTCATCTGTCCGTGTTAACGTTCAGTAAACAGAGCTGCTCGCTGTTAACCATCAAGTGATCTCGCTGGTGTTAATGTAGTTTAATTCCTGGCATATATTAATCCACTGCTTAAATAAAGAATGCATCTCAGTGTCATCACCATCCCTTACAATCCTGCGACAATTCTGTATATTGCTCCTGCGCATCGTAGAATCGCTCCATCTACACGATGATTACTATTAAACTAAACTAATTTTTATTTGACCATATAAGGCCCACTGAACTATGTCGCTATTTTTCAGGAACAAACTGGCCACAAAGATAGCTCAACGAAGTGGCTTATCGTGTAGAAATGTATAGCAGCCAAATACTCTAAACGGATGCTGATGTTTGATGTGGAGGGAAAAAACTGGAGGACCCGGAGAAAAATACACGCGACCACAGAGAGAACATGCTAACTCAGCAGACGTCAGGGTCGGGATCGAACCCACCACCTCCTGTATACCAGGCGAAGTAGTTAACATCTCGTCACCGTGATGCATCAACATCAGAAGATAACCCCCTGATGAATACATAATTATATACTGATTTTATAAACAAGGCTTCGACTAAACTTAAGAAAGTAACAACCATATCAGGTTATCATGGTCATAATCATAAGCACGTAAAAAATAAGCGACGACAAAACAATTGATGATCGTCACAAACAGGGATGAAAAGTTCGACTCCAGCAAAATTCAACGATTTCACTCGGCAAATGGATTAATGAAAGTTGTGGAGACGCGAGTGGAAAACTCGGCAGTGTGCGTGAGCCGAGAGGGCAGGTGCTGATTGCGGCTCTGGCATCAGCACGGTTGGCTACGTACGGTGCAAAGGAAGTTCAACATACGTCCAGTCTGTGCATCAAAACCATTCCATAACGTATGTATGTTGAACTTCTTTCGCACCATACGTAGCCAACCACGCTAATCGGAGATGCGGGGAAGGACAACAAACTAAGCAGAACAAGTAAATCTAAAGGAATTAGTTTTCAATCTAATTCCTTGGCAGAGTCTGCAAAGGCTAAACACACAGCAGCAATTGATATAAAAACGCACACACATTAAATATTTTCGTCTTTCCAAGGAACTGTTTTTATTTTCATTTGTCTCTGTCTTGTCTCGTATCTAATTTGAACTTGTTATATCATGGACACTCACGATGAGAAATGCAGACAAAAAAATAATTTAAAAAGTGTGCAGAGAAGCGTGCCTGCACTCACAATGAGCTGCGTTAGGCAGCTACTGGGGCTACACAAGGAGTTGGGCGAGACCAGCGTGGAGTGAAGTTGTTGTGAGTTGTGGTCGTGATTCGTAGCAAACCGAAGTGCCCGAAGGAGAAATTTTTCAATCAGTGGGTATCGTCAACTGTGACGTGCGGATCAGAAACGTATAGACACTGACAACAACAAACAAACAACAACAACAAAAACAACAACAACCAACAGCCAACAAATAACAACAAACAACAACAACCAAACAACAACAAACAACAACAACAACCAAACAACAACAAACAAACAACAACAACCAAACAACAACAAACAAACAAAAACAACAAACAAACAAATGGACCCACAGACGCCATCATTCGGACATCCTATTTTAATTAAATAATAAATAATGTTCCTCCCTCTCGGTTACAACAATTAAAAACACAATCCCGTCTTACTCAACACCAATACATCAGCTTCATTAGAATAATAGTAACGTCGATTTAAAGCTTTCGTGACTGCAGGGATTCATCTTCTTGGTTCTTTCGGTAAAGTCACGTAGAATGGAAATAATAAAATAATAAAAGTAAAACATAATAAAATAATTCTCACGACGTTTCGGCCACAACGCAAGCAGCCGTCTCACGACGTTTCGGCCACAACGCAAGCAGCCGTTATTTTTATTGTTTTGTTATTTCCATTCTACGTGACTTTACCTAAAGAACCAAGAAGAAAAAAATAGTAACGTCATTTTACGTATCGAAGAAAGTCTCACTGAGTCCCACAACTCTTCTCAGGAGGGTCCTGCCAACTTGGGATATTTGGCCAATGCCAAAAGCGAGTGTTTGACTTGGTGTGGCAGATAACAAATCTCCACACAGATGGATTCAGTAAGTCAATTTGCTGTGCTTTGCTCATTCCGCAATGTAATATATTTGTATAATACAGCAAAATAAAAGGGTCACATTTTTGTCTTTAAAATATTGGAGCATGTCAACTGTTTGATAGTCTGGTTCCTATTTAGGAAAATGTAATGTGAGCAGAGGCGATTTTCTTAAAATAACGATTTTATTAATATTAATTGACATAGCCAGGATCTATCTAGTCTGGTGTGGATCAATCAGTTTTAAAGTCAATAGATGTATTACCAGAGCATGTTTGTGTTTGCATGTTCACCACAAGTGCGTGTGGTTAAAGCTGACTTGATTCCTCGCAAAAGGTTTCTGTTTGGTGTTTAACATGTTAACACCTATTTTATTGCCCGAGAGGGTAAACCCTATTCTTATATAAGAATCTTTCTCATTGGTTAATACAATATTAATCCTGTAAGTATATAAATACTACGAGCCAGGGTTTAACC
Organism: Entosphenus tridentatus; assembly: GCA_014621495.2. Classification (NCBI taxonomy): domain Eukaryota; kingdom Metazoa; phylum Chordata; class Hyperoartia; order Petromyzontiformes; family Petromyzontidae; genus Entosphenus; species Entosphenus tridentatus. The sequence goes on along the minus strand of CM025642.2, from coordinate 2,566,907 downwards.
TGAGTATTGTACCACAGTAGGCTCACCGTCAGTGAGTACTCGTGAACAACGTTGAATAATATTCGATTTAAAGCTTTCGTGACTGCAGGGATTCATCTTCTTGGTT
>CM025642.2:2477137-2512652 GCA_014621495.2 Entosphenus tridentatus | reverse complement strand
TTCACTCACACTTACACACGTAATGCATGGGGTACGTTCACTCATACTTAGACACGTAATGCATAGGTACATTCACTTACACTTAAATGCATACATGCGCACAGTGCATACACATAGAAGGCGCGTGTACATCCACACAGCCTTGCACTGCGCACTCCACTCACAAAGATCGCCTCCATAGCGTGAACAGACTGAGGGCGAGGGCTGTTAGCAAGTCACACGTGGGGGTGGGTGGCCAACACCACGCCCGGTCGCCTTTGTCTCCCCAGTGGCGATGTTTACACACCGAACCCGGTTCTCGTTTGAGGCTGAGTCCATCTAGGGGAGGCTCAGGACCGGTTCAGATATCGAACCCGGGTCGCACACTCTGCAAAGCAAGGGGAGAGAACACACACACACCCCCAGCAACAACCGCGTTCGCCACGAAGTGGCGGTGACGTCACCACGGCGCTTGTGCCAGGCTAGGTGCACCACACAAACGCCCAAAAAGACAAAGATCACCCGTATAGCCTTAACAGAACGTTGGGGCAAGTGCTGTTAGCGATCACCTACGGAAACTCCACACACTCGCCCACACTCTGCAGCAGAACGGATCTGAGAACGTGTCCCTGTGGCGATATTGACGCATCGCACCGGGTACTCAGACCGGCACACGCACGCACAGCGAAAACAATCACACCGCGACGGACTTGATTCGCGCGGAGTGATGCGAATCGTCGAATTTAATTCACGACCCGGGATTTTGATTGTATTTTTCGCTCATGGCCGTGGATTCAGCCTCGAAAGTTATAAATTGCTCGAGAGTAAAATACGAGCCCCGTACGTTCACGCATCATCATACAGGTTCGCCATCCGCAGGACAAAGTCGTTCTCTTTCTAGATTTGAAGTTCTCATCCCGTGGAGTGTGACGCCTTCGACGATGGAAAGCGGGAAAATCCCTTTACACGCATCCACGCGCGGATAAATAAATAAAGTTATTTATTTAGTAGTATATCAATATATATTTCGACAACTCGAAACATTCGTCAATAAGGCGTTTTGGCAACGACCATTCTTGATATTTTTTTCTGCATATCACATTCTTCATAGCGCATGAGGAAGGGTAATTTCCCGAAACGTCGCCTATTATATATATTTGTTCATTGAAGGCCACACACATAATGTTACTGACGAATTGCTTTTTTTTCGTTTTGTTCATTGTGCACTACTCCCAATACAGTTCAGTGAATCTGAGTCAAAACATCAGCAGTTCTCTCACTCGCTCGCTTGCTCAATCAATCCTTGAGGCCAGCGGGCATGGGCTTCGAGTTGATTGGGGCTCGTCAGCATTGGTTGCCCGTCTCGTGCCGCGGCTGCAGGCGTCGCGTGCCGCGCGGTCAATGCGGGCAGCCTCTCCTCGGCTCTCTCCTCTCCCTCGCGACGAGGTCGTCTCAGGTGAGCGGAGGGGAGTCGCTGTGTCGTGGACAGGGCTCTTCCATTGCAATGTCTCGCAATAGTGGGGAAGGTAGGGGAGGGGGTGTTTCCTATCATCATCAGCAGCAGCAGTATCATCAGCAGCAGTATCATCAGCAGCAGGAGCATCAAAATCAGCAGCATCAGCAGCATCGTAATCAGCAGCAGCATCATCAGCAGCAGCAGCAGGAGCATCACAATCGTCAGCAGTATCATCACCAGCAGCAGTATCATCAGCAGCATCGTAATCAGCAGCAGTATCATCATCAGCAGGAGTATCAAAATCAGCAGCAGTATCAGCAGCAGCATCATCATCAGCAGGAGCATCACAATCATCAGCAGCATCATTACCAGCAGCAGTATCATCATCAGCAGGAGCATCAAAATCAGCAGCAGTATCAACAGCGGCATCATCATCAGCAGAAGCATCACAATCACGAGCAGCATCATCAGCAGCAGTATCATCAGCGGCAACGTTATCAGCAGCAGTATCATCAACAGCAGCGTTATCAGCAATATTATCTGCATCAGTAGTATTAGCAGCAGCATCAGCCCCACTGTCATTATCATCAACAGCAGCCTCAGGAGTGATGCCATTACTATTATTCGTTCTATAATAATCGGAAACAGCTGCCACAACATAATCATCACCATCTATAATTATAACGATCACTGTTAATTGTAATTCATCATCAGCAACAATGCAACTATCATTAGTAGCAACAGGAGTAACAACAGCAGAGATCACTTAAGGTTACAACCAACAATTATCGGAATAGCTTCAAATGTCACGATAACTTGTAATAGAATAGATTAGCATCAGCAGCAGCAGCAGCATCATCAGCAGCATCAATACACTCATCCATCATCATCAATCACGGACACCCACGTCACCATCATCATCGCGCATCAAAGCTCTCATCACCCCGAGCGAAAACTTAAAACAGACGCAGAGTCGAAATGAAATGAAACATATCAAGCTGCCCACACATGTGACATTTGCGGTCGCCTCGAAGTTTTGTTTGACCTTTTCACTCGGGGTCACACGTCGGATCGCCTCCGCCAACGCTCGCTCCCAGCCTCCCCTGTATGTGTGTTGCATGTGTGTTGTTTGTGTGTTGTATGTGTGTTGTTTGTGTGTTGTATGTGTGTTGTATGTGTGTTGTTTGTGTGTTGTTTGTGCGTTGTTTGTGTGTTGTTTGTGTGTTGTATGTGTGTTGTTTGTGTGTTGTATGTGTGTTGTATGTGTGTTGTTTGTGTGTTGTATGTGCGTTGTTTGTGTGTTGTTTGTGTGTTGTTTGTGTGTTGTATGTGCGTTGTTTGTGTGTTGTATGTGTGTTGTATGTGTGTTGTATGTGTGTTGTTTGTGTGTTGTATGTGCGTTGTTTGTGTGTTGTATGTGTGTTGTATGTGTGTTGTCCGTGTGTTGAACTTCTTTCGCACCGTACATAGCCAACCCTGCTAATGGGTGGGAGAAGGACAACAAACTAAACAAAAAAACCCGTTCTAAAGAATTTGGTTTTTTAAAATCTCGCTTTTAAACTGCGTATGTTTCAATAGCTTCCGCACGTCAGAAGGATGCAATGGAGAGCTTCCGTGGTCTGACGAGGTCCGGCATTTTCTGGGTGATTCGCTCATCGGCTTAAGCATTGGCTTGACTTTCCATCGCCGACCTATTTCATTCCAGTTGTGCTATCGGCCTCGAGGCGAGAAGAGGATACAATAAGCGTTGATCATGCATGCATTGGCCTTGTCTCCTCACTAGTGTTAGACCAAAGGCCATCAAAATCGAACAGCACAAGGGCAATGAAAACGCCAAAGCACGTGCACGTGTGTGCACGTTTCATCACAAAGACGTGTATCTCTTTGGTGTTTTAACATCTTAGCACCTGCATTTTGTCAGAAAGGCTAAAGCGGGGTTTATTTATACGTAACCTTAACAATGAACGTGAAAGCTCACGTATAAATGAACCAGTTACATTGAATGTTTTTATAAAGCTATGGGAAGAAAGCAGTGAACCCTAAAAAAACCCCATTCAGAACAGGGGGAGATCATACAAATGCCAACCGATCCCAGGCCGTTGTTGTTTTGAGACACCAATGTTACCAATTGCGCCATCCGACTGCTGCAGTAACCTATTAGTTTTTTTTTAAACCAAAACAAGGGCAGCAGATGTATCAGTAGTGGCTGTAAATCTGACAAAAGGCCACAGCTCTATAAAAGTCACCTAGCCAGGCGCCTTAAGGGACATCCCTGCCGGGGGTGGCTGGAGGAAGGCGGGAGGGGGGTGGGGGTGCGGGGACTTAGCATCGCGTGTTCAACTCAAAAATAATAAAGTTGAAAGAAGCGAGAGAAGAAAGCGGCAAGAAAGGCCTCACCTCGCTGGCTTGGAAAACGAATGTCGATAAGATAACAAACTCCGTACACCACCCCCACCCCCCGCCCCGCGTCCCCAGGAAAGAAAAGAACAACCCATGAAAAACACGTTGATCCAAAAAAAAGTAACGATCCCCTTCTGTTCACACACACCTACACACCTGTGCGCGTGACGTCACGGCGGGACAGGTGAGAGATATATAAAGAGCAGAAGCGGTGACAAGTCGAAGTTATTTACGCGCTAAGCCCGACCTGTGCGGGGCCTCACTGAGAATCTTCTGTAGGGAAATAGCAAAGCACGCGCACGTACGTACACAGGTACACACGCAGGTACACACACAGGTGCTCGCGCACTGCTCCTCCTACTAGGTGCTGTTGCTGTTGATGCTGTGCTCAAATCTGTTTCGTCGTATATTGACGGGCAACCAATGACTGAACGGTTGGTCACGTTGCTGTTCTGGAGGTGTACTCCGACGTGAATACGAGTTGTATTTTAGAAGTCCGTGTGTGAGTGCTGCTGGGTTCACTGCGCGTTTGCCTGCGAGGAGCCATTGCCCAAGATCGGAGCGACGAATTCAAGAGTTGCCAGGTGAGGTTTCAAAGTCACCTTTGTTAAAATTAGAGGCTATTATACGGCAGTTAAGTGTGCGTGTACGTTAAACTTATTTCACACTGTACATAGCCAACCGTGCTAATCGGCGGGGCGGGGAAGGACAACAAACTAAACACAAATAAACAGTTCTGAAGAAATGAGTTTTTAATCGAGATCATTTAAAAGTGCATTGCTCCAGTGGCTTCCTAATATGGGAAGGAAGAGCGTTCCAGACGGCCGCAGAAGTGCATCCGAAAGCGCGCTGCGGTGACCGTCTTTACGTGGTGTGTCGTTTGTTCGTGCAGTAGTGAAATGTTTGGTGCACTGCGCAACCTAGGCGAGTAATATCTTGACTTATCCTGAGCCTCCCCTAGATCGACTCAGCCTTCAATTAATATGTGGTGCTATGTGTAAACATCAGCACTGAGGAGACAAAATGCGGCCGGCTGTGGTAAACTTTGTCGAAAACGTCAGTGCATCCCTGCCCAAATAATGCGTTCGGCGGCCCTGAGTCAGTGGTGGAAATTCCACATTCCTATGACGTGGGCAAGTTTATCCATTTTACAAATGACAGCATATTCACATTATGTTCTCGCTGACATCACGGGGTACACTCATTTGCTTCGTGAAGCGTCTGCGCAGAGCAACGCATTCATCTCCTCTTCTCACGCCGTTGCTTGGCACACGGCCAACACAGCAGGGCCATCCTCTCTTTACCGTGGTCTCGTCTCAGTGTCTCCATCCGTGCCTCTCCCCATCGCTGCCTCTCTCCACCCGTCTCTCTCTCTTTATAATCAGTGTCCGTCTCTCTCTGACTCTCCTCCTCTCTCCCTCTGAGCCATCCTCCGCATCCCACCCGCTCGGTGTTCCGCTGACGGTTTTGAGACATCCCTACAAATCCCCAATTAACCCACCACCCCACCTCTCGTCAATCAAGACATCGTCATACCAGTGGCGTAGCTACCGAGTGTGCAGGCGGTGCAACTGCACCGGTGGGGGAGGAGGCGCAGCGGCCCAGGCGCCGGGTTGTGCTGACCCGACCATCGTGGACATTTGTGAAGACGTGCATAGCTCATAGGATTCCTCCAGTCTAAATAAAGATTCTGATTCGGAAAGAGTAGGAGAGGGGGTGGGGGTTATGGAAATTGAACTTGGGTCCTCCCATTTAATTTCTTGCACAAGGGAGCGGCATGCCAAACACGCTACAGCGCTCCTCAAACATCACCAGTATGATCAATACTATACGTCACCGGTGCATCATTACACCTTGACCTCTGACCTCTTCGTGCAGGTGACAGGGAGACTCCACCATGGACAGCGCACAAGTGAGCGTCATCGCCTTCGGGCCCACAGCCGGAGGAGTTGGATGTGGAGGAGGTGTCGAGGATGACGAGGAGGAATGCGGCAGCACCTCGAGTCCCCTGAGGCGCGTGTCGCGCCCTCGGGGCGCCTACACGAGGAGGAACAAACCTCCATACTCCTACATCGCCCTTATCGCCATGGCGCTCAGGGACTCGGCCTCGGGGAGACTCACTCTGGCCGAGATCAACGACTACCTCATCGCGAGGTTCGACTTCTTCCGGGGCTCCTACACGGGCTGGAGGAACTCCATCCGGCACAACCTCTCCCTCAACGAGTGCTTCGTGAAGGTACGGCGTGGCATGGTCGGTCGGTCGGTCGCTTTCTCTGCTCTGCAGCTCCCATTGTCTGGTACTACTCCCGAGTTAATGGACATAGGTACACGATTTAGCATAAAGTAATTTTAAACTCGAGCGTTGAGGCGATGCTCATCTCTGCTGTTTACAGCCCTTATAGCCGATGATGGAAATTCCACATTCCTATGGCGGGAGGAGCGCGTGCATCCATAGGAGAACCATCGTGTGACTTCCGCACATGTGGCACTTATTTGATCGACCCCGGAGGGATGAATGGGCCGGGTGAACGCCCATCCAGGAATTGAACTCACCGCTTCCCATTGCGAGCCTCTCACTGTGCCGCTGAACCACGTGGACGGACATAGCAAGTGCGTGTGAACCCTGCCACTCTCACGATTGATCTGGGCCCATCGCCACCCAGACGGTCACCGCATCGCGTGGCGCTTTCAGATGCGCATTTGCGGCTGCCTGAAACGCTCTTCCTTCCGATATTAGGAAGCCATTGGAGCTTTGCACTTTTAAATCTAAATTGAAAACTAATTTCTTTAGAACAGTTTTGTGTGTGTTTAGTTTGTTGTCCTTCCCCCACGCTTCCGATTAGCACGGTTGGCTACGTACGGTGCGAAAGAAGTTCAACATACATGCAGTAACACCATCATCTCCGTGCACCGGTGTGCGTGCCAGCTACGCTATGGCACCGACCACAGGCACGGTTGCCACTTGGCACGAGTCGTCAATTCATTGCCGTTGTGCACGCGCGGCCTGTTTGGGCAGTCCACTGTCCGTAGGGCTATTTGACCATACTTCACCGCGCTGGTCAGTGGCGATTTGTGCCAGACCGTTTGGCTCTATGTGGCAGGAAACCACAGTGCCTGGAGAGAATCCACCAACGCATAAGAAGGCACACCACGTATAGATTCATGATCCCACATACACAGCCTCAAAGTCTATGACACACATTACGCATGGTGGTAGCCCATTATCCATGCTCAACCCCTGCTTGATTTTCGAGGTAGATGGGATTGGGTGCATTGTGGGTGAATAGGGTCACAGGATTTCATTATGTATGGACGTTGAACTTCCTTTACACCGTACGTAGCCAACCATGCCAATCGAAGGTGTGGGGGAAAGACAACAAACTAAACACAAAATGCAGCTCTAAAGAAATGAGTTTTGAATCTAGATGATTTGAAAGTGCATAGCTCCAGTGGCTTCCTAACATTGGAAGAAAGAGCGTTCCAGACGGCCGCAGTAGTGCATCTGAAAGCGACGTGCGATTCGGTGACCACCGACTTTGTTTCAATGGCCAGCCAAGTCCGTCGCGAGGGCACGACACTTGCGAACAAAAGTCTGCACAGATGAGTTCACGAACCGGGATTGAGTGCATAGTGAGCGAATAGCGCCACAAGCGTTCGTTCTGGTGATCATCTCACGGTGCCACTGTCTTCTTCGTGTGCCGCAGGTCTTGCGGGACCCGTCCAGGCCCTGGGGCAAGGACAACTACTGGATGCTGAACCCGGCGAGCGAGTACACATTCGCCGACGGCGTCTTCCGGCGCCGGAGGAAGCGCCTCCCCCGTAAATCCGACGAGCTGCACCTTCCGAACACCGCCTCCTCCTCTTCCTCCTGCTACTTCTCCTCCTCCTCCTCCTCTCCACCCTCGTCATCAACATCACCATCGTCACCATCGTCGTCGTCATCTTCGGCGTCGCCGCCGCTGCTGCTGCCACTTTCCATGGGCGGTCCGATGGCCCATTCCCCGGCCAGCCCCGGTTCTCCTGCACGGCATTTTTTGCTGAAGCCCCCGTCAACATCGTCAGCAGCATCAGCAGCAGCAGCAAGATCGGGAGGAGCAGGTGGAGCAGGAGGTCTCGGCGAGCATCAGAACGTCAGGAAGACCTTCAGAAGCGCCTTTACTATCGACAGCATCTTAAGCCGGCCGGACCGGGCGACCGTGGAGGTGGTACGCTCAGACCACGAGAGGTTCGGCCTCTCCTCGTCTCCTCTCTCATCGTCGCCATCGTCGCTGTGGCTGCCCGCCGTGTCACCTCCTCATCACCTCCTCCACCCCTCGCCAGAGTGGGGGCTCCTCATGTATGAGCTCAGCCGGTGGCCGTGGATGGTTGATCGAAGTCTCGCTGCTGGTGGTGTTGTTGGTGGGACCGTGGGTTCGTGTCACCATGCGTTCCCAGCTGCGGCTATGTGTTAAGCGGCTACAGTCGCGTTCTTTGTCTCTTTGTTTCGTTTGTTTTGTTTGTGCAACCGTTGTGGCAACATCTTTGCCACGGTTTTGCGTTACGGGGTAAATGATTGACGCAGGGACAGAGAGACGAAGCGGGTAGATGGACAAGCCCGAAGATACACGGGCAGGAATAATAGACTGACTGGAAAGTGGATAGGTGGACAGACATACCTGGAGAAACAGCAGGCAAAGAGAGTCTGTGAGAGAGGCAGAGAGAGAGAGCAACTAGGGGTGAGAGAAAAGGGAGAACGACAAAGAGGAGGGAGAATGAAGGCGAATTAGAGCAATAGCGATGCGGAGGTGGAGTGGTTCGCTCACTGCTCTTTAAACGCGGGTGACTTGAGTTCGATTCTCAGCCACGGCTAACATCAGTGGCGAGTGAAATCAGAACCGGTCCTGGGCCCACTTCACGAACCCATGTGAAGGGCTGCAAGTTGCTCTTTGCTCGATGATGTTTGTCTACTGCAGGAGGCACGGGTGGCTCAGAGGTGACAGTTCTCAGCTGGCACTGCTACATTTGTGAGTTGGAAGCCAGGCAAGCGCCGAGTGATTAAACCTGGGTTCTCAAGTGCAGTGAGTTGATGGTGTCTCAGCACGATCACCAGCAACTACACAAATGCAATGAAGTGATACTGCACTTAATGTGGGGGATACATTCTAAGAATCAAAAACATCGGTTTGACTGTCATCGGATGAGCAATACCTCTCGGTGGCAGGGCAAGTGGGAAAAGTGCTGCCTCTCCCCCTACTGCGTGAACCAGTGAATCTCAGACGTAGCTCTGTAATGCCCGCTTCTTCCGCGGGGCTATTCGTTCTCTGGCACGAAGGGTCGCACCGCTCTGCGGGAGACACGGATGGCTTCTTCACGACAACAATCCGACAGACACCACGTTGAGGCTAAAACTCGGAGAAAATTACAAAAATAACGATTTTTAATAGAAATAAGAATGTGTATGATAGAGGAGCGTCAGACAAAAAAAGTAGTTCTGTGTCCCAAGTATATAATCGTTGAAAATACCAACTTATTCTATGGTATGGTCACATCTATCACACCTTTGTATAAATGTACTGTACATAGTCCCTCTAAAAATGTGTCGAGACCACGCACGCTCAGCGTGTCACCCATTGTGTGTTTATAAATACTGTAACGCGTTAATCGTGGACGAATTGTCCGTGGCTTTAAGTAAAAGCCTTGACGTAGGTATGCCGTGTCCGTCTAGCGCGCCTTAGTTTTTGGCTATTTGTGTACATGTGAAACCAGAGCAGTCATCAACGTATATATATAAATATTAAGTGATGTCAGTGGAAGTCTTGTAAATATTAGGGGACCCTTGTCTCTTCTGACAAAAGCTCGTCGTCTATTAGCGGGACAATTCAGCCACACACACCCCCCGCCCCCCCATGACGATTTGATGAACTGTTGATGAACCATGATGACGATTCGATTCAAGAATCGATAATTATTTTAAAAGTTACATTGAACTGTAACCCCTCCGGCGGCTGCGGCGATCATGTGAACACATTACTTACGATGCATACGAATCGAAAAACAAACTTAGATTCTTCCTATGAATCGATACGAATCGACGAATGGGTGCACGGTTATGCCGATAATTTCTAAATAGCCGCGACAGAAACAGCGGCTAAGATCGTATTGATGAACATTCCTTGTTAAGTTAGCAGCAGCGGGGCAATGCTATCACTTGTTGCGGATAGTTAACAATGCTTTATAATTAGTTAACTTGGTGGTTGTACTCGAAATCTTTATGATACGTAGGCTACCAAACGAACGTCCATTTGTTCTGGATGAGCCACCCAGAGGCTGGGCAGCCCAATCTGATTCATGTGCACCGACGAAATGTGTGACAGTCGCTGTGAAACTTGTGACGTGTGCTCAGAAGAAGATGCGGTTTTCATGCGCACAGATTGCACGATGTTTGTGATTTTTTTTTTACACACTGCAATTGTTTGCAAAGATGTACATATGTTTGTGTATATGTATACAATAAAACGTGGATTATGACAGTACTGCGTCCTGTTCTGAGTTTGCCCTGTTCGTCACGACATCTGCGTTTAAGTTTTAGCAGCAGTGGCCAGTGAGAGAAAGTCCACGGCATGGCAAAGTCTTCATCCAGCAGTAGATAGACAGATGGCGGCTACTGCTGCTGCTGATGATGAAGAGGGTAGAGTCGGTGGCCAATTGATTGGCACATCGCACACTATTAACCCAGGAAGCTGAGTGTGATTCCTGGCGACGGCTAACGTCAGTGGCGATGGGTTATCTGAACCGGCACGACGATGACCGTCCGCCCGTTCCTCCGAACGCGACCATCCTTTGGACGTGACTTTTACAAGGGTCAGGATAGAGAAAAGCAATAGATATCACGCAGCCAGCCAGCCAGCTAAACTTTTTCGTCTTCTTCATAATGCAGTATAGTATCACAGTGAATGGGGGCGCCGCTGTTTTCAAAGCTATATTCGCTGACACGTGAACCCGTGACACGCAAATATAGTGTACACAAATATAGTGGACACCAATATAGTGTACACAAATATAATTTACACACATACAGTGTACACAAATATAGTGTACACAAATATAGTGGACACGAATGTAGTGTACACAAATATAGTGTACACCAATATAGTGTACACCAATATAGTGTACACGAATATAATGTACACAAATATAGTGTACACCAATATAGTGTACACCAATATAGTGTACACAAATATAGTGTACACCAATATAGTGTACACGAATATAGTGTACACAAATATAGTGTACACGAATATAGTATACACGAATGTAGTGTACGCTCCAACACACAGCGACGCTTTACACAGGAGACGTGAATCGATCTAATCACCGAATCCATGCATCAATTCACCTCGAATGCAACGTATGGAAGAAAAACATTCTACGAATTGGAGCCAGGGTTGGTGGATCACGCAAAGAATAACATCCTAATGCAGGAACCCTCTTGAATCAGCAACACTTTCGTGGATAAATCATAAGCATCCGTTTACATATGATGCTACTTCGTGTGCGGACATGGTCAGGGCTCTCGGCTCACGAGGTCAAACCCCAGAGGTCGCCACAGCCATTCTATCATACTATGGAAATGCAAGAGTACTCACATTGATATACTGTCCCCGCCACGGGAACGTGGAAATTCCACCACTGGCTCAGCGAATGATCGTTTGAGCAGGTCGACACTGAATTGTATCGCAGGGCAGCACTCTCTTATGAAAGGGTCTTCAAGGCTCAGGCTTTTCATTTTAAACAACGGACATTTAGTTGCTACTGTCATCGTGACGTTAATCATCTCCACTGGGGAGGTAAACTGAGTGCGTACCTATTTGTGGCACTTCAACGCCAAGAATAAAAAAAACGAACTGGCTCCACAGGACCGCCGACAATGAAAATAAGCGATGTACTAAATGGCAAGTTTTTTAATGAATGCATATTGCTTGCGATAACAGATGGATCATAAACGTGGACATTGACAAAGAAGATGGGTAACGTAGGCTGAAAGGCGTGCAAAGACGCAGGGAGTAATGTAAGTTTGGAGATGCAGAAAGAGGAAATCACACGCACGCATCATAGATCATAGGCAGATGAGAGATGTAATATCGACTCTTAGGAATAGTGATTGGGTTTGAGCAGGACACACCGTGGCTAGACGAGATGATGGGCTGTCATCAAGACTATCGACGGGGTAAACACCCCCCCCCACCACCCCTTCCCCACAACGCTCATCGGGAAGATGTAACAATGAAATCAGCTCGATTGTAGATGCGTGAATCGTTGCATCGCGAGGCAGTGCGATACAGTGCCAGCATCGGGAGGAGAGGCCTTCATCCAGCAGTGTGTAGATCATGGCTGCTGCTGCTGATGGCGATGATGCAGACGCTCGCACGAACTCACGCAGAGGCTGTAACGAGCAGACCTCGGCTCGCAATGACTCGGCTCGCAATGACTCGGCTCTTTTGCTGTTTGACTCCGCAGTGCGCGCGCGCGCGCGAGAGAGAGAGATAATAAGGTCGGCAAGAAGAGACAAGCATCGTCGTGTTCCTCTCGATCGCGTGAAGTGTCCACAGATTGCCGCGACAAGTTGCCTCTGATGATGCTGCCGATGAGTCGCATCGCGTGCGCGCCACGGGCGATAAGATCGCGGTACCGTCTGCGGGCTGCGGGCTGCCGAGATGAAGGGAGACGGCCACGGCAAGACGCCTCGTGTCTTCCTGCCGATCTTAGACGCCCCCCCCCCGCCCTCCTCCTGATCAGTGTAGAGCCAGGAGCATAACGAGCGTGGGGGTGCCTTCTCCCCCACCCCCACACCGCCCCCCGGGTGGCCAAAGCTTCTAGTGGTGACCCCCTCGACAACCATCAAGAGATTTGTTTTTAACAAACTTATTAGGGCCCCCATTTGACCGATTGTTGCAACCCCTGAGCTGATGTGCGTTTCTCTGCGATGTGCTGTCGGGTCGTCCCGCTCGTTGATGGGAATGCTGTCCGACGTTTCGCTCCACGTGCTGGGAGCTTCTTCAAGTGTGTTGTACACTTCCCATGGGCCACACGACCTTCAAGCGAGCAGTGGTTGTTAACATTACCTGCAGCCTTGCACCCCTATGGTTCTCAATAATTGTAAATGTATAATGTTAACAAATACACAGGGTTTGATGAAACAGAGTAGTTACATGCCCGTGATTAATTTGTGTTTCGATTATTTACAGTCTAATTTTTTTTTTTTATCATTCCTCGCACCCCCAAAAGGGCATCTCGCACCCCCAGAGGTTGCGCGCACCCCAGGTTAAGAAGAACCCCTCCGTATTTCAAGAGCCGCAATGCCAGTGATGAACGCGAGACGGTGGTCGTCAAGAAACAACGGCGACACGGAGCAGCGGTCCTGAAAGAGCCGCGGGTTGCCGACCCCCTGGTCTAGAAGGGTGCATCATGTCAACAGAGTTGGTGCAATACAAGGACACTCTGGAGTGGGCTCTACGTTCAATGTCTCATCAGCACGGTCATGCTCATTTAAATAGACCATTGCTGGTGAACGGGTCGATGTTTAACGGCTCGGATCATATCTGTTAGAAACGGGCGCAAGTTCGACGCAACAGGAGCGGATGTGTGCTCCCCTCCGATGATTTCGGGTCGTGCCGCGTGTTGATCGGAATGATGTCCGACGTTTCGCTCCGCGTGCCGGAAGCTTATTCGCGCACGTGGAGCGGAACGTCGGACATCACGCCGAACAACACGCGGCACAACGGGAAAACACATGGGAGAGATACAAGGCAGCCCAATCACCCGCAACACGTATGCATGACACGCGTGCATTTGTTTATGTTTCAAACGGTTTGGGATGCCGTCAAATGTCACACAAACAAGCGTAAGCGTTGAGTACTTGTGAATATCTCCTCTCTCTCTCTCTCCATGTGGGCAGCAGCCTCCCTCTCTATCTCTCTCTCTCTCGCTGTGGGCAGCGGTCCACCCAACGTGAACAACAATTGAAGAGAGATGAGTGATGGTGAAAACTCAAAGGAGCATTCCACTTGAGCCGCGGGCGTGCGATGGGAAGCACACTTGACTTGAAAGGCGCACAATAGCAGCGATTTAAGAGTTTCTATTCACTTGCAACTACTGCGAGGATACGTGCTGTCTCGTGCACTCACTCCCAGAAAGCCGCTGGGCAGATGGCTTGTGTAAGAAATACGATGTTTGTTTGTGCGGAGACAGACGGATAGATGCGCGCGTCTTGCGCGTGGAGGCGCGTTGCATACTCGGCGGTGGTGCCACCTGCACAGGTGTGTGTCAGCTGTCTGTGAGCGCCACGCAGTGACTCGCCCGAGGAATGGTCACGGCATTTCTCAGGTCCAAAATCGTTGCAACGACTGTTCTACTATTGGTGGACGTCACACCAGCGAGATGTTGAACTAACTCGCTGGTGTGCAGGCGGTCGTGGGTTCGATCGGGAAACCCAGTGAGTAAACCCGCGCAGAACAGGGGGAGAACAACCAAACTCAAGGCACCCAAGGCAGGGACGTGAACCCAGGCCCTTCTTGCTACGAAGCACAAGTGATTCCACTGCGCCACCGAATATCTTTATCTGTGGACATCATGAATATCAAACATTACAGCATGTCTTTGCTGCCCTTCTTTAACCGTAAGCTCGTCGACGTGTGTCCAGGGTGTTGTTGTTTTCATGATTCGACATGTCCGACGTTTCGCTGCACGTGCTGGAAGTGATTGTGTGGAAATGTGGGACGTCATCCTGGACGGACAACGCACGGTCGTCTCACCTGCACAGGTGAATCTCCTGTAGAGTTGAACAAAGACGAAACGATGATTGGTTGCAAATGAATTGAATAGATGCCCCTTAGCTTCAAAAGCAGTCCCCAGCATAGGGCAGAATATTTTGTACATATAAGTCACTTCAGTATACGCTACGCTCTTCCACGTTTACCAATTCGCTCTCATTCAAATGCAAATGAACACGTTCTACGCAGCACGCGCCGGATGATTGTTAAACACGTCCCACGTGACGCTTTAAGCAACCAACGCTGTCTGCGTTAACAGAGCCGATTCAAATTAAGATGAGGTCTGGGTGTGTGTGTATCCGTCTCCCATGTTTTGTGTAAACGTCTCCCGTGTGTGTACACGTGTTCCGTGTGTATGTACACGCGTTCTGTGTGTGTGTACACGTGTTCAGCGTGTGTATACGTCTTCCGTGTGTGTGTGTGTGTGTGCACACGTGTTCCGTGTGTGTATGTACGTGTTCCGTGTGCTTATATGTACACGTGTTCTGTGTGTGTACACGTGTTCCGTGTGTGTGTGTGTGTGTACGTACTCCACGTGACGTAGGCGATACGGGGGATCTTTGTTAACCTTATTTCGCACTGTACGTAATTATAATATATATGTGTGTATATTGGGGGGGACACATCCTCCCCAATATATTCAAATATGCTCAAAATGTCCCCCCCCCCCCCCAATACATTGCTATAAAATAAATTAATGTTTATATGATTGTGGTTATGGTTGTACTTTATTAATCCCTAATTTCTGCCATTATATACAATGAAGCAAGAAAAGGTAAAAAAGAACAAACAGCAATGTAATACAATACACTATTAGACATTATTGTAAAAAATAAATAAAAAGTCCATCCCATGTGTTAGTGAATTTTTAATATTTTAGGCAGGAAATTAGTTTTCAAATTTAGATTTATTTTTTGGGGGGGGGGGGGGCCCCCCCCAACCCCAGACCCCCTGAAAGATTTGGTCCCCCCAAATGTTGACTCCATGGCTACGGCCTTGACGTAAGCCAACCGTGTTAATCGGAGTGTGCGGGGGAAGGACAACAAACTAAATAAAAGTTCTAAATAAATAAGTCTTCAATCGCGATGATTTAAAAGTGGATAGCTCCAGTGTCTTCCAAATATCGAAAGGGAGAACGTTCCAGACGGCGCACGATGTAGTTGCCCGTCTTTGTTCGATGGCTGGACAGCCAAAAGCCGGTGCTGCGGGGATGACCCGAGTCTGCGTGATGGCCCATGCTCCTCCTCGTCAAGGGACGTGTTTAACAATCATCCGGCGCATGCAGTGTAAAACCATTCGATTTGTATTTTAATGTGGAGGGGTAACTTGGTGAACGCGTGGTGGTGGTGGTGGTCGCGAGGACAGGAGTTTGGGGAAACTTGCCGCTGAGTCGATCATGGTTTTGATTTGAACTTTTTTTGCACCGTACTTAACCAATCGTGGTAAACGGAGGTGCGGGAATAGAATTCCACCACGACTGCGAGTTATTCTGCTCAAACTAAACCTAACTATTTAAAATGTATAAGACAATGATAAGTTGAATTTTGTGAGAATGGATACATTTCCAGAAATTAATTAATCTCGCGTACACATTGTTCATTACACGTTAAAAAAATAACCCGTCTTTAAAGCTATAACTTTTCATCTGTATGCAGCGAACACCGCTATAACTTCACATAATAAACGTAATAAATAACGAACGTAACATTTAATTACATTTCAAAACCAAACGTATGCCTACTAATTTATATTAAATTGGTGGTTTTATTCGAAAGCAAATATTACAAATATAGAGAGCTTATCATACGGTGAGAAAACACTTGCAAATATTTACAACAAAAACATTCGGAATATAAAGCACATAAGTAGGTAAATAGTACTAACATTTTGTTAATCTGTTGCATAGTAAAACATTGTTTTACAATTTAAGTTGTAAGAGTAAATAATTAATTATTAACATCAATAATGTTATCTTACTAATTAGGCCTTCATTGTTCCCCATCCCCCTCTCTTGCCTGGATGACCGGGCCCAGGTAGGACACTCAAACCAGGCGACGCTTTTAGGTAAGAAACGATGGCTTTGGAATCTTTGTAAAACTAAACATTTGGAATTAAGATTTAAATATATATACATCTCAAAATCAGCTTGCAATGTAACTCGTGAAAAACATGATTCGCCGAATTTTGGAGGAAATGTGTCAAAAGTTACCTTATTTGAACTAATCACACATAATTGCCACGTTTGATTATAATCAATTTAACAAATAATAATTTGTAATTTTTTTATGCTCTGATAGAGTCTATAATTAGCATTTAATAGATATGTTTAATTAATACTGAAATAATACCGCAGCAACATGAGTTCAACGCCATCCGAGGTCAACTCCAACTTCACAATCATCACCATCGTTAATCTGGGGCCAGGAACAAAAACATCACTTTGGACGCCGACATTTACTTGTTTAGAAGTTAACCATTGGTTGTCCAACAGATCGACTGACCCTCCAGCCATACGAATGTGGAATTTACACAATAGACTGGACTGCCAACACTGATGTGACACTACCAAAGGCTCAATTGTGCCGGGGAACACTACAACTTAAAAAAAATGTACGTGCTAATATATTAGAACAAGTTTTGCTCGCTGGCTGGCTGGCTGGAGGGACGGACAGACGATCACGTGCGCAGGCTGCTCGTGTGCTACAAGGGCAGCACGTGCTACGATGCATTTGTAACAGTTTCTATCAACAATCTGTAAAATTAATTGTAAACACACCAACATCATCATGCTAAGCAACGGCAGCGAACAATAGCAGTGCTACATATGGCAAGCACCCTCATTAAAATCGCCTTGATACGTCAAGGGCATCGTTATGATTATTACTGCATACGTCAATGTGAACAGGCCACCCAGTGTCCGTGGAGGACTCTTGCCTATATTACATCAGGAAATTCGGATGCGTATATTTAGCAAGACCATATTCTGCTGATGAGACCCAGAGAGATGGAACCCATTGCATTACAGCGTTTGGCTACTGAAATAAAAGCTGTTGGAAAACTTTGGTCCACCATTCCAATAGGCTGTTTGAATAAAACATGTTACATTGACATGATAAAACATTTTAAAAAATATGTTTTTTTACACATACCGTAGTGTTCTTGTTGAGTACAAAATCGGCAACAACATGGGTGCCATCTAAGGCTGCCCAGGAGGCACATCAACAGATAGCACGACTGATTCCTGAAGCTCAGCTGGGCACTGTCGACACGTTCACACTTCATCTTAACTCTTGCCTAATTCCTCAGCGTCCAGAGTTCATCATCACTCCTTTTGGATGTAAATCACGCTCCCAGGCCATCAAAACGTTGAGGTCTCAACTTCCGAACAACTTCCACCGGCCATTCGAGGCCTCCCAGATGGCCGCGGGTCTTCGTCTCAGATGAGGCAGGGCTTGATGTCGTACGAAGAGGCATGGCCAGGTGTGCACAGGGACTGGTCGCCCAGGTGCGTGGGCTGTCTGGCGTGGCCGGCGTTCGTTAAGCCCAAGTTAAAGTCCTTTCTGTCTTCAGGTGGAGAGGGGCACAGGAACAGAGGGAAATCTTCTGTGGGAAAAAAAAAATGCGTGTTTGATTAAGCCAAGGATCGGCCACCAAAATAAAAAGAGCCGTTTTTTTTTCAAATTCGGTAACAATATTTAAAGAGCCGCAATGCACGTGAATACGAAACGGTTCTTAATAAATAGAGTCAAGAAGTAGCCCTTAACATCTCCGGAGCCGTAGGTTGCCGACCCCTGGGTTAAACAAATCCCAAGGTCGCCCAGGAGGCACATCAACAGATAGCACGACTCCGTGACTTTACCGAAAGAACCAAAGAGTAATTCCTGCAGTCACGAAAGCTTCAAATCAAGTTTGAACCACCTCTACGGGGAGGATTTCCACACTACTCAAGACTTAACTTCTAACTTAGCAATCTTTGGAAGAACGTAATCAACCAGGTAATGTGTTAACTGTTGTGTTAGCCGCCTCTCTGTGTTGCATTGCATTAAATTTCTAAGTTTACTAGGTTTGTTTTCTCAAACTTCCAATTTCTCTCCCCCTGCCGTTTACTCCATTCACTCCCCGTGCCGCTCTCATCGACTTGCTTATTTCTCTGCCCCCCCCCCCCTCTCTATATAATGCCTCGCCACAGAGGCCTTGTTTCTCTTTGTGTCTCTGTGTGTGTCTCTCTCTCCGTGTCTGTGTTTATATCTCTCTCTGTATGTGTGTCTCTCTCCGAGCTTGCATTATTTGACACCTGATGACGTTTGCTTGTGTTGCAATCGAAACGTCGTGTGTTCTATGATTTATTTAATTTTATTTCTACGTGACTTTACCGAAAGAACAAAGAGTAAATCCTTGTTATCAGAGCACGGTTGTGCGCTCACTACATTGGTTTACAATAGGGTTCATAGTTTGTGTTGTATGTACGTATGATAAACTTATTTTGCACCATACATAGCCAACCGTGCTAATCGGAGGTACAGCGGAAGGACAACAAACTAAACACAAGAAGCAGTTCTAATGAAATGAGTTTCCAATCAAGATTTAAAAGTGCATAGCTGCAGTAGCTTGCATGGCCACAAAGTCACTCATTTTGGGAAATGTACGATTGGATATACCGTACATTCAGTAGCCATTATAATGTTAAATATATCTGAAATGCAAAAGACACCAGGCATCTGAGAAACAACGATTTATAGGACACGTTAAAAATGGCGTAAGCTCGGTTAAAAATCAAACTTGTTTGCCATTGCTCCGAATAAATAGAAGTAGTTGAGGCATTGGGCATCTGCAAGGGTTCGGTGATTTAGATCTTGGGGCTGATCGGACCACTCGTAAGTTTAACTATTTAAACATTTTTTTATTTTACTAGGTAAGGCCCACTGAGCTATATAGCTTTTTTCAGAAGCGACCTGGCCACAAATAATAGCTCAACGAAGTGGCTCATCATCATGTGGAAATTTATACCAGCCAAATATTCTAAACGCGTGTTTCTAAATGTGGAGGGAAAATGGGAGAACCCAGAAAAAAATCCACGCGATCACGGGGAAAACATGCAAACTCCAAATATACAGCAGGCGTCAGGGCCGGGAACGAACCCACGACCTCTTCCATACCAGGCGAGGTAGTTAACATCTCGGGAATAGATCCGGGGTTGGTTTGGGAGCAGGCAGAGGAATCGGAGTATTGGGGTTTATGTCTCGTTTACGGGTGCGGGTCAGGAGACCGGCAAAGTCGATGAGGGATGGGGGAGGCCGTACGGAGTCGCAGTAGTCTTTGGTTCTTTCAGTAAAGTTACGTGACTTTTATACTATTAGGTTTTTTCGGTAAAGTCACGTAGGTAAAAAATACAATTAAAAGTTAATAAAAATAATAATGGAAATTACTTTATTAACTTTTAATTTAAAATTTTTACCTACATGACTTTACCGAAAAAACCTAAAGTAATAATGGAAATTACTTTTATTAACTTTTAATGTTATTTTTTTACCTACGTGACTTTACCAAAAAAACCTATGAATCCTTGCAGTCACGAAAGCTTCAAATCTAAAATTACGTGACTTTACCGAAAGAACCAAAGAGTAAATTCCTGCAGTCACGAAAGCTTCAAATCAAGTTTGGAGTCGCAGTAGTGGAGTCAGGATGTGACTCAGGCATGGAGGAAGGTCTCAGCGGCAGCTGGGGTAGAACAAGATATTCGTATTGTTTACATGCCCTTATAAATGTAAGGCAGTGCAGTAATTGTATCTGCCGCCATCCCTGAGTCAGTGGTAGATAGAGTACATGGCAGGGTCACTCTCGCAAGGAAGGTTGGCTACGTACGGTGCGAAAGAATTTCATCATCATGATCCATGGGGAGGTAGCCTTTAGATGCCCACTGCACATGCCATTTGTTTTCCACTTTCCTCTGTCTTGCCAATATGCTCAAGTATTGCCACATCTTTCTGGCACCAATCGCTTAAGTCGTCAAGCCATTCTGTTAAGCCTTCCTTTCAAGTTCAACATAACATAATACACTTTATCGACCTCAGAGAGATGATGTGGCCGAGTTGGCCCCAACCATGATTTGAACTTGTGAACTTTCCGCTTGTTTGCCAAGTGCCCTAACCGCAGCACCACTCATCATCCACTGCTGTAAATCATCATGAATCATTTACAACCGTCGGTCAATCCACTGCTGGACGAAGGTCTGTCCAACATGTTGTTTATGGGGGATTTGTTTAACTATACTTCACCACTCTGGTCAGTGCAGGTTCGTTATGGGGGAGGGCAGTAATGGTTCAAATGTCACTCGCCACTGACTGATGCTAGCTGACTCATCGCGTTCGAAGCGCAGTCCGCTCACCATTGCACCACCGCGCCGCCCCCCCCCCCCACAGCAAATGTCCGTATGTTTACTCCAGTATATTTATACACGTTATAAAATTAGCTCCGTGCGTGCGTACGTCCTGTGCGTACCGAGTGTGTCACTGTGCGCTGGGCGTGTGTGCGTGAGAGAGAGAGAGAGAAGTCTGCTTTCCTTCACGCTCCACAGGAGGGGAGAGACACAAATCGTGGGTGGTCCCGGAGAGCATAGCAGCCGAACGGGGACCCGCACGGGGCTGGGGTTTGTGTGGGCTTTGTAAGGGTGGCTGGATCCTGGAGTCTGGGGGGGGGGCGGTGCGGAATGGGAGCTATTGCAGAAAGTCTCGCGGACGGCGAGTGTTTTAACACTCGGCGCAGAGTTTACACACCCAGTGTTTAAATTTCAGCCGGAACAAGTCCGGAACGCTGTTCCAGGAATTATGTTGGTGCGACAACATCCATCTCGAACCTGTGCTTTTCCCCCGTGATACTGCGGTGGTGTGGAATACATGATACAATTATTCAGCTGGAAGTGTCCTACGCCGATGAGCCCCACTCTCCAAGCCAACCCTGGCAGCCTTCCGGAAAATATCGAATGAGAATGTAATCCCTGCACAAAGACAAAGCTCACCCGTACAGCCTTAACAGACTGTCGAGGAAAGTGCTGTTAGCGAGTAGCACCTATGAAGGCTGGCACGCCAATCGAGGGGGTGTGTGGCCAGCACAACCCCCAACCGCCTTTGTCTCCCCAGTGGCGATGTTTACACACCGCACCAGGTACTCATTTGAGGCTGAGTCGACCTAGGGGATGCCCAGTACCGGTTCAGATAATCGACACCGGGTCACCGGGTTCTTAGCGCGGGACGTTAACCGCTGCGCCACCGCTCCCACGCGCACAATCCCAAACTTCGATCAAATCACCCGCACCTCACGGCTATCTCCTCAGATCTCGGAAGTTCAGCTGGGCTGGGCATGCAAAGTGCTTGCATGCGTGGCCATCCACCACGTATTAAAACGGGCGCTGTATGGGCAGCTCCGAGGCCGAGTTGTTGTGCGGCCTTCGGTTGATGCCACCAACCCGTCCCACAGCCTTCGCTGAGTGGGAAGCCGCTCATTCACCGCCTCCCGATGAGAATTGTTGGCAACGTACGGTGCGAAAGAAGTGAAACACACGTTAAGTCAGATCTGGAACTTCCTTCCCCCCGCCATCAATTGCTGTCCACTGCCTTCCCCTGTTTAATTTTAGGCCTAAGATATATATATTTGTTTTATTCCTCTGCCTGTGACTGACTGACTGCAGACTCTATTCAAATAAACACGCTCTCTGTTTCTGTGCAGCGTCTCCAGATTCGGCCGCACTGACAGAGGCTATACACATCCACATTGTACTGCATTGTATGTTATTGTACGCCTCAGTGCATGCATTGAGATTGGTTGTCTTGGAACTTGTTTGTGATTCCAAGTTCGTGGTTGCTACCACCAGCGGTGCTTAATTTCAGCCGGAAGAATCTGAAACCCCGTTCTGAGAATTATTTTGACACGCCACATCAATCTCCCCGTTTATATATAAATAAACCTGCTCATAGGAATATACGGTTCAATAATATTGCATTATTATGGACAGGTGTGCCCTAGACTCTAGCGTTAGTGCCTTATGCTGATAGTCCCTACTTCACGCCAGTCTAGCAGCGTACCGGAAAATATCAAGTGAGATCTGAAGTCCTGGCTGTTCAATTGAGATTTCTAATTCCGTCAGTGCTTGCGAACTTGTTTTATTTTCGGGCGAAGTGCCCTACAGGGCTGCGTCGTGGAGGCGAGCTGTTGTAACAATCGTAGTTCGTAAAACTTTGTTCCCGTGGCACACCGCGGGAAGGGGATTAGGGTCGAGGATGTAATTCGTGGAAAAGGAAAACGGAAACTGGAACGAGAAGAGGTCGAATTGGAAATACGAGGAAATCAACGGAGAAACGCGAGCAAAGGATCAGGAGAGATGAGGATGGGGAGGAAGAGGCTGCATCAGGGCCGTGGTGCAGCTGCACCGACGAGTAGAGTCTGTTTCCACAGGGGGCGGGGAAATGGCTTAGAGTGGGGGTGGCCACATTGAAGTCACGTGATTTACAGGAGGCTCGAGCTGATTCAAAATAGACGTTTGTCTTTTTTATGTTTTGCTTTTCCCATATTTGGTCGTGTTCACAATGTCACAGCTGTTCCGCCTCACACCGCTGTACTGGCTTTAAGGGAGCAGATACGCAACTCGATTCTAAGCACAGATAAGACGGTGCCTGTCTGTCTGCCCGTGCGAAGGCACTGCACGTTTGTACGGAAATAATAAAAATCTGTGAACCAATGCTACGAAACTCACTCCATGGCTCAGCAACACCGATGTCCAGATGTATGCAGCATTTAACCGAGATTTTGAAACTAAATACACTTCCAAAACAAAATCGCTTCATAAATATATATAAGTTGCATTATGCTGCTTTAAGCAAATGGTGTTAGCACAAGCACCTAATGCCTGTTTCTGTACGTTTGTGTGTGGTGTGTTTGTGTATTTGTGTGTGGTGTATTTTTTTGTGGTGTGTTTGTGTATTTGTGTGTGGTGTGTTTGTGTATTTGTGTGTGGTCTGTTTGTGTATTTGTGTGTGATTTGTCTGTGTATTTGTGTGTGGTGTGTATTTGTGTGTGGTGTGTATTTGTGTATTTGTATGTGGTGTGCTTGTGTATTTGTGTGTGGTGTGTTTGTGTATTTGTGCGTGGTGTGTTTGTGCATTTGTGCGTGGTGTGTTTGTGTATTTGTGTGTGGTGTGTTTGTGTATTTGTGTGTGGTATGTTTGTGTATTTGTGTGTGGTGTGTTTGTGTATTTGTGTGTGGTGTGTATTTGTGTGTGGTGTGTTTGTGTATTTGTGTGTGGTGTGCTTGTGTATTTGTGTGTCGTGTGTTTTTGTATTTGTGTGTGGTGTGTTTGTGTATTTGTGCGTGGTGTGTTTGTGTATTTGTGTGTGGTGTGTTTGTGTATTTGTGTGTGGTGTGTTTGTGTATTTGTGTGTGGTGTGTTTGTGTATTTGTTTGTGGTGTGTATTTGTGTGTGGTGTGTTTGTGTATTTGTGTGTGGTGTGCTTGTGTATTTGTGTGTCGTGTGTTTGTGTATTTGTGTATCTGTGCGTGGTGTGTTTGTATATTTGTGCGTGATGTGTTTGTGTATTTGTGTGTGGTGTGTTTGTGTATTTGTGTGTGGTGTGTTTGTGTATTTGTGTGTGGTGTGTTTGTGTATTTGTGTGTGGTCTGTATTTGTGTGTGGTGTGTTTGTGTATTTGTGCGTGGTGTGCTTGTGTATTTGTGTGGTGTGTTTATGTATTTGTGTGTGGTGTTTGCGTATTTGTGTGTGGTGTGTTTGTGTATTTGTGTGTGTTGTGTTTGTGTATTTGTGTGTTTGTGTGTGGTGTGTTTGTGAATTTGTGTGGTGTGTTTATGTATTTGTGTATTGTGTGTTTGTGAATTTGTGTAGTGTGTTTGTGTATTTGTGTGTGGTGTGTATATATGTGTATTTATATTTTGTACGTGTGTATTTGTGTATTGTATGTTTTCTATTTCTGTGTTTACGTATACGTGTATCTGTGTGCTCGTGTAATACGTACATTTGTGTGTTTATGTATTTGTGAATTTACTTATTTGTATTTTTGTATATTTGTGTCTTTGCGTTTGTGTGTTTCTGTGTGCACATTTCTGAGTACAATTAATTCCCCGAACAAATGGATGCTCCTTAGCAGACTGGCTTGCCCGTTTAGTTTTATAATTAGCGCAAAACAAATATTGATTGCAATTATGTGCAGCATGCAATAAATATTGGAACTATTGTCCCAACGTCGGCCCATCGTTGTCTCTATGTCTTTCCGTACTTCCAGTTCAAATAAAGTTTGCGTACAAGTTATTTAATAGCAGTTCACTCAACACACACGCCTGCTCTAAAACTTCTAATCATTACATATTTACATCCTAGAATTGTTAAAACGCTCATTCTGTCAGGTACACTAAGAATGAGCATATTTATACAATAATGGAGGCTTAATTCAAGTTGTAATGCAGGAAAGCAAGAAAGTTTAAAGAATAACACAAACAAAAACTCCGTCAATTACACTTTGGCCTTATAAGGATACAATATGTAACAGATGACGTTTCGGGTATTGGCCCGCTTTTATTGTTGTGTATGTACGTATGTGTGTATGTATGTATGTAGGTGCGTATGTATGTTGATAATTGGAGGTGCGGGGGAAGGATAACGAACTAAACCCAAAAAGCACTGATGAAGAAATTATTTTTCAATTTAGAATTCCAGAGGATATAAAAGTGCACAGCTCCAGTGGAGTCCTAATATCGGAAGGAAGAGCGTTCCAAACGGAAGAAGGACCATTGCCTGAAACGTCGCCTATTCAGTTTTTTTGTCATATAAAGTCTCAGTGTTATTGACGAATGTGTTGAGTTATTTTGCACCACGGCCAACGCAAAGGCAGCATCATCATCATTAAAATAATTTGTATAATATTTAAAGAATAATTAGGTAATTAGATTGTTTAGAAAATTGATTATTGTACCGTTTATTTCACGAATATATTTGTCAAGAAATATGCAATGAAAAAAGACCAACGCTTTAACCGTACGGTATTTTTGTTTTGTTTTAACAGACCATGCGGTTATTGTGGGCCTGATCTCGTACGAGATGTACCGACTGTGACTTCACAAAATCGTGGCAGAATAGGGGTTTCATTCACATTTTTTGCTTTAATGTGTAACTATGATATTTATGAAACGTATAAAAATTTATTATAAATTATATTTATTACATTAAATTTCTTACGTGTAAATGATGCAAATTATTGCGTATAAATTATACGATGACTGTGAATGCTTTTCTTGATTCTAAATATCGCTGACGTCCAACAGAAAGCTAATGCGCATCAATGTTCTGGTATGAGTATTGTGTGTGCATGTGTGTGGGTTGTAAATTGTGGGGGGAGCGATAGTGTAGCGGTCAGCGTGCTGCACTACAAACCCAGCGACCTGCGTTGGCTTCCCGCTCAGGGCCAACACCAGTGACGATTATCTGAACGGGTCCTGGGCCTCCCCTAGGTCTACTCAGCCTCAAATGAGTACCTGGTGCGGTGTGTAAACATCGTTACTGGGGAGACAAAGGCGTGGGGCTGACCACCCACCCCTTCGTGTGCCGTGCCAGCATTAATAGGTGCTCATTAACAGTACTTGCCCCAACAGTCTGTTAAGGCTATACAGGGGATCTTTGTTTTTGTTGTAAATTGTGAATTGTGTTGTAAATTATACCAAAGTCTAATAATGCCCAATGTTGGAGTCAGTCAACGGAAACACAAAGGTTAAAAACGCCAGGGCCCAAAAAGAACCATGAACCCCAGTATGCAGTCATGACATTCTCTAAAATAATCCAGCAGTAGGTTCAAGAAAGATTCGTACAATCAATATAGTAATGTATAGATGTCAAAACAAAGATGCTTTATAGATCCCTGTTTGTAATAAGATGTATAATGTCTTGTATAAAGTCATGGAAGAGCTGGGGACGTGTATAGCAAAGACCTCATGCTCAGTGCCTTCAATTCCAGGGCTCCATGCTGTGGCTAAAGACCCACAGCATGGGTATCTGGGTTTGCAATCTCACCGCGATATAGTACCTTCACTACAACAATCTAAATGCCCGACTCGTGTATTGTAGATAAATGTTCCTTTCCGATACAATTGTGATGAGATCCCACTGGCATATCTATAACCGCCAATAATACTGCAACTCGCCAGAGCGATTTGCAGTATTATTAAGCTTTGATTGTTTTGTCAAGATTTAAATCAGGCTCAAAGTGTCTCCATCAGCAGTCACTCACTGATCTCAACATGTGACTCGGGGCATATACGTACGTGCGGTCCATGTCGTGTGTGATTAATACCTGCAGTGCTGCCACCGTATGAAAGGTAGGAGGATCCCGTCTGCTGATGCTGCTGCTGCTGCTGCTGGTGGTGATGATTGGTGAGATGGTGGATAAAGTGTGGCCGACTTTTCTCTGCCGGCGAAAGACGGGTGAGGCTTGGCGAGCTGCCAGGCGAACAATTCTGGTGCCACGTTGGACTCAGGCCGGTGGCAAATTCAGGCGACCCTTGCCCATGACCAGGAGGTGGTGCGTACAGAGGTGGATGATGATGATGATGATGAGGTAGAAGATGAGGTGCCTGGTCAGCGCTGGAGAAGCCCGTGCTCCCCAAGAACAGGTGGTGGTGCACCGCGCTCAAGTCGCCAACGGAGTGGCTGCTGCCTCGGATAAAACCCAAACGAGACCCCACGTCCTGCAGGACGTCTGTCGTCTCCACCGCACGCACGTCCTTGGACCCGTGCGTCCCGGCGCCCAGGTGGCCCAGTGAGCCCTTGCTCAGCTCGGAGGACGTGAGCTCGTCTCCCTTCCCGAAGCACGCGTCCTCCCCCAGGCCCAGCTGCTGCCCCGAGCTGGGCCGCCCGTCATCGACTCTTTGGCTCTGGCGATGGTCACGGCCGCCGGGCGACCCCTGCAGCCACCGCCTTGCTCCGTTGCCCCCGCCCGCGTACCCGTCTCCTCCGAAGGTCGCCGCCGACTGTGGCCCAACATCAGCCACCGTGCAGGAGCCGAGCGCGTCCTTCCCGCTCCGCGCCATCGTCGCCGAAGCCTCCTTGAGACTGCACGTTGCCCCTTCCGCATACGCGACCTTCGTGAAGCTGGGCGACTTTGGTAGATCTGGCCCTGAATGTTGATTAGCGTGGTGCAGGGCAGACCTAGAAACGTCCATCCCGAGTGCCAGGTGGTGCTGCAGGTGCCCGTACGACTGTTCGTGGAGCCCATTGTTCTGAAGATGATTGGTTTCGTGGTGATGGTGTTGTAGGTAGTCATGCTGATGGTGTTGCTGCTGTTGCTGCTGCTGCTGATAACTGTGATGGTGTTGGTTATGCTGGTGCTGCTGATGAAGGATCTGATGGGGAGGCAGATTATGATGGTGGTGATGTGGCTGATCGTGATGATGGAAAGCCGTTGAGGTCAGCCCCACCAGCCCGTAGTGCAGCAACGCCTGGCTGCCTCGGTACGCCTGACACTTGAGCCTGAAACCCCGCGGCCTCCGTCGAAACGATCCCTCCTCAAACATGAACTCGCTGGCCGGGTCGATGGTCCAGTAGTGGCCCTTGCCTGGCCGGCCCAGGCCCTTGGGCAGCTTCACAAAGCACTCGTTGAGCGAGAGATTGTGTCGCACGGAGTTTTTCCAGCCCTGGTAGGCGCCGCGGAAGAACGGAAAGCGACCCTGCAGGAACTGGTAGATCTCGCTGAGGGTGACTCGCTTGGCCGGTGAACTCTGGATCGCCATGACGATGAGGGCGATGTAGGAGAAGGGAGGCTTCTCGGGCCGACGCTGGGCCCCGGGGCTGTGTTTCTTGTGGCCGCAGGGCCGTGCGGCCTCCGAGCCAGGTGACTTTAAAGGCGCGTGGACGCTCGAAGACACCTCCATGGTCATCGTCCCCTCTGCTCAGCGCACAGCACGTGCCACGCACACAGGCCCATCAATCATCATCATCAGCAGTAGCGCCAGCAACATGAATCGGCAGCAGCAGCTTATGGTTTATGCACTGCTGGATTAAACATTTCCAACGAGACGACGCATAATCATTCACCGCACACAAAGCTGTATGCCGCGTGTCGGTCGGCATTTGTTTTTAGCTTGAGGAACTGGGATAGCAAAGGTCAAGTCGCCCCGAAATGTACCCAATCAAGTGAAATGTTGTAAGATAAGCAGGGCTGAACCTGGTTAGCGCTCGGAAAGGTGACCACCAGGGCTTTCCAGGTGTTGTAGGCGTGGAGCTGTGAGGTGTGGCGAGTCGATAGCAATGTTGATTGTTGGTCCTGTACGTGCATATTCAAAGACCCCAATGTAGCATTCCCTTGAGAATGCATCTTGAAGCTCATGAGATGCACAGCCATCCTAACACACAATGATCTCTGCGTGAACCGCACCTCCGATTAGTATGGTTCGCTACGTACGGTGCGAAAGAAGTTCAACATACATCACAGGCATGAACCACCACGTCTGGCTCTGTAGGATCATGAAAGCACGTGTGCTTGGAAATTCGAATGCTTCATCACCGCCAGGAAACAGGACCCTGCAATTTGCGCGAATAATGAATTGCGATGGTGCGTGGATGGACGCCTCGCTGAGCCGTCGCCATCTCTCACGGTCGAGCGATACAAGCTAGACTAAACTAAACACTTTTTTTAATTTCACTAGGCAAGGCCCACTGAGCTATACAGCTGTTTTTCAAAGGCGACCTTGCTATCACAAATTATAGCTCAACGAAGTGGCTTATGTGGGAATGTATAGCAGCCAAATACTCTAAACCAGCGGTTCTTAACCTTTACTGCAGCCTTGGTTCCCAATCTTAAACATAACAAAAAAATACACAGTGTTTGATGAAACAAAGTAGCTGTACGTACGTGCCCTTACTTAATTTGTGTTTCGATGATTTACATTCTTAAAAAATCTGGCCATGTCTCGCACCCCCAGGAAGGGCACCTCGCACCCCCAGAGAGTGCGTGCACCCCAAGTTAAGAACCACTGCTCTAAACGCACGTTGATTCTAAATGTGGAGGGAAAATCGGAGGACAAGGCGAAAAATCCACACAATCACGCCGAGAGAGACATGTAAACCCCAAATATACAGACGTCAGGGTCGGGATCGAACCCATGACGACCTCCTGTATCTAGCACACCGCGACAAACGCCACCGTCGCACGAGCTGATCGCATTGCTCCGTCTGCGCGGCAGTCCACATCTGGGTCGCGTTCGCTCCTCTGGTTGCCGCTCTGCTACCAACTTCGACCCGCCGTTGACGATGCTAGCCGCGACGTGTCCTGCCCATGCCCTGCACATACTCTTCTTAGCAATTTCAATGATGAAGTTAACCGGCATGTTTTTCTCTCATTTCACGTGTTCCCCCCTCTCTCTCTCTCTGCCCCAGGGTAATTCCTAGCATGCACTTCTCATTGCTTATTTGTGCACTTTTGGCCGTTGGTATATTTTCTTTTTCAATCCATCAATTAATCCCTTAACTTCGTATATTTAGAGATTACTAAATAGCGAGTGAGAATATATGTTTTGATTAATGGAAAATGATGTGCGAATTACTATGCTGGTGATGTTGCATTAATGATGATCGAGTGAATAAAACTATACAAACAGGAACAACACGAAATCAGACTATGTTGTGAAAGCCTCTGGAAGTAGTATCACGATTGACGGTTTGGGTTTACACGACCTATTATTTTATTGGGGTGGACAAAATCTTTACCACATTTTGGGATGTCAACGATGGTCATTTGATAGGTTTACTCGCTCTTGTCATAGGAATGTGGAATTGTCCCGGCCGTCAGTAGAAGTGAGCGCCATTCCACCATGGTCCAATCAGGAAGGCAAATTAGTTTTAATAATTAAAATGCGGTAATGTTTTTTCGTAACATTTGTATAACCATTCGCATTACTCCCGTTAAACGATGAACAAATGGGCTAAAAACAAATATGAGGAGAAAGGCAAAGTGTTTAGTATTGTCGACTTTAGCGTTACGCTCTCCAGGAGGCGAATTACTCGGTTCACTGATGATAGGGCTTGTGTATGCGTGAGTGTTTCGTGTGAGGCGTAGCTGCGTGGAACTCGAGGCTGAGCCTGCCATTGCAGTAGAACCAGCCATCAGACGACTCGCGCTCGTAATTAGGTTCACAAATACACCGTATACAGTTTTAGGTTTTATGATTTTTTTTATAATTATTATAATCTACTAGATTGAGCAAGATGTCACCTCCCTAGCCCTTAAAATAAAACGAAATTTACAGATTTCCACCCCTTATAGATCAGCAATATAACGTACACCAGTCAACTTGGTCAAACAACACCTAAAACGAATTGTTTCTAGATTTGAAGTTTTCGTGACTGCAAGGTTTCATACTCTTTGGTTTTTTCGGTAAAGTCACGTAGGTAAAAATTTAAAATAAATTAAATCACGACGTTTCGGAGGCAACACAAGCTTCTGCCTTCAGGTGGAACCGTCACAGCAAAATTACTGTACAGCAAAATTACCTTGATACAGTAATTAAAATTACCTTGATACAGTAATTTTGCTGTGACGGTTCCACCTGAAGACGGAAGCATGTGTTGCCTCCGAAACGTCGTGATTTAATTTATTTAATTTTTTTACCTACGTGACTTTACCAAAAAAACCAAAGAGTATAAAACGAATTGTGTCGACATATACCGCCTGATCAAAACAACTCGCGTGATCGTCACGGCATGGGCACGCATTGAATAAACAGTGGATTAAGAAATTACTTTTAATTATTGTGATACGAAGAAATGTATATAGTATGAAAAACAACCTAAATAAGAAATTATTTTAACTTACACCGAGTTTTTATGTTACATCTTATTATATGGAAAAGCTGTACAATTACAGAGACCCTACAGAACAAATTGGAGGCAATATAATTGGGGGTTTTAATAAAGGGGATGTTAAACATTTCATGGACAAACACACGATGAGTGACGTCAATTTGTTACGGATAGCAGGAGGGTACACAAAAAAAATTGTGATCATAAATAGAGAAGTGAAAGGTTAGATTTCTTAGATATATGAGAAATCGAGAGACTGAATTGGAAGGTTATAGATGTGTATACCACAATAATTCTGGAAAGACCGAAAAGTAAGTTACAGAAGAAATTTGAACAATCTGATGCAAACTTTTAGAATGTTCTTTCGCACGACTGATCTAAATGCAGAGCAACAACTACAATTTCACATTCAGGTGGTCACGCCAGATAATAGCGTCAGGAACAGCGGAGTTGCTTATCATCGCTGTGATTTCTCCGTATTTGTTTATCGGGCATTGCGTCGTTATACGTTGTACGGTCTGTTCTGGATGACCACAGTCGTACACTGGATAGTTTAAAATGTTCTGTTTGTGCATTGGTTTGTGCAGTGAATGCGGTTAAGGGTGGACCATGAGCTCAGTGCCGGATTATCCTAGTAGCAAAAGTAGCATATGCTACGGGCCCCGCACTTTCAAGGGCCCCGCGCTAAATGCTTTCAAGCTATAAATTTAGGTTCAGTGATTCTGCACTTGCTCTATTGCTATAGTACTATACTGCCTTCAACTTTTATGAACGACTGGGTGTTTAAGGTTAGCGATTTGTCGTATTATCTGGCTGCATACCAAATAAAAAAATACAATTACTTTACTATGAAAGTAATAAATGTGTGTTTTATATTTGTGTGTTTTTTTATTTAGGGCCCCTTTGTAACATATGCTACAGGCCCCGCACTCGCTTAAATCCGGCACTGCATGAGATTCGTGGAAGATCAACACCAGGGATCTTCTGTGCTGGGTCTTCATCGTGGACAGAGCTGAGTGGAAGAATGGGCCACGATCGCCGATGTCTTTGAGAAAGGACCGTGACTCACATGGAGAAATCGAGATATATTGTGCAGATTTCGATTTAAAGCTTTCGTGACTGCAGGGATTCATCTTCTTGGTTCTTTCGGTAAAGTTCTTTCGGTAAAGTCACGTAGTGACTTTCGGTAAAGTCACTACGTGACTTTACCGAAAGAACCAAGAAGATATTGTGCAGGTGTTTGTAACGCAATTACAATTAGGTGCGAACTAATTTCAACATTCATAGTGACTGCAATTTGTATGCAATTATGTGAGCGAAAACTCTATGTAAATGGAGTTAATCGTTGGATGTCGAGCACAATGTTATAATATCTTTAAACACATATTTCGTACAAGAGAATGGATACAATATAAACTATATATGGATATTAACTCATATTTTTTTAGACAATACAGAAAGGCACAGGCGCATACACAATCCACATCACTTTCATTATTAATATATTTAATCCGCAACAAGTTCTACCAACTTTATTATTTTGCAGTAGCACATATATAAATAGAGCTATGCATTCCATACGTTACATAACGTGCTTATTATATTAAACTGTTGAATAATGTATCCACAAAATACGATTTGTTGTATATCACGGATACAATATTCGCAACAAACTACGAAGTACCATTAGTTCTGTAAGACTGTTCGACTAGTGCTGTTAGCTAGCGCCTATTAAGGCCGGCACAGCACACGCAGTCATTTTGCAACTCCCCTTTAGCGCTTTAATACAGATGCTTACAACCATATAAAGTGATCATTTATGCTCTTTGGTTCTTTCGGTAAAGTCGCGTAGGTACCTACGTGACTTTACCGAAAGAGCCATAGAGTATGGATTCCTGCAGTCACGACAGCTTCAAATCAAGATTGTTCATTTATGGCTGAGTCAACCTAGTGGAATGTCAGGTTTAGATTCCGCTTACCGCTAAGGCCGTGACCGGGAATAAAACCGCTGGTGTGTATGGAGAGTTGGTAGCGTAGTGGTTAGCGCACTGTGCCTCCTAACCTGTCAAACTGAGTTCGATTCCCGGCTACGGCGAACATTATTGGTGATTATCTGAACCGTTCCTGGTCATCTCGGTCTTAAATGTCACCGTGTCAACGTCAGCACCGGGGAGACAAAGGCTGCCGTGGGCGGTAATGGCCACACCACCCCCTCGCACCGTGCCGGTCTTCATAAGCGCTCGCTAACAGCACTTGCCCCAACAGTCTGTGTAAGCTTCACCGAGGATGTTTGTCTTTGTATGGTGCAGCAATTAATTAGCGCACTGGGCGACAACTCAGTCGCGACCTCGATTTAATTCCAAGCTATGGCTATCACCAATGACGAGTGATATCTGAACATGCCTTAAGCCTCTACCAGGTCCACTCAGCTTTAAATCGGGAGCACTCCAGCGGTAATGACATAACGATGGTGCGTGGTCCTGGCCACCCACGCCCTTGTGCGCCGTTCCAGGCTTAATAGGTGCTCGCTAACAACACTTTATCCAACAGGTTGATAAAGGCGACCCTAATGCTCACCCTACCTCTAGCAAGAACCCTGACACTCATACTGACCCATAACCCTGACTTTGAACTTCACCCTTCCTCTCGCTCTTAATCATGTTGGATCAATATCTTTGCCTCGGGTACGCAGGGATTAAATTGGTCAGCATATGTCCGAAAATACGTATGCGCCCGGCACACCACATCCAGTATCGCTCTCAACATGTCTATGTGGCCACAGCGATACACGCACGTGCTTACTCCACTCTACCAGTTGACCCGGAGACGTGCCTCCCGCGTGCGTGTGTCCACGTACCTGCGTGTGTGCCACTGGAATAAGCCTCAAGCATAGAGAAGAGCGAAGTGGGAAGTGGCCGGTGGTTATCACTGCGATGCACGGGAAGGGAGGGAAATGCACGGGGAGCAGGAGGAGGAGGAGCGGCCACGCGCTTGGGATGGAAGGGGTCGCGGACAACATTGAGCTGTGGTGGTGGTGGGGGGGGGGGGCTGGTAGTTGGGGGTGAGGTTGGGCTGACTGGGGAAGGGGGGGGGTCCACATACACCCCTTGTCCTCCTTCCCTCCCCTCTCCCCCACCCTCAAGGGATCTACTCTAAAACTTGTGGAGCACAAAGAATCCATGCGGTGACATTCAGCAGTGCAAGCTCTGTCGCCACGAATACGTGTGCAGCTCTTCGTGTCGTGAAGTCGCTGCTGGCCGGATGAGGTCCTCGCCAAGTCGTGCGGGTCGTGAGTGTTGTTTGACCATACTTCACCCAACTATAGTCGAGTACAACAATGTATGTCACTGCCCTGCCCTCTGCTGCCCACAATGTGAACTAACAAGTGCAGGACTTTGCTCATCTCCCGATCCCAGGGTTCTTCATTGCAAGGCCCGCGTGGGCCACTGACAGGCCCTTGGTGGCCTTTAGTGCGGCCCCGGACATTACGCAACATGTCCAAACACCTCCCATCATCGTCGTGGTGTCAACCCCAGCAATGGTTTCAAATGTGTGGCGGCCCGCACACCGATTATGTCTTGCCGGCGAATGTGGCCCCCTCTGAAAATTCCGTGAAGAGCAGTGGACAGGATACGTAGAGGTTTTTCATCCAGCAGTGGATCGATTACGGCTCGTGATGATTATAAGGTAGCGACCTCTAGTGGCTGCAGGTGTCACGCGAATCCATTGCATACAAAAACATAATACTGGTAGGAACCTCCTGGTTACACCAGCCCACAGAGGATTATTGTGTCCGTCCGTCGTGCATCAAAAAATGGGAGGGGTGGGGCTGGGTGGGGAGGGGCTGGGTGGGGAGGGTGGGGCTGGGTGGGGAGGGGCTGGTCACCCCGTGGTGCCCTTATAAAACTCAACGTTTAACCTACTCACGGCTTGTGCCCGCACTTACAGTCGGGCATATTTGCGGAATACACCACGCCGCCGTTGACCCTGGCCATTGACCGAGCAACCCAACGTTCCTACCAGCT
>CM025642.2:2448714-2468191 GCA_014621495.2 Entosphenus tridentatus | reverse complement strand
GGTGAGTAGGTAGGTGGGTGAGTAGGTAGGTGGGTGAGTAGGTGAGTAGGTAGGTGAGTAGGTAGGTGAGTAGGTAGGTAGGTGAGTATATAGGTGGGTGAGTAGGTAGGTGGGTAGGTGAGTAGGTAGGTGAGTTGGTGGGCAAGGGACGTAGTTACCGAACCCAGTGTTCCCTTACACCACCACACCGCACGACCGCATTCAAAATCCCCACCACGCCGTCCAGCGGTCGTCAAAGACACCGGGGGCCCAGCCCCGGGCACACGGAGGGGCCATGAGGCTGTGGCGATGACGTCATTGTTTGTCGCAGCATGAGGTCACTGCTCGTGCGTGTCTGTCAGTCAGTCGGAGTGTGTTCATTGTACATTGTACAGGGGGTGGGTTTCCTCTCTACAGCCACAAGCTTCGCTACAAGTGTCGCGTGAACGAGTTGCTTAGCAAAAGTGTCCTTTTATCTAATCCGTACGGCACAACATTGACAGCTTCGTAGCAGTGATGAGTCCCGAGAAGTCTTTCAAGCAACGGAGGACACTGGGTAAGCTGCTGCTGTTGTTGTTGTTAAACCGTCTCCATTTCTTAACTCCTCAAGCGATGTTGTTGCTGTTGTTGTAAATGTCATTACTGCGTATTTTATACACATTGCTTAACGCATCGTCGTCATTATATATAGAGACAAAGATCTGTTGTTTGTGGCCTTGTATACTGTGCTGACCAGTGCTGTTAGCGAGCGCCTAGTAAGGACGAACAACACGGCCCTCCTCCGCCTTTGTATCCAAAGCAGCGAGGTTATTTCCTCGTTTAAGGCTGAGTCAACCGAGAGGAAGCCCAGGGCAGGTTCAGATACAGTCGTGCTACGTCTTAGGTCGGTAATCGAACCCAGGTTCAACAATGGTTGTAGTGGAGTCCGATTAGTGTCACAAATAAGATACAAAAAAATTGACTTTAGTGGCACGAATACACGGGGCGATGGTATGGATAAGCACCTCGCCCACGTCCGCCTTTGTCTTCCCAGTGCTGATCGCGTATACAACCCAACACAGGTACTGCTTTAAATGCTGAGTCGACTTAGGGGAGGCCCAGCTAGAACCGGGATAATACATTGGTCGCCACTGACAAATCCGTGTATGCCATCAATATCCACGTATGTCGTGAGTTTTAAATCCATTCAGTGTATGCAGTACGGTATACATACAATTAACAGCATATATACTGTATTATAAAATTACTTTGTTGACACCATACGTTCAACATTGTCCTTTAATAGTGGCGTGGACATGCTTTACATAACTGTGCAATGTTATACTGCTACATGTTGGGCAGTAGTGCCAAAAAGACAATTGTTGACTGGTACTTCTATGTTCCCCACAACGCTCTTCCATAACCAACCCTCATCGATCAGTGTGGTGAAGTATGGTCAAACAACGAATCCTTCGCCCACTGATGAAATCCACACTTATCCCAAATGAGGCCCATTGAGGCCAAAGTAGGACTCATCCTGAAAACAATTCACAGTACTTGAAAATCAATTTGAGACTCAAGACTTTCTTGGGTTAAACAAAAAAGCCATTTACTTTGTATTATAAACACACCACGGCGACCCATAACTTAACATCACGTTGAAAAGGATCGATGACCCTGCAACATTCAAGTTTTTATTGTTTTAACAGTCATGGACTTTGCCTGCCTGTTAAATCTCACGCCTCCAGCCTTCTGAATGCACAACACAGTTAGTCATACCAAGACGATTAGCTGTAAAATCCCTCCAATCCTAACTATTAACCAATCTTCCAAGTATCCGCGCCCTCGAATTGATCCACGGATCTAACTACAGACGTACTATCTGCGCTTTGATTCATCTTATTTTGGTGATTTCGAAATCGTTTTTTTGGTTTGGCTATGTTTGTTTGTTGTCTTGTGGTTGTTGTTGTTTGACTTGCATCCCACTGGGATTTTTGCACAGTGTTGGTGTACGGTGCTTTTTTCCTGGAAGACTTTGCAGTTTTTTCCTGGATTTTTCTGTTTGCACATAGTCACTTTAAGATGTTTTCTTGTTCATGTTTTTGTTTTTTTGTTTGTTGCGGTTGCACCCGATTCAAGAGCCGAATGGCTCACGGGGCTACACCAAATAAATGAAACTGAAACTATTCGCGTTTCTGCGCGGATAAGGGGAGTCACTTGCAAGTGCCAGAGGACTCATCCTGAAATCCGCGTTTACCCGACAGATACGTTGTTGTTGCTTTGTTGGGCACACTTGGGTTTTTAATATACATTAACTTGTCATAACGTTGCAGCCTTTTGTATTATTGAGATCTTGTAACATTCCCTGTAGTTAATTATCATGGCCATGGCGCCAAACAATGTCATTTAGTTCATGTTTCACCATTTAAATGTGATGGTTTCTCCACTCTGTAAATTTTAGACAACACATGTTAATAACTGTCGGAATAGCAATAATCTAACTCCTGTAAATGGCTAAGTGTAAATACAATGGAATCTTTTTTTTATAATTAATATTCTACATTTTAGTTCATTGTCCGGCACACTACTGTTGTGACCACACCCAAACGTGCACAGGTAGTAGGCCCAGGAGCCTCTTACCAGCCCTCCCTGCTTGCCTAGATACCCCGGCCTAAAGAGCCGATTCAAAATCGGTGGGGCGGTCAATGCAAGGCAGTGTGGCCTACATTCGCAGGGTGTATAAAATATCCGAAATTAAACTTGGTATCAACATTTTCAAAATGTAATCGACCCAGTCATGATATTTTACCGTGATAAATATAAATTATCTCCAGTACCCTGGCATTGTTATACAACGAGCACACCTTGACTGCACGTCTGCCAAGACTGGTTTTATGCCAAACTTGGCAGATACATTTTTTAAGTTGTTATTAAAAATAAACCCTGCTTTTCAAAATAAAAAAGTGTGCTCTACCTTGGGCTCCACCCTGGCAAATGAACAATCTCTGTCGCTTCTGTCTAAAACATATATCTGGCAGGCTCTTCTCCTTAGCACCGATTCCCTGAGCAGAAGGCAGAACACACACACTTGTTAAGGTTTCTCCAGTGTTACGAACTCCTTACAATGGAAAATCGCCAAACAAACCTCAAACATCTGCGGTTTACATTGTGTTGTATTAAATTTTCTTTCGTAAACGGATGCAGGATCCTGAATACACACCCGGAATTTCACTGCAATAAAGCATGCGTTCTATTTTGTGTATATATATATTTTGCATAATGTCCCAGTCAATACCATGCATATTTGCATTGACAAATTGTTGCCAGGAAAACTCAAAGGGTCATTAGATCTCGTGACAAAATTGCTACGTTGGCAATGCCAAGTTTCTCCCGCAGGCAGATAATACAGTGTACTACGTACTGTACCGTGTTGTATACTCTGAGTATCCCTGCATACTCTTGATAACATGCACATGTTGTGCTAGCAGGGTTGTATTGTGGCAGTGCTGTTTTTCAATGGGACAATCATGAGTTGAACTCGGAGTTTGTTCAGCCAATCATCGCTTTTGGGGTGGATTGAATGGAAGCCATTATTTTCCAGATATCCCGATGGGTGAAGAGACTATAACGGGAGGAAATGAGCAATGCCCCGGAGCTCGCTTGTATAAATACACAATGACTAGTTGGACATGTAGCATACAATTCGTTGATTTTCATTGATTCATACACTTACAGTATATATGCATCAATTCTTAAATTGTTAAAATTGTTGACTTAATTTTACAAATGCTATGAAAATGGTATCCTAATGTTGAATTTTGGAGAGCGAAAAGGAAGAATTGACCTATGGATAACAAGGCTGGACTGTTATCCCGTGCCAACCACATTGAAGTGATTTGCAAGTTAAGTTTGACCCGGACAGTATGGGTATTAGCATCTGTGTGGGGTGCCAGGAATTGATTTGTACTGAGATGTGGTGGTTTTGTGTTGAACTTTATTCAAGAAACACTTGCATTTTCGCCAACTTATGTTTGTGTATCGTTTTCATTGACCTAGGTTATATCTGAAATTGGTCTGTGGAAAAGGTAGCACCCCTCTTTCCACAGATGCTAACATCTATATTTTGTATCCATGTTATTAATGGCTATACATTATTTGCTTGGACAATGTTTCTTACGTATGTTTATTCTTTTACACCATCAGCTTCAACACAGCTAAGAAGTGTTTTATTGTCCTTCGAAATCCAAAACTAACTCTGAAAATGTGTTTTTTAATTAATCTTGCAGTGGAGAGACAGAGAGATGTGGAGCAAATTCGGTCACAGCATCCCAACAAAATTCCAGTGAGTATAATTTTTACCGATTTGGGATATATTTGTATTCTGTATGTACGTTTTTAAAATGTATGTATTTCTGTCTATTTAGAAATCAGGAAGTGTTGACAAATGTGGTCACATAAGACGTAGAATTACGCTTAACAGACTTTACACTTTGTTTATGATCTCCAGCATTCGAGGGATAGACATATTTGCATGAGCATGACTTAGCTGAACAGATTATACCTAAACTCTACGTCATTTAGAATTCTAATTTATAATTCAATTGACAAATTAACATATCTTTAATTTAATACAGAATTTGTGAGAACACAGCTGGGTGTTGGCTCTGTTGATTATTCATTATACTGCGCTACGAATCCTGCGACCTGAGTTTATTTCCAATACACTGCTTTAATCAGTGGCAATTATCTGAACCGGTTCCAGGCCTCCCTGTGTTCACTCATCCTTAAATAAATACCTTGTGCAGTGCGCAAACATCGGCACTGGGGAGACAAAGGTTGCCGACCGTGGTACAGGCTATATCACCTTTCCCGCCATACCAGTTTTCATAGGTGTTCGCTGAACAGGGCTTACCCCAGCACTTTTTACAGCTACACATAATCTTTATCTTTGTGGTTTGTGCATGCAGGTGATAATAGAGAGGTACCGTGGAGAGAAGCAGCTGCCAATGCTGGACAAGACAAAATTCCTTGTCCCTGACCATGTGAACATCAGTGAGCTCGTCAAGATTCTCCGGTAGGTCCTTCAACAAGGGTAGTTCATTTCCAACATCATGATCATTATCACCATCATGGAGAAAGTAGTTGGGCCCAGAGCTGGCACGTCTATCTAATAACTTAAGAGGTGTACATGTAATAATACAAGTATAATTATAATGGTATTCATTTCTCTAGGCAAGCCTCACTGAGTCTCAGGTCTTTTCCAGCAAGGTCCTGCATTGAAGGGATCTTGGAAGAAGTTCTGTAATATCCGCTACTAACACGAATGTTTGCACGGCACTGCATATTATTCGAATGGATTTTTCTCAGGACAGTGAAAGCATAATTGGGATAACATTGTGGGCAAAAGGTTTATTTTATTGTTAAGAAGAGGAAGGTTCTGCATTGAGATGTTTGGCCAGTTACATTTATAAGTGTTTGGTTTGTGTGGCAGGGAGCATCAAAGTAAAGTAGCAGTTTACTGCCCACCACATAACCTCGCAGACCCTATGATAACACTGTGTAACAAATTTGTATTTATTTTTTGTTCCTGTTCAGTAAGTGTTATTTCCTAATTGTTTATGCCTCAAAAGTACAGAAAATGGCGATTATTCCCCATAAACCTTGCTTTTGTGACCAGGACAGTGATATTTTGAAATTTACCTATTTTCAATGAGAAAACAGGTGAATTTGTATCTTTTCGTTCACATAAAGTCAGAGAAAAACAACATATGAATGAAAATTAACATGTATTTTTACTAAAGTAATAAAATAATTACTACAAAAGATTTAGAAGTGAGTAGTTTTTCGAGATTGCTCCTCCCCACAGAGAACTGGTCCGTTGTGGCCAGTCCCGACTGTGGTAGTGCGCCTTGGTGTCTAAATCTTTTACTACTCAGCAACAAAAATTGTGTTACATAGTGTAATTTGTGCAAGGTGGTCACTCATCCAGGTGTGAGACTCAGGCCTGCTTTAGCTTAAAAAAATCTAACAAGATCTGGCACATTCCTGGTGATTTGGCCATAGGCCATAGGACTCTAATACAATTCAATTCAAAGCCAAAGCCCATATCAGTGTTGGCCATCCTCATTTTGTCAGCAGTCCTGATGGAAATTCCCCATTCCCATGGTGGAGGAAAGTTTATACATAGGACAGCCACGGTTATGTGTTCAAATGTTGGCTGGGCCAAAATACGATGTCAGATGTCTCATATGTCGTAGCCAGCTGTGTTGGCTTTTACAGTCTGACTTAATGTCTAGCGAAGTGGAAATCGAAGCCTTGTAAAATATTTATCATCAACCTCTAACCCTCATATGGTGAGGCTTGGCCTGCAAGAGCTGATCATTTTGCTCTGTGTACAACGCTGGGCTTGAGTGTTCCCTTAAAGGCGTAAACCCAGATCAATATCATGCCATCTGTGCAGTACTACCAAATCCATGCTCTGGATGTGGCTCATCAAACTGACTCCGACAGTCCAATAAGTGAGCTTCGACATGGTGTGTAAAATACGGCTCTTGATCGTACTGTACAAACGATATTCTCATAAATGGCATTGGATAAACATGTTAAGGTAGGAGGCTGCTAGAACTGAGTCGGACTCTGTAGCATATTATTGTTATCATTGTTAAGGTCCATATCATCAGCAATGTAATTATCAATATTATATTTTATCATCTGCAGATTTACTATGATCGTCACTGTGAAAGCAAAATAATTATTTTCTAAATATGAAAGTGTTTCTGGATAAACAAAGGGCAATATGTTCGGTAGTTTGTTTTATTCAACACTAGCTTTACTATCTTCTTGGTTCTTTCGGTAAAGTCACGTAGAATGGAAATAATAAAATAATAAAAATAAACATAATAAAATAAAGAAAATGTTATTATTATTTTATTATTTCCATTCTACGTGATTTTACCGAAAGAACCAAGAAGATGAATCCCTGCAGTCACGAAAACTTTATATCGAAACTAGCTTTACTACCCCCCCCACCCTCCGCCTATGCGGAGGGTGGGGGGGGATGCGTGACGTCAGCAGGCATACTGCGTAACGCTGCTGCATGCGGGTGACATGTGACGTCACCGCTCACTTGCCTTGCAAAATACATCCATTATTGCGCCAGGTGGCATCATAGATGTGACGTCACCTCTCACTTGCCGTGCAAAATATATCCATTATTGCGCCTCCCCCCCCCAAAATACAAAAGTCTATTTTTATACTTTTTGCATTGTGTACAGTCTGGAAGCTACCCACATGCCAAATTTAAAGTTTGTTGCATGTTGGGAAGTACTCTAAACATTTTGAACAGACACACATATTCACATATTTCCCTTTTTATATTTATATAGAGATAACAGCTGTTGTGGTTTAATTCAGCTTGGAAATGTATATGTTTTGCTTGTTAGTTTTATTAATAACATGTTGTGTCCCATTGCACATCAGATTTGTCTGTAACAAAATTACCATGAGTGTGCTCGATCTTATCGGATCGCATACGCTAAGCAGGTTTGAGCCTGGATAGTGCTTGGATGCATTACCACCATGCACGTCAGATTGTCATAGGCGGCTGTGGGGCTTCATGGTGTTCAGCAAGGTCTTTTATGCTCCCTGGCTTCACCAACTCATACTGAGCAGCATAAGCGTGGTCACATCACCCCCAAGTCCCGCATGGCATAGGAATCCATTTGTCCATCAATGCGTTGACTAAGGGCTGTAAATGTATTTACCTGAAACTAGGATTACCGATACAAATAATTGCATTGATTGCATTTCTGATATTATCATGCATATTCGTATCACTATTCTTGGTGGTACTGGTATCAGATGTGATATCTGCAGCCACTGGCGGAGCCAGTGGGGGGTGGGGGGGTGGCACGTGCCCCCCCAATGATCTGATCAAAATCCCTAATTTCGATCGGATCATTGGGGTTTATTGGTAATAAATCGGCATTTTGCGACCCCTACTGCCATTGTGTAGCATATTATTAAGTGCCAGGGACTCTATGAGATGATAGGACAATAGTCTGAGTCCATAATTGTCAATAAGTAACGGCAAAGCAGTTATAAGTGACTCACAGAATTGTGCGCAGTTGCGTATACAGTACACGACTTCCCTGAAGGCATTCACCTTCAGCGAGTGCGATGCCGATCACACGACACGGTTCGAATTCGACCCTCGATCGATGGCTGCGCCATTGCCGCACACGCAATTAATAAAAAGCAAGGGACAAGTCCTTACTTACTAACAACTCCTATCATTTTTCATTGCTGGAGGGGTTTCCCCCGTACCTGAAAATCCTGGCTCCGCCATTGTCTGCAGCTATCGCCCACCTTTGTTTCAGAGTGAAGCTGTGTTAGCTAAATAATTCCAATTATGTTTTATCCAGTAAAGCCTCACTGCTTCTCAAGACGTTTGTTTATGAGGGTCCTGCTACATTGAAATGTTTGGCCAGTACCACTAATGAGTGTCATGTCAGAGGAAACTGGAGTACTGGAGAAAACTACCCTGAAGAGGGATAGCACTTAAAGCTCTAAAAATAAAGATTCATTAATCAATTTCTGTATTTCCTTATACTGGCCACCTCACATCCTAAGCCTATTACGCCTGGTATTTCCAGATAGTCTCCCATTCACTTACGAACTAGGCTCGTGGCTACTTAACTTTAGGGATCCAATGAAGTTGTGTACGTTTCGGATGAGTGTGTCGACGAAATGATAAGAGCATATCTAGTTCCGTGTGTGTCTGTGCGTGTCTGTGTGTGTCTGTACATGTGTAGGTGCTGTCTACACAGCGGTTAGCGCGCTAAGCTACGAACCCGACCACCCGAGTTCGATTCCCATTCACAGCCAACACCAGTGACGATTATCTGAAGAGGTCCTGGGCCGCCTCTATGTCGACTCGGCCTCAAATGAGTACCTGTTGCGGTGTGTTAATATCTTCGCTTGGGAGACAAAGGCAGCTGGGCTTGGTGCTGGCCACCCACTCCCTCGTGTGCCGTGCCAGCCTTCACACGTGCTCACTAACAGCACTTGCCACAAAAGTCTGTTAATGCCATATGGGGGATCTTTGTCTTCGTAGGCGCCGTCT
Organism: Entosphenus tridentatus; assembly: GCA_014621495.2. Taxonomy (NCBI): domain Eukaryota; kingdom Metazoa; phylum Chordata; class Hyperoartia; order Petromyzontiformes; family Petromyzontidae; genus Entosphenus; species Entosphenus tridentatus. The sequence continues at coordinate 2,459,109 of CM025642.2, read as the reverse complement.
GCAGCTCAGCCCGAACCAGGCCTTCTTCCTGCTGGTGAATCAGCGCTCCATGGTGAGCGTGGCTGTGCCCATATCCCAGGTTTACGAGCAGGAGAAGGATGAAGACGGCTTCCTCTACATGGTCTACGCCTCTCAGGAGACATTCGGCAGTGTCTAACACTCACTCGCCCAGCACCCCCCCACCCCACAAAATAACACCATACCCCTCGCGGCCGTCGGACACTCACAATCATCACCGCCACCACCACCACTGCCAGCACGCACTTTCAGTTCCACTCTGATGCTGTCGTACATGGGCAGAGTTGTGTAGAGTAGAGTTGCCATCTGTGTGGAAATCGACTGTTGTAGAATAGGGTTATCTTTTGTCTAGATTTTACCTTTAATAATAAGGAACCTGATCGTTATAAAATAGTGACATCATCTATCTCTGTTTTAGCCGAACATGTGTACATGTTGTAGAAATGTAAACATCTCGTATAATATGATACCAATAGTATTTCCAAGGTTTCTAGTCCGGGCACTGGCATCATAACCATCTTACCTTTTTTGCGCATTGCACTTCTCCAATACTTATTTACCACTCCAGCCCTTGGCTGTTATGAGGGCCGTAGAAAGAGAGGGAGGCAGGTGGATACAGTTTGCCTGGAGCCTCGGATCCGAGGGGATCTCAGAATGACAGAGGGAGGGGGACTTAATGACATTTTGCTCTATGCCTCCAAGAACACTCTGATAGCCTCGCCCATTTATCCAGTTCTGGCAAAACAATTGAAGAATCTTGCTGGATCCTCATTGTGCCCAGTCCCATCCCCACAAAGTTGCGTGATCTCACCCCTCCCGTCATCTTCGCTCTCTCACCATGCTCTTCTCCCTACCCCCTTACGGCATTGCGGCCAAGCCAGGGAGGGGAGCACGTTTGCTGGGTAGAAATTTTGATGAGGGGTTAGGATGGGGTGGTGGTGGGAAGTTGGTATACACAATACTGTACTATAGTTGGGAAAACAAATTTAAGCAACGTTTAATGGGAAAGTAAGTTAGGTAAAATTAAGTTACGCAAAAAAATTCTGCATTGTGTATTATTTTAGGTCGTGGTGTTATATATATGAACACGATTTAATGGTTGGGACAGGTGTTGATGGAACAGTCTGTGCAGTTCGAGTTGTGGTGTCTCCGTGATGTGACTACTGTCTCCAGGTTTGGCCTGGGGGTCCGGATCCTCGCACACTTACTCTTGTTTCACTGGCACATCCGAGTCACGCCAGAGCGGGGTTCCCATGATGCAGGTGGTTTTCAACTGGCTGTTTGCTGTGCCGAAGCGGAAGCAAACTGTCATACGCTGGCCATACAAAACATCTGAATCTGGCTCGGGGTCAAGCAGGGCCAGGAATCGGGTCAATAATTTTCATCCTCGCGACTCTTTCACTGCGTTTTAGCTCCTGTAGCGGGATTAAAACAACCTCGCCCCTCGTGAGCCACGCTGGGTTGACTCGGCACGATGTTCACGTGCGGTGGAATTTCGAAGCATTACGATCCCACAACCCTTGTGTGGCACCAGGCAGGAGCTTAACTCGGTTTACAAATGCATAATAAACGTTTTTGGGTTAGATCGCGTTATTTATAAATGTGTTGTAACCCTCCACCACCCGACACGGCCAATCAGCAAAAAAGGTGTCACGTTGACAAAAGATAAATAGTTCACTACTTTAGCCCACCGGTGTGTTGATGCGTGAAACCACAACATTAACATTTTTTGAGTATGACGTTTCGCTGGTAATTGCATCCAGCATCGGGCAATTCGCCAGAATGGTGAGGCTCTGCTCTTGCTCCCGGTCTTAAATAGAGCAGCAGCAGGGTGACGTCATCATTTAACTCATCAGTTAAATCGTTTTACAAAGCAAGCTTTTCCGAATGCCTGGATTGAGCAGATTGACTCGCTGAGACGCTTAACAAGCCAGCTGTGATGCTGCTGAATGGAAGTTGTAGTCCTAGATTTGATGTGTATATTAAAATGAAGTTTCACTGATATCGGGCCCAATTACCGACAACTTCTGTTATCCACGCCACCAATCAATCTAGTTATTGGATTATTCCCGTAATAATTTCCATAGATAAAGTCACCAAACTTCATATCATCTGGAGACATATACTCCACGCATTTACAGATGAGTAATTTATAAGTGTTGGCAAGTTCATCGTATTCACGTTATCTCTAGATAAATTGACAAATTACTTGAGTAATTTGCAAAGATAAAAGGATCTGCCAAATAGTGCACCACACATCATGGATAAGAGGAATTTGAATGCTTCTCATACCAGTCAAGTTTGCATTTTTCTGCATGACTAGAATAATGCTCGACAACATTACGGTACATTTTGCATAAGTTAAATTTTGGTGTTTCAAATAAGCTTTGCTTAGCTAAGGTTCAGCTTACTGACAGAATGGAATTTCACTTTGTTGTAAATCTAATAGTTTAGTTATTCACAAATTCAATGGGGGGAGTGAGAACTCTTGGCTCCAGGTTGAAGAGGTAACAAAATCCATCTCGGGGTTTTCCCTGATCTCGGGTGATAATGTGTGCAGGTGGACTCATTGATGACTGGACCAACAAAGGCAGTGTGTGGTGATAATGATAATTCTGATGAAAATAACAAAATAGGCTTTACCCTTTCCAGAAAGAATACAGGAGGTGTAAAGGTGTTTGAACACCAAATAGGCACCTATCACAATGCATCGAGTCTGCATTAACCACACATGCTTGTTGCAAAACATGCAAAATAACATTCTTTGATCATGTATCCTTGAAACTGATTGACCTGCATTGAAGACGGTTTTCTTTATGGCATTGTCTCAACAAAGAACGCCAAAAGACGAACAGCACATAGACAATGCAGATAGCAAAGCATTAATAGCTCAGGTCGAGAAGTTATATCTATGGAACTCCTTTTTGCCAGTCTGATCTTGATACTTTTTTCATCATCTTGATACTGGAAAAAAGGGTCCCATAGATCAGTGGTTCCAAACTTGACCGAGTATGCGAACCCCTTTTTCAACCTCCAACAATTCGCGTACCACTGCATGCTTCTAGTTGTTTGAAATTGTACATTTCCTTGGCAAGGATCTTATTTGTATTTTCTGCGGACCCCTTGTAGTAGCCTCATGGACCACCAGGGGTCTGCGGACCGCAGGTTTAAAACCTATGCCATATATAAATGATGATGATGATGCAGCGACTGCACCAGTGCTGGGCCCACCAGACCACCACGTGGGCTGCGAGTGGTGGTCAAGAGAGTGCCGATGATGAAGCCACCGCCAACACATTTCAGTTTCTCAATCCCCATCTGCGTGCGTTATCACCCAAGGCTGGAAAATCCGAGGTGGACTTTTGTTGCCTCCTCAATTTTGAATCTACATTCACTAGCGGAGCCGGTGGGGGGGTGGGCGGCACGTGCCTCCCCAATGATCCGATCGAAATTAGGGATTTCGATCGGATCATTGGGGTTTATGAGTAATAAATCGGCATTTTGCGACCCCCACTGCCATTGTGTGGCATATTATTACGTGCCAGGGACTCTATGAGATGATAGGACAATAGTCTGAGTCCATAATTGGCAATAAGAAACGGCAAAGCAGTTATAAGTGGCTCACAGAATTGTGCGCAGTTGAGTATACAGTACACGACTTCCCTGAAGGCATTCACCTTCAGCGAGCGCGATGCCGATCACACACGGTTCAAATTCGACCCTCGATCGATGGCTGCGCCATCGCCGCACACGCGTTAAATAAAAAGCAAGGGACAAGTCCTTACTAACAACTCCTATCATTTTTCATTGCTGGAGGGGTTGCCCCCTACCTGAAAATCCTGGCTCCGCCATTGACTACATCGCCACTGGAGAGGAGCTGGACAGTCTAAAATGTACGAGAATTAAATGTATGAATGCTTGCACTTGGAAGAACAATTTTAGAAGATTAATCAAAGTTGCAGTGCTTATCATTTTTAACTAAACCTGAACATCACGTCGTACAATTAGTAGGTAAAGGAGATGGTTTGATAATATAACTGTCTGCTTTGATCGCAAGCTATATAGTTGTTGCAGTCCAGGAGAATATTAATCTGACTGTGTAAAGTTGTGTTGTATCTGTCTCCGATGTGTTTTGGTTTGTACTGCGTGTTTGGCAACGTTTCGATCCATGTACTGCGAGCTTCTTCAGGATATGAATCTTAGATCCGAATCCTGAAGAAGCTTCCAGAAAGTAGAGTGAAACGTTGGATTAAATGCCAGACAACCTGAAAGCACATTTGAGTGATCATTAACCTACTGCAAAATAAGTATAGGCCAAAATAGTGTCCGATAACACACACATAATACACATGTTCATTGCCAAAGAATATACTAACCTTTTAGTCCATCAGCTTTTGAGCCTTTTGGAGAAATGTTTTCCAACAAATTTTGTTAAAACAGAAAAATGTGCACTTGTTTTTATTTCTCAGAGCTTAGATTTTCAGCAGGGTGTAGCTTATTAAGCAAATGCCATTGGGCTGCCTGATGACATTGGCAAGAGCCCTCCCTGATCACCATGGGGCCCATTCAGCACCCATACATCAAAACTGTATAAAACAGATCTGTTCCGAATTATTGCTATAAAACCCATATTCCTCCAAAATAGCACATCGTAACTTGGTACAAATCACACGGTCAGACGTTGACACAATTACACTCCAAGGCATCGTGGTGAAAACTGGCAAACGTGTAAACGCATGTTCCACATACATTTTAAAAGCTGGTTGGCTGCAGTGAACTTGCAGGTTAACAAAAGGTTATTGCAATGTTTCGTGGGATTTTTGCATGGTGACCTGCAGCTTGTTGCACATTACAGCGTGCAGCTGTGTTCACGGTTTATTTTTCACATGGCGATCGTGCAACCACTAAGCATACCGTACTTTTACTCGCTTTGTGTCAGTCCACTGCTCAATGAGGGTCTCCCCACACCTCTGGGGAAGGCTGGTCAGTGCCAGTTAATGAAGGACCGGAGCCAGGATATGGGGGCCTAGAATGATATCAGCCCTTGCTGCCCACCGTGTAACCCCCAGCCCATACAACAACAACCTCTTGGGCTTGGCGGTCACCCATCCAGATTCTATCTCGAGTCAACCCCTGATGGGATCTGGTGCATTCTCTCTGTGATTTGGTCATGGGTAATATGTGGGAACGTTTAAGTTGTTTAATTTATTACACCCACACTAACTTCGATTTATAGGACTCAAGCACATTACGTGCACTGTATGCGTTTCCAATTTCACCTTTAACTATTCAGCAAATGTGTAAAAATATACCCCAAAAATATTTTAGTTATGTATTTCCTTTTCCTATTTGTTTGTTAGTCGAATAATTAATATATACTGTATACTGTAGTTCTCAAGTTGTGTGCAGGCTTGATATGTTTACATTGGGTTGCCACCCTTGAGGTGAACACAATCTGGACTATATGGGTGTTGTACAGTCGCACTGCAAACATCACATATTTGCTTGAGGACAGTGACATCAAATAAGGCAAGATATGTTAAAGAGTCCGAAAGTTATAAACATTCTTGCACACGCATGGATTATGTAACGCTTTCCAAACGTGCATGTCTTTGGAAGTATTTAATTAGCGGTACGGAAGCTGATGGGCAGTCGTCGGGGTAAAACTCGTTTGAATGTTTGCAAATGCTGTTGGTTTCTTTGCCTCTGATTTGTGTCAATGTTTTGGGAAGAAAAAAAACATCCATTTGATCAATGTGGTCGGTTTTCAATTGGGTGAGTGCCTGATTGCAATACGACTTTATCATCCAGTGTGGTTTATACAGGGTGTTTCAAAAAGATGGACCCGATTTGAAATCGCTATATCTCTGCAACCACGAACCGCCCATGAATTAAACTCTTTGCACTTGAAAGGGCGGGGCATAGAGAGGGCGGGGCATAGAGAGGGCGGGGCATAGCGTTTTAAATGATTACCGCTAGCTGCCTCTCCCAGCGCACAAACAGCCCCTAGCCTCAGTCGTTCGCAAGACGGCGACCCCGCAACACACAAGGGGCGTTTTGCGTTCTGCAGTTCAGCAAGACTGAATCCGTAATTGCGGTGCAGCGTGCGTTTCAACGGCGTTTTGGCATTGATCCACCAATGTCAAACAGCATTTGTTGTTGATACCGACAATTTGAGGAAACGGGCTGTTTATGTAAGGGGAAGAGCACAGGGCGACCACGCACCTCAGAGGAAAACGTGAGAAGAGAGGCGTTTGGGACGATTTCAACTATCGTCTCGATGTCCGTACAGCAGGTGGAGGGCACAGAGCATTTATAAAATGGTTAGTAAAACTTGATAACTCATTAAACCGTTTGTAACTTTTTGTGTAATTGTAACATGTTGCCATCGTGAAATATACTGCTTTGAAATTGGGTCAATCTTTTTAATACATCCTGTATATTGGATCATCTTTACGATAGTTTGACTGCTCCCGCCCGGTTATGGATGGATGGACGGACGACGATTGCATAATTATTCATGCTTCCAAGCTTAATTGAAACGCATTAAAAAGAGAATAGTGTTGAGCAGACCCAGCTGAAATATGTTTCTGGCCATACTAATTAAGTATGGGTGGCAACCCTATGTGGCCTCGTGAGAGAACGAGTTGGAACGTTTTAGATAGATGACATTGGTTGGTTGACCTTGGACTTTCGAGCGATGCAACTGTGTGAGAACGAGTGACAATTTTACTTGCAAAATTTGTGGTGAATATTTGTCATCAAAGTGTTTTATTGCGGCAAGCGATTGCAACGAGTGGAGGACGGACATCATCAAACGTGATGGTGACTACGACTACCACCAAAGACCAACTCATGACCATGACGAGACGAAATTAACTTTGCTTGAATGAAGACGCAGACGAAAATTATTTATTAATGAAGACAAAGCATGGTAATTAGATATACAGGTTTCCCTCTCTGTATGCGGGTTAGGTTTGTGCGATTTGGCGGATAGGTGGCTGACCTGTTTCTACCCAAAATTCGCTGTACAGTATGCGGTTTGAATCCAATCACATGCGGTTACGCGGTCGAACAATGGACAATGTTTGTGCATAGTACTGTATATGCGCAACTCGGCAGGCAGCTATCAAATGCGGTTGTGCTTTGTGCGCCCATTTTGGAATGCATCTCCTGCATAAAGCGAGAGAACCATGTATATGTGTCGATTATTTTACCAAGTTCACTGATTGGCTGACCTGATAATATTAGGGGTAAAATGATGGAGTACTGACATCAATCTTTATTAAATAACTGCACCAAATGTTTGACTGCTTTAGTCCGCGAATCGGGCGTGGAGTCGTTATGTTCCATTGTTCTGTTCTGGGTGACCACAGTCGCGATTTTTCCATTCGTGCATCAAGAATCATCTTGCTGTGGGCTGTGTGGATGCGGTTTTGGGGTTGGTTGCCCGCCCGCAAGCTGCTTCCGCACAAACCATGGCAGATGTGCGCACTCGCTGCTCCAATGGAAAATTAAACGAATTACTGGATTAAATCCACAGACTAAGACTTCAAAATGTCATGTCATCGACTAGACTAAAATAAAACATGCCGATTACATTAATACTGTCCTGATAGGAACACGTGGAGTTTGATCAACTCCGACGATTACAACAAAGCTGATTTCACCCCATGTTATGCTTAGCGTGGTGTTACACACGTAAGTAATGCGTAGTATAAAGCGCTGCTACCCAGTCTCATACTCACACGTCGTGTCAAAATGTCTCGGATGATGTGTTGCAAGACAAGGTGTGAACGTCTGGATTATTTCGTTTTTGAGAGAAATTCGCTTGTGTGACTACAAAATAAATACGCTCGGTTTTTGTTTTGCCAAAAAACATTCTCGTGTTTTTTTTTGTCTTGTAACTTCAACAGAACATTCATGTTATCCCTCAGTACTCTTGTGGTATGGTAAATAGAACAACTGCCTCGTTAATGTTTTTTGTTGCTAATGTAGAAATTACACAATGACATCACGTGTGCAGTGCGGTCCCTAAACCAGGGGTCGGCAATTCGCGTCTCCGCATCTGCAAGCGGCTCTGTAGAGACTGCTTCGTGGCATTATTCACTTGCATTGCTGCTCTTGAAAGATATTTTTTTTGTACAGAATTCGAAAAAATGGCTCTTTTTATTTTGGTTGACGACCCCTGCCCGATACCACGTGGAACACCACGACATCACCATCTCGCAGTGGCTAAGTGGGTAGACTGAGGAGGGGCCGTGGGTCAAGTCCAGCTTTCAATTTACCTTTTTTAATTAATTCAATCATACAAATAAGGAAAACTGTACATTTTTTGATATGTTAAAAAGTAAATTCTCAAAAATGTGAAAACAATGATTTAATAACCAGAACATGCATATAACCCACCAAGCCCTGGTGCTGTAGTGGATAGCATGGCTGCCTCTGAAGCTGGTGAACCCGGGTTTCAAATTCCAGACTTTTTTACAATTTACAAATCACAACGATGTCACTGTTCCTTTACTATGTGTGCGCAGTGCAATCACCACACTATGTGAATCCCATTATATCGGTGTTAGGACACGGTGGCTCATGAGCAATGAGAGCCAATCCCGGAGTGCAGAGATGCAAGGTTTGAATCCTCCGCCAGAGACATATACGGGACAAGGCGCAAGACAGACTGGAAATGCCGAGACTTGGACCAGATGTGAAAGAGACGGATGTGTTGTTCGAAAGGAGCTAGCGTGGAAGTTGGTTATGTAGCAAGTGTGCGCAGGAGGAGATGGCACCACTCACAAGGAGTGGAGGAAACTCAGAGACTTGGACTATATGTGAAGGAGACTAGAAGAGAGGAAAGAAGTGAATCTCTGCTTTTCTAATAAAGGTGTGGCCACTAAGGGGCGCTCTTCTACCACTAGGGAGCGCTGTTATTGAATAAGCAATTAATATTTTTTGGGGGAAATAAGCTTAAAATGGGTTTCAGCAGATTTAAGCTGTAAGCCAAAGTTTTACGTAAAATCGCAGTGAAATCTGCCAGTAAAACAAAAGTCATGCTAAAATGGTATTACAGTAAATTTCTACCACCAAGGTGACTCCGGGTTTTCTGGAATGTGGCATTAAAATGCTGTGAGTGACAAAAAATGTTTTACAACAATATGACCAATAACATAATTTATCTAAAATAAATAATGTGAGATATTACTAAATGAATCGTATATAACTGCTTAAATATTTAAAACTAATAAAACAGCAACCAGTCAAGTACAGTTAAATAACCCCATAACCACACGCAGACTGGAAAGGCCGTCGTCCAGCAATGAATTTAAAAAAATGGCTGCATATGTACAAAGAGCAAGCAGTAAAAGGGTTCAAACGGAGTGAAACATTAATAAACGAAAGATATCCATTTGTGCTATGTTTTAAACCCATTAAGAGCTACTGCTAACGTTTTTACTGCAAAATAAATTCGAAAAATACGTGAGCAAAAAAACATGGCGTCTAACAGGCAACTCGTGACTTTAATTGTGAAATCCCAGAGAGTAGCAGATGCAGGATGGGGGTAGAGAGAAGATATTCGTTTTACGGGAGAAATGGAATATGATTGTTTTCATCTGCAGTGGGACTTTGTTCCAGTATAGGGGAGCAACCTGGGGAAAGGAGTGAGACTGGGCGCAGGGCGAGGGAGGCACAGAGAGGGACAGGTGGAGACTGGGAGCGTAGAGGATTGGATAGGACAGAGTAGTAGGAGATGAGAGAAGCCATAAAAGCTGGGGCAAGAGACCATGGATTGATTTATAGACGAGAGTGAGAAATGTAAACAGACAGCGATGGCAGACAGGAAGCCAGTGGAGTTGAGAAAGTCGAGCAGAAGTGTGGGAATTGTGTGGGAGGTTCAAAATGATCTGGGCTGAGGCATGTTGTATCTGTTGTTGGAAAGGAGTTAAGGTGTAGGCAGGAAGGCCGAGAAGAAGGTTGCAGTAGTCTAGGCGAGTGAACACGAGGGAGTGAATCGGGAGTTTAACAGCAGAGAGTGAGATGAGGGGACGGATTTTGCGAACATTGAATAGGTGACAGCGGCGAGTGCGGGCAGTGGCAGAGCTGTGGTTGGAGAGAGAGAGAGAGAGGAGTTGAAGATGACCCAGAGGTTGCGAGGCAGAGGAGACGGCAGAAGACGGAGAGCTCTGCATGCAGTTATGAGCTACACGTCGGAGGCCGTAGGACTGCGAGAAGGGCTGGGTGCAGACGCAGCACTTGTCGTAAAAAAATGTATAAGTAATATTACAAATATTACATTGAAAACATAGGGGGAACATAGACATGGAGTAGGGAGAGAGGGGGTAGAGAGGGGGTAGAGGGAGAGGGGGGGTAGAGAGAGGG
>CM025642.2:2435620-2448614 GCA_014621495.2 Entosphenus tridentatus | reverse complement strand
TTAAAAAAAATTATGAACGAAGCAAAGTGCCGACTACACCGAGCATCTTCTTGTTTCCTCTGATCGTAAAAAAAGGAGACAGGAGTGAGGAAGAAGGGAGGGAATGAGATGGTCGGACTGGTTGGTGCGAGTGTTGCCCTCTAGCGGCACGGGACACGCAAGCGCCTGAGTTGAGAGCGAGTGGTTGGATCACTGAACTTGGCGCCCAGTGTCACACCGGCTGTGTCGATCAACCTTGACAGCCGTGGGCCTCTTGACTGCTGGGAAAAAAAAACCCTGGCCGTCGTCACCCATGTCACATGAGTGGTCGTTACCCTGGACTGGCTTTCATACAAGATTCACTCGCTCGCGACAAGCGGGGAAATCACCACAGCGTGTGGGGCTGCGGGGCTGTCAACGGGGAGGTTGAAGACCCTGGGAACATCTGCACTGACGAATTCGGAGTCCGAAAACAGACGGGAACGGTGATGTGAGTTTTCCCAGGCAGCATTCCCCGCCGCCACCGCTGCTGCTGCCGCCACCATCCTAGAAGACCGCTGGCGAACGGAGTGGAACAACGCGGACGACCTGCATCAACGGCCTCATTCGAGACCCAATCATCGCAACTCCTGGCTTTGACATTTCTCCTCGAAGACACTGGAGCGGATGTGTGGTATAGTATTATACTGTTGTGAAACCTACTCGTTGGCGTTTTGTTCCATACCAGTTTCTGTGTTCGCTGACCACTTTATTCACTGGTTATTGGCTCACCTGCTACATTTGCACATTTAATGTGGCTCGGCTTTACTCCGACTTCATTGCCTTTTCAGCATAATCTACCTTCTCTACTTTCCCTGTCCCTCTTTAAATGCTGCACCAGATTTTCCCTCTTCTCCACCATACTCCTCACTCCATTGTACCCCCTCCTGTCACGGAATAATGTCATATTTTACATAACCCCTCGCCATTACCATATCTCCTGGTTTCCAAATATTCCTATCCTCTTAAGATCTCACATCGCTCACTTGTATGTTGAACTTATTTCGCGCCGTACGCAGACAGCCGTGCTAATCGGAGGTGCTAAAAAATGACAACGAACTAAATTAAAAAAAGCAGCACATAAAGCAAGGTAACAATCGTTGCCACCCCAGTTTAGTTTGGTACTCCAACTTAACCAGCACAGCAGGAGCAATGGATTGTGTGCGTTACAAAATTGGCTGGTCACTCTGTGACTTCAAGAGTGTGTTTTCCAGCTCTTAGGATTTCCCAGAGACAATCAAATACAATTTATATTACAGGTAGGAACAACAGGTTCCACACTGCCCACCAGGGATTATTTGTCTGTCTGTCGTGCATATTTGTCTGTCGTGCACGAATGCGCTGTCTAACCAAGTTCCTACCTGCCCACTCCGAAGGAACGTGTTTATTGAGCGCCTTCACTCGAGGTTCTTGACATGGCTTACAAAACGGTGACACCGAATGGATTGATGTTGACAGGGGCATGCTACAAGGATTGAGGAGTGAATGACAGCGATAGAAGAGTTCTTCGGGATCACGAAAGTTCGATAGAGGAGGAACAGGAAGGCGTGGAAGGGGCAAGAGGAGGAACGAGGATGGGCGATATGAAAGAGGTGGGCTTTAAAAGCGAAACGGGACTGCTTTTAAATGTTGACTTAAAACTTTCGTGACTGCGGGAATTAATATTCTTTGTTCTTTCGGTAAAGTCACGTAGATAGAAAAAAATTGAATAAAAATAAGTGAACACAAATATCACGACGTTTCGATCGCAACACAAGCGGTCGCGATGACGACCGCTTTATTTTTATGCTAAATTTTTCTATCTACGTGATTTTACCGAAAGAACCAAAGAATATGGTACTGCTTTTTTTATTGTGCGTTCTTAAAAATAGTAAATGTTTGTCGTCGTAGCGATAATTCAAGAACAACCTAAGTATGTGCTCTCCGATTGGCTGCATGAACAGTTGTGGGCCTGTGTCCTTGCCCCAGTCATGGCCCAGCCCGACTCAATTACTCAACATATACATATCGCTTGTCACATTGGCATAGTAAAAAAAATCGCATCACAAGCTCCATGGAAATACCGCGGTTTTTGGATCGCCCCAGCCCCTGCATTCACCCGGTATTTTGAAGACACTGTGAGGAAAGACATGACCGAAATGACCGGTGTGCTGATGTATGCATGTACCATGTTGAACTCCTATCACACCGTACGTAGGCAACCGTGATAATTGGAGGTGCGGGGGAATGACAAGGGGGGAAACGTGCGCACGCAGACAAACACAAGGGCACAGGGAACACGTTCCTTGAATTTTTAAAATTTATTTTTTGCAGAAATGAGTGACAAGAGACATTAAGGATTTGTAAAAAAAAATTAAACATGGCTCCGATTGCATATGTACCAAGCGGCGATGGTGGTGTTGGAATGGACATTGGCAAAACAAAGAAAATAATATACTTAAAAAATACTGTATTCGAATAAAAAACCCCAAACTGAAATATGCAGCTACAGTGATGAGCATGCGTCCGCATTGACTATTTTTCCATTGACCTATAAAAGCAGAACAATAAGACATTAAAGATCCCCCGTATAGCCTGTAACAGACTGTTGGGGCAAGTGCTGTTAGCTAGCACTTATGAGGGCCGGCATGGCACACGAGGGGGTGGGTGGCAAACACCACGCCCGGCCGCCTTTGTCTCCCCAGTAGCGATGTTAACACACCGCACCAGGTACTCATTTATGGCTGAGTTGACCTCGGGGAGGCCCAGGATCGGTTCGAATAATTGTCACTGGTGTTGGCCGTGAACGGGATTCGAACTCGGGACGCCAGGTTCATAGCGCTAACCGCTACCCTTCCACTCCCTGCACGACAAGCACACAATATGCCCCATTTAAAACTCCTCAACCCTAAACCACGCACGCTTGCGAATACCTATTTAACTATACATAATGATATGGCAAGTGCTGTTAGCGAGCACTTATTAAGGCTGGCAAGTCACGCAATAGTGCAAGTCACGCAATAGGCTGAGTTAACGTCGGGGACAACTCAGCACAGGTTCAAAAGTTAACAGGTTCCACTGTTTAATAATAGTAGGTTTTTACCCTTTTAACTGGTACAAAACTGACACCTTTATTGTACCAGTTAAAAGGGTAAAAAACTACTATTATATTTTGCCACTGGTAAAAGAGATCTCATAGTGAGGTTCCACTGTTCTTCATCATTGCTAGGAAATGAACGATGGTGGCTTAGGTCATAGCAGTGCTTAAACCATCCAAGCACACACAACTGCTGCCACTCACCACTTCACATGTTACAAGGGTGTTTGTGCCAGGCTAGGTGCACATGGCAAGTAATGGAGCAGGCACAGGTGTTATGGATAGGCTAAGAGATGGAGATAACTGGCAGATAGACTTCAAAAGACAACAATCCTCTCTTTAGTTCTATAGAGTGTAAGGCCAGTTTGAGATCCTATTTTTACCCACATAGTATTTTCATCCAGGGATTGAGAATTTTACATATTATTTGAACGCTGAGGTACACATTCTATTGTAACAATTGATCCTCTCGTGGAACAATGATCCAATCACTTAGCAAAACTAGGTTGGTGGGGGGGGGGGTTAAACAATCACGTGGGGTGTTTGAAATAACAACAATAATAGGATTCAGAATTCTACAAGAGTCACAATCCTACCTCACAAGCTTAGGATGCCACGATCGCAAGATGTTAACTACTTCACCTGGTATACAGGAGATAGTGGGTTCGATCCTGACCCTGACGCCTGTATATTTGGGGTTTGCATGTCTCTCTCTCTACGTGGTCACATAGATTTTTCTCCGGGTCCTGCAGTTCTTCCTTCCACGTTTAGAAACATGCGTTTAAAGTATTTGGCTGCGAAACATTTCCACATGACAACCCACTTTATTGAGCTATCTATTGTAGCCTGGTCACTTCTGACAAAGAGCTACATAGCTCAGTGGGCCTTTCCTGATAAAATAAAATAAAAAAGTTTAGTTAAAAAAGATTTTAAAAAATTAGCTAGATTTACCTCACACTGGCAATGTGCATGACGAGGTGGTGTGGTCAGTATCTCGTCCGAGGCCACATTTGTCGCCCCAACATTAATATTAAAACACTGCACCAGGTATGCACTTTAGGTCGAGTAGGCCTAGAGCCACTGGTGTTCGCTGCGGCCGCGATATTGAGCTCAGGTCTGTTGAATATATACAACAGGCCGCTGATATCATCACAGTCGCATAACCATGCAACAGGCACAAAACTACTTTACTAATTCTGGAGAGAACATAGCAAAGCTTCGGTTTGTACCGACGTTTTGTGACCGTGCCTCTTTATTTCTGTGCAGTGAAGTAGGAGGAATTGAGAAACAAAAGATAAAACCGACTATCTGGTCAGATCACTTGAATTAACAAATCGTCGCGTTCATCATCATCTCTGCAGGGTCGATCAATTGAGTACCACTTTGTGGGAAGTCAAAAGTGGATCTTCTATAGACAATTCTTGCTCCTGTCATATGAATGTGGAATTTCCACCAATGGTTCAGCATCGCCAATGGAGATGTGCACCACCCCACACCTTGTGTTGAGAGGGAAACTCTTTGACTTGACTTTGTGTGTCCACATTTGAGTTGGGGTTGTGGAGGTTGTGGTTGAGGGGACGGGGGGAGGTGCGGGGGGGGCGGGGGGGGGCCCAGGGGGGGGTGGAAAGGTCAGGAGGTCATTAGGCCGATCTCCACGCTCGGAAGCTGAACCCAAGGTTGATGCAGTAGCAGCAAGTGACCACGAAGGCAATAACCTGTGTGCACACACATCCCACACACACACACATAGACAAATATTGCATGCGTAGCAATGCCAAATGAGTGTCTAGAAACATCCCAGGGGGGCAGGTGGTGGCAGGGGGAGTCCCAAAATGTCAAGCTTTCAATGCATTTTCGAGGTTTGGATCCGCCACCCAACCACGCAGACAGCTGGGGCTAATTTACGCTGATGCTGATACCAACCTTGATGCCATGACATTGACAGTGATGATGATGTGCAAGATGTCGCTATTACTGCCACCACTGGCGCAGTCGTACTGGGCCCTCTGGGCCACGTTGCTCAGCGATTGCGTAAAAAAACCATCAATGGGCATCACCACAGCCTCTCCACCACCTCGTGCCATAGCCGGGCCACCTTCGTGGAGCTCCACCGCACCAAGACGAGCGGTACGAGCGGCACGAGCAGTGCGAGCGACGTGAGCGACGCTCATCGTCGAGGAGCTCACCGCGGCCGCGATGTAGATCCCCTGCTGATCCCCCAGCTCGCGGGCGATGCGGCTCGACTGCATCGCCTCGACCACGGCGGCCGCGAAGTAGAAGCACACGGCACACGCGTTGAAGAGCAAGCCCTGCGACGGCACAGGGGGGGAGGCCAGGACACGGCGGGACAGCAGCAGAAGGGAGCGGAGACAACGTTAGGAGCGCACAGACATCATCCTGTGTGTGCGTGCGTGTGCACAGGGAGCGGTAGTGTAGAGGTTAGTGTGCTGCAATACGAACCCGGTAACCAGAGTTTGATTCCCGCTCATGGCCAACGTCAGTGACGATTATCCTGAACTGGATTATGTTAGAGCTATACGGGGAATCTTTGTCTTTGTTTTTTTGTGCACGTGTGTGCATGGAGCAAAGCCAAAGCTAAAGATGCCCCATTTAGCCTTTGAACAGACGGTTGATGCGAGCGCTGTTCGTGAGCAGCACCTATGAAGGTCGGCACAGCACACGAAGGGGTGGGTGGCCAGCACCACGCCCGGCCGCCTTTGTCTCGGAGTGATGGCGCAGTGGTTAGCGCACCGCGCTACTAACTCGATGCCCCAACTTCAATTCCTAGTCCTGGGCCTCCTCTAGGTCGCCTCAGCCGTAAATGAATACCTCGCGTGCTGTATAAACAGGTACGAACTGCCTTCGAATGCTCGTTAGAAGCAGGAAGTCACTGCGGCTGCTGAGAGACACCCGGCCCCATCACACACCCCTGGGGCCAGACAAACCGAGGCACGGCGAGTGAAACAATCTCCGTGGTGGTCGTGAAGGAGGAGCGCAAGAAAATGAGCGACGCTCCAAAAATGAGGGCTCAGGAAATTGCTCCACGGCCTGAAAGCGACTCGCGCATTTGTAATGAATCCAAATTTAAACCCCTCTCCCTGAAAATTCCTCTAATCAGTCAAATTACTTCGCTAAATTATACACCAGCAGTCATCTGAGTAAATATATGCCTAAAGATTTGTGGATGCACAATCAGGGATCTGTTTTTTTGTGCTGTGTGTGCATTTTTGTACGTGTGTTTGTGTGTCTGTGGCGTTGTGTGCACGCATATGCGTGTGTGTGTGTGCACGCGTGTAGGGAGCGGTCGTGTCGTGATTAGCACGCTGTGCTACGAACCCGGGGGCTCGAGTTCGATTCCTGCTCACGGCCAACACCAGTGACGATTATCTGAACCGGCCATGGGCCTCCCCTAGATCGACTCAGCTTCAAACGAGTACGTGGTGCAGAGTGTAAATATCGCCACAAGGGAAACAAAGACGGCTGGGCATGGTGCTGGCCACCCACCCCCTCGTGTGTCGTGTCGGCCTTCATAGGTGCTCGCTAACAGCACTTGCCCCAACAGTCCGTTAAGGCTTCATGGGGGATCTTTGTCTTTGTTGCGTGAAAATGTGTGTGTGATTGCATATGTTGGTGTGTGCACGTGTGTATGTATGCATGGATGTGCGAGCGTGCGTCCGTGCGTGCACATGTGCAATAACAACTGCTAATTCACGGCCGCGTCAATATGCCGCTGGATGAATGGCTGCCCATGCCGCGTTGGTCACGGCGGTTGTTTGTTGCACCTGCGTGTACGTTCACGCAGGTGCAACATCGTTAGTGGGCTGATTCGAAGCGGTAGGCACGGAGGCTTAATTTCAGCTTTCCAGTTGGACAAACCGGAAAATATTTCTGCAAGCCAGCACACGACATCCAGTATATGCATTGGGGAAATCTCCAAATGAAATGTGCCTTACAAATGTAAATTAGTGTAATCTTTAGTATTATCCAGCAAGTGGGGAGGTGTTAACTACCTCACCTAATATGCAGGAGGTCATGGGTTTGATTCCGATGTCTGTATCTTTTGAGTTTGCATGTCCCACTGGGATTTTTGCACACAGCCTTGATATACGGTGCTTTTTCTGGAAGACTTTGCTGTTTTTTCCTGGAGTTTTCTGTTGCGCCTAGTCACATTAAGATGTTTTCTTGTTCATGTTTTTGTTTGTTGCGGTTGCACCCGATTCAAGAGCCGCATGGCTCACAGGGCTATACCTAATAAATTAACCGAAACTAAACTCTCTCCCTGGGTCCTCTGGTTTTTCCTCCCATATTTAGAATCAAAATGCATTTAGAGTATTTGGCTGCTATAAATGTCCACGTGATAAGCCACTTTGTTAAGCCATCACTTGTGGCCAGGTCGCTTCTCAAAAAGAGCACAGTGGGCATTATGTCGTAAAAAAAAAATCGTTTAGGTTAGTTGATTATGATTACTCTTATACCACCAAACTGAATTTAGCGGACCACGTCCGGACACGCGGGGGGCCACCGGTGCTCCCCCAGCGCGTGCCGGGGGACGTGGTCTCGGCGCGCGCGTCCAGCGAGCTCACCAGCAGAAGCCAGCGCTTCTGCACCATGTGGCGGTAGAGCTCCGCGATGTAGATGATGAACATGAAGATGGTGAGGATCCAGAAGGTGATGGCGACGCACACCACAAAGCCCAGCGGCGGCTCGCGCTTGTAAGGGGTTGCGGCCACCAGGGCCCACACCACCAGCCCTAGAACCTGCACAACAGCATCAGCATTAGCATCATCATCATCATCAGCAGCAGCAGTAGCGTCATCATCAGTAGCGTTGTTATCATTGTCGCCATTGTTATGATCATAATCATCATCATTGCCATTACGCTTGTTTATCCAGGAGAGCCGCAATGAGGCTCATGACTATTTTGCCAGGTGTTTGAAGTACAGGGAGTAACGGCGGTTGTGGTGCGAGTGCTGTTATGGAACACCGATTAAGGCCGGGATGGCAAACGAGGGGGGTGGGTGGCTAGCACCATGACCGACCACCTTTGTCTCCTCACTGCTGATATTTACACACTGCACCAGGTACTGTACTATTTTAAGGTTGAGTCAACCTAGGGGAGGCTCCGCACCGGTTTAGATATTTGTCACTGGCATTGGCCACGAGCGGGAATGAAACTCGGGTCGCCAGGTTCGTAGTACAGTGCTGTAATCATAGCGCCACCACTAACGACAAACACATACATACAGAACATATAATAAGCCAAGAATCTGTGTGTGTCCCGCGCGTGACGTCACTCCACGTGGATGAATCGTCGCAATTTGATTCAACAATTTATTCGATTTTTTTGTTTAACCATTGTGGAGAATGCCGATGCTTCTAGCTGCTGCCGTGGCCGAGTGAACTGATGCCACACACCATGAACAAATCGAAAGGGACAATGAGCAAGAGATGTGATGATGAACGTTTGGCTTGCAAGTCGATATTCATCAATGAATGGGCGAGTCGTTCCACCTTTGTACAGACGAATGGAGGGGGGGGATCTAAATCTTTGGCTTGGTGCATTTTCCATTAATAAAGCAACCAGGAAGAGATCGCGTGCTGCAGGGACATTTGGCAAGTGCTGTCACTAAGAAATGAAGCTTAACTGGTTCTCTGCTCTACTTTGCAGTGCAAAGACACCCCGTGTAGCCTTTCACAGACTGTTTGGGCAAGAGCTGTTAGCGAGCACCTACGAAGGCCGGCATGGCACACGAGGAGGGGGGGAGGCGGCCAGAACCACCCCCAGGCCGCCTTTGTCTCCCCAGTGATGATGTTTGCAAGCCGCGCCAGGTACTCATTCAAGGCTGAGTCGACCTAAGAGAGGCACAGTGCTGGTTTAGATACCACTTGCTTCTGATGTTAGCCGTGGCCCGGGAGTTTAACTCAGGTTTCTTGTTTTAATACTACGGTGTACTAACCACAATGCCACCTCTCCCCATGCGGAAAACTTTTGCCCAAAGAGCCAAAGTAAGCCGTAGGAAGTCGGCAAGTCACAATGCATTCATTTATCTACCAGCATCGATTCAAGGACTCTTTTGAGGAGGATCCTGCTACAGTGTTTTTTTACTATCAGATGTTTTCAGCCAATCGTTGAATTGTTTAATGACGTGGGAGACAAGAGGAAGACCCGGAGAAAGCCCACGCGCGCTCACGGAATGCATGCATAGAATCGGGCAAGTGGAAAACAATGATTCAAATTTTATGCTAATCAATTCAAACTGGATGCTAATATTTAGGCTAACGCTGTATCGACAAGGCGGGGGAAATGAGAAACAATGCAAACTAGGCGGTTTAAAAAGGAGGCTAAATATTAAGTGAAATCATGATCCATTCTTGGGTTTGGTGACACTAGGATGCTTTGGGTTCAGTGAAAATGCTTAGGACTCATTGAGCCAAACTCAGGTATAGCAGTAAGAATTTGTAACAGTGAGGTGGCCAGGTGTCTCAGAGGTTAGAAGAGTACTGAACTAGTGCCGCTGGGAATCCTGGGTTGAAATCTGGGTTTCAGATACCCATGATTATACCGAGTTCAAGTGATTTCATGAACTTAGTCCAGTTACCAATGACGGCACCATTTAACAAAAAAATATTTAAATTGTTTTTATTAATTTGGCTCAATTCCAGCTCTGACATACTATGAACAATATGTGCAGAGAATGTGAAAGGTGCGCCTTTAATGTAGATGCTAATGCACATGACCTCAGTGATAGTTTAGTGGCATCTACTGTTTGGGGCCAATTCTCTCGACGCAGGAGGCAGAGATCCGAAAGGGAACATCTTCATCTTACGACATTGACACCAATAGCACATCATCGATCATCATCACCATTAAATGGAAAATTAAAGACAAACTACAGTCGTACGGATGTGACCGTGCAACCCAAACTATTTACCGTATTGTACACCACTGCAGTCTGCGCTCATTTAACGGAGGAGGAACAGCAAAGCTACACGAAACTCAAATTGCCATTTAGCTCATGAACATATACAAGAAGAATGATCATAATCATCATCACAATCAGCTTTGATCCGTGAACTGCTGGATGAAGCCCACCCCAAGCTCTCACTTTCTCTCACAGTGCTGCAATGTAAAAATCCACCTGACACAAGAGACGATTTCTTCGTTCCATCCTCGCAATCGCATTCCGTACCGTGGCTGCCACTCCATTTTTTTCGAATAAAAAAAAACTTCAATATTTCAAGAGCCGCAATGCAGCGTGTGGTGAATATGAGATGATGGGTCCTGAATAAATAATGCGTCACGAAGCGATCCTCAAAGGGCTGCATGTGGCTCCAGAGCCGGAGGCTGCCGACCCTTGGGATAGACCACTGGCCAACGTCCTTTTAACACCAAGTTAACTTTCTTTTATGAACAATGGAAATTCTTTCCCTAACTTGCCTTCATATCCACGTGTGTGTAATGGTACAACTGCAATACAATTGTGGGGGGGGGGGGGTAAAATAAAACGAAAAATAGGCTTTATTGGATAACTGTTAATATTGACAAAGAGTACATATTATCAACCATGATCAATCCACTGCTGAATGAAAGCCTCCCAAGGCGTTGCCATCTCTCGTGACCACACGATGTAATTAATTTATTTCAATTGTCAATGTGCCAAATGTTTCGTGGCCAATTAAAGGCATTAGTTTGGATGACTGCATCAGCTTCTACTGACGCAGTCATCCAAACTCTTACAAACCGAGGACCTTAATAAACAAAAAGTTTGGAAACAAACGAATAAGTCGTTTTGTGTGTAGTTCCTCGGTGGTTTATTGCAATGTGGAATCGTGAGAGGTGGTGGAAGCTTGGTAAGGTCGTCATCCATGGCTGATGACGAATACAAAATTGTTTCACTCTCTACGTGAGCCATGTCCTTTCTCAAAGGCGTTGGCGATCGTGGTCTCCCTTCCAAAGAGCTCTGTACATGAGATTCACTCAGTAACTTGGCATCGGAATGTTCAAATTGTTCATGCAACTAATTCATTGTCTACCCCAGCTTCTTGTACCTATGATTTCCCCCAGTCAAAACACATTTAAATCCAATCTATATTTTTCTCATTACGTATTTAAGAACTCGAACTATTCATTTCATGTTAATAATCTTGGGTCCGTCCATGAAACTTTCTTAAAACACAAATTTCTGTTGCTTTTGTAGTTTGTTGTATCCAGCTTTCAGAGACCCAGAGACTCACGTAGAAATCCATATACTGTTGTACTTATATAGAGACCCATAAACGAATAGCTTTCATATCCACATAAAGCAGACCTGCATGCACCACTGCAGCAGGATTCTAATTATCGTTGTCATTCATAATTTCTTACTTTTCAATATTTCAAATTGTATTAAATACAGTACAGTATTTTGTTTACAGTGTTATATTGAAATGTACAATATTTCTTATTTACGAGTTTATGAATGCTTCCACTTTTTTGTTTAACCGTAACACATTTCATAACACTGACCGTATGTGCATTTAAATATAGTACAGTGCATTACAGGTAGTCCCCGAGTTACGATGGTCCGACTTACGATATTTCGATCTTACGATGGCGATAGCGATACGACAAAATTGCCATCAACAACCTAACATCGTTCAAGTGTGCAGACGACGGACAGAATCTTGGTGAGTAAAGTACAATATGACACGTTACGATACGTTCAATGCATGTATGATACGTAGCTTTAGCGATTTAATTTTAAGGTTACCACGATACGATACGTTCAATGCATGTTAAAAGTTTTTATAGCAGATAGGATTGTTTCCTGAAAAAAACTTTCTATTAAATTGCAGTTCATATAGGTAGGCGAAGAATTTACCTTGTTTTATTACTTTACATTTTACTGTGCAATACAGTATTGTAATTAATAAATACATACAGTATATAGTTTATACAGTACGGTACTGTAAATTGCTATTTTGCTAAATTATCACCATTCTTTAAGACTCCTGGGTAGGCTAGGCCATCTTCGACTTACGACATTTTCGACTTACGATGGGGTCGTTGTAACGCATCTCTATCGTAAGTAGAGGACTATTGTGTTCCGACTTACGAACCGCTCGACTTACGAACGGGTCACAGAAACTAATTACGTCTGCAAGTCGAGGACTGTAGCATATCGATTCCTCTGTTCATCTCTGTCACTCACTATCCATCTACTGCCATATAAATAATCATAAATAAATAGAGAAAGATCATAAAAAAAGAATTACAACTAAAAAATTACAGTCACAACTTCGATGGCGCGAATAAACGTACAGTATTTATTATTAATTCGGAACCGCCGCTAACCGATGGAGCTGTGGATGCGCTCGACAAAAAAATGAATGCATTGAATAGTTGAAAAAAGGACTTCAATATAAACAGGGGGCTGCGGCTCACTTGCAAGGTGGCTAGGCAACCCGCGCTGTTGTTTCCAGGGTGTTGGGTTTCTCGTCGATTCATTCTAGCCGGGGGCTTTAACCGCCCGCGCTGGAACCGGATACGATGAATCGCTCGACAGAATTAATGAAACAATTATGTCAACGTGTAGAATTAATGCACGAACAGAATTCATGATAAATTATGTTCACGTTGAGGGGCAGAATGAATCCTCGAACATAATGAATGATAAATAATGCTAATATTGAAGTCAGCCAATGGTGATCGATGAGCGGACGAACAGACAAAAAAATGCTACCAATAGCTTGTTTCCAGTCCCAGTCCTTGTTCGGGCAAAGCCACCCCCAATCCCTCCATATATGGGTCTGAAAAGTAATACTGTCATTCATTCTGTCCCCTGCTGCTGCTACTGTGAGTCGTTAGAATGTCGAGGTGCGAGCCAGGTGAGGTGCGAGCCAGGTGAGGTGCGAGCCAGG
>CM025642.2:2409984-2430515 GCA_014621495.2 Entosphenus tridentatus | reverse complement strand
CCCCCCCCCCCCTAGGTGCGTGACGTCATTTATGGACGGCCCCTAAGTTGGCTAAATGACACTAGCCGCTGCAGCTTGCACAGCAATGCCAGTTGGGTGGCGGGTCAGTCGCTACACATCAGTAACCTGCTGACTCGCCCCTACTTGATATGCGAAGAGCTTCATAGCTCATCAGATTCCTCCACTTTAAATAAAGATTCTGATCTTTGAAGATGCCATTCAGTACTCTCCACCCACAATGTCTGGGTCTGTCCTGTGACCTCCCATCCATCATGATGCATTATCATCGTTACTTTCAGATACACAATACTGTATTACATTTATACAACTAATTAAGTAGTATTACAAAAATATATAAAACTTTTAGCCCTGTCAACCCACTGTCAGATGAAGGCCTACCCACGCTGTATCGATCATGGGGATTGTATTGACCATACTTCACCATACTGGTTTCATAAACATAGTTTAATAAACTACATATATACAGTACATATAAACACAGGAAGACAAAGACACCCCGTGTAGCAACAGTACTTTAAATGTGTTGTTTGGGACAGTGCTGTTAGCGAGCACCTATTAAGATCGCCACGGCGCACGAGGGAGTGCTTGTGGTAGTACCACGCCTGACCGCCTTTGTCTCCCCAGTTCTGATGTTTACATACTATATCAGCTGCTCATTCAAGGCTAAGTTGACCTCGGGGAGGCCCTGGACTTGTTTAGATATCACGAAGCAACTGATGATACCCGTGGTCGGGAATCAATCAAAGTCCCGTCCTCCGGGTCTTTGTTAGCGCAGCGTTGCAATTGGGTCACCGCTCCTCCGAAGGGACTTTTGTGATACTTTAAATGTTTTACACAACACAACTTCGGTGATTTACAGGGCATTGAGACTCAGTGGGGCTTTCTCGGATATTCAAAATCAACCAAATTATTTGAAGTACAGCATTAGAAATGAAATGAGCTCCACCACACCTGAGTCATACACAACACCCAGACACACCCAGGAATGCTGGAAGCAGTGAGTCTGACGCCCTGCAACAATCATTCATCCCCACTGGGTGTAAGCTGGCCCCTCGCTACACGAATGTGAAATTTCCACCACTGCCCCACTGATGCAGTCCATACTGTAATGCCCCACGTTGACTTTTACAAGAAGGTAAAGATACAGGCAGTCCTCGACTTACGAATTTTCGAGTCGCGATCTTCCGCGCTTACGAACGGGACTCGGGAACGGAACCCGTTCGTAAGTCGAGGACTGTTCTATTCAATTTTGCCACTATCGATCTGGGGGCCTCTTCATTTCGAACGTGCAACATGTTTATATTGTGACTTCAATACGTACCTAAAAGTTAAAACAATAAAAAATGACTTCGGAAAACGTCAACATTCCAGTAGCCTGACATTTATTTTTCAGTAAGCAAAGAAAAAATTAAATAACCACGCACATTTGCTGGGTCAGAACAAGGCACCGGGTTATCAGGCACTCAGAGGTTAAACTTACTAAACAGTGACACTTAAAGAACATGTGTCACTATTACGATCATCTCAATGCTTTCCCCATACAAAACATTAAACTACGTATGCAAGTTCAAGTGAACACATTTTTAAAAATAAATGCTTTGAAAAATCAGTGCATATAACTTTGTTGTAACTGAAATGTAACATTGTGCAAACATTACTTCATTGAGAGCTGCCGCGGTGTAATGGTGAGCCCTCCTGAAATGAAGAGTTTGGAGGTTCGATTCCATCTCCTGGTGCGCCAGTTGAAACAATTGATGCGATTTAAAATGTGTTTAATTTTAATTCTTCTTTTTAGTAGTATATATGTTGTTTGTCTCTTAACTGTGATTCTTGAATATCTTGTTAGTTCTAATGTTAGGTTAGAAACACTTAGTTCGTGCTGCTCTCCCGTTGTCTGGGTGAATAGTGGTGGGCTAAGTTCTGCCCAATCCTGGCCAGCTGGCTCAACAAACTTAGCAAAGCAACTTAAGAGTGGGGGAAGGTTTCCTAATTCCCCTGCCTCATCTCACCAAGGAGGACACACGGGCAGGCCACAGTCGACCGGCAGGCCGTGTTTTGAGGGGTAAAGTGTGGGTGCTCTCACCTCCTCCCAACATGTCTGGTCAACGTGGAAGAGTAGACCAATTACCCATGAAGAGTTCACTCCCGTGGAAGGCCCTCATCCGAGCAGTGGCATGAGCAATTACTGTACTTCTGTAGCGATGAATGTTGAGGTCAAGAGGTTATCAAGACCAATGATGCTGAGGCTACCTTCCTTTTGCCAGCTCCCGTAACTGGGAGGGCGTTCTCTACGACGAGGGCAGCAGAGGAGCATGAGATACGGTGAATTGACAGTGGGGTTGGTGGATTGCATGCATATGTGCGTTAATTTAAAGGGGCAGTGGAGCAATTAGACGACTTCCCCACTTGCATGATGGGCGTTATCACCTCGTGTGTATAGGTTTCTCCCGATACTCTCGTTTCCTCCTGCATGCAAAAAAAAACTCTAAATGGAAACTGGTCAAGAGTCACCTCTCCAGGAGCCCCCCCACCCCCCGAGACTCCGTGAGGATTTCTGAGAGGAGTTTTTGTCAGATACGTTTCAGTGATGTTTTACTCAAGTTAGCATTGAAGCAGCAGTGTTCAACTCCCATTTGCAGCCCTAAGCCAGTGGCGACAATTCCAACTCCACATTCCTGTGACGGGGAGCGAGTAACCGCGGTTGAATCCCCCACAAAGTGGTACTAATTTTATCTGCTCTGGAGGGATGATGGGCTGAGTCAACCCCCCAGCCAGGATTTGAACTCACCTTTCCGATCGCTCTATATTGATGGCGATTAAATAAAACAAAACAAAAATACAACTATAATGTATTTCAAAAAATAAATAACTATTGCACAAATCTGCAGCGCTTTTGAAAACTGTGATTTGTTTACATGCACGATACAGGCCTCACAGACAACTAAAACACTCGACAGCTTCTCATCATCGCAGCTTGTGAATGCTTTGCAAATGCCAAACAATAAACTCTTAAGTGCTACTTAACACGCAGTGGGATTTCACCGCCGATATGATTGATAATTCAGTTTTACGTACGGCCACGTCATGATCTGGCCGTATTTCTGTTGTTAGATCCTCAACGTTCAAACTTCCCTGATTTTATGATGGGAAATTAAGCTGCGCACATTACTGCACCACCCCTGTCCCCTTGATGAGCTCTGTAACTAACTAAATGTGTTGTCCTAACAGTAAGTCGAGATCAAGTTTACCAGCATGTTGCTATAGGTGTCATGTCATCAATGAATCAATGCAATTATTTGGAACGTGCCATATTCATGAAAGAGTTGAGATGGAAGCGGGGATGGCTAAGTATCGATTTATAACTCTCGCAAAGGTCTCCCGTGGAGCCGGATATCACAGAGCTACCTCTGAGAACACTTCAAGAGACCTCTGGTTCACAGCTGCTCCGTCACTGAGAGTTACGGTTGTTGCATGACAGCCAAACCTTTACTTATAATTATTTGAGCTGGAAGTTTGCCGAATATATGTGCAGAAAACAAATTTAGCGAGATGGGGTTTCATGTGCTGTGATGTTATCGTCAAGGAGCCCATTCCATGAAGGGATGGCACGAGGCCCTGCTGACTGTAGGCATTCTGGAAGGACAATCGTCCACGACCCTAACAACAGTAGAACTGGGCTACAAACTAAATTATTTTAACTTCACGGTTTCGCTCTTTCACCTCGATAAAAACCTGCAACTGCACAAACACACACCTACAGCCTCCAACACCACCTACACTAATACGCAAAGCTACCAAAGCATCCTGGGGCGGCCGAGAGAGCCCCCATTTCACAATTGACTCATGATAAGAGGGAAAAATAGTGGGGCTACCTGAGCAGTGGGCATGGTTGGCAGAGGAGTGGGCGAGGGCTACGTGCAATAGGCGGGGCTAGTGATTGACAGAGGGAAGGGCCCTACCAGGTCAACATTTGCGTTGGTTGAGCCTCCCAGAAGTTCGGTAGCTTTGCTCATAAGGCATCACCTCGCCACTGTTCCAAAACCTATCGCCTCCACCCCTGCAAGGTGGGGCCGATGGGACACAGCGCTGCCTCATCAGCTGATGATGCATGGGTCGTCAGACACAGGCTTGATTGCTCCGAACAGGAGCATTTTGACCACGGCTCGTGCAAGGTAGACCGCCGTTCCACACTTCCCCACCGGTGGAGTTTGGTAGAACGCTGTTAAGGCATCCTACACGCACACATACAGACAACACACAAAGATCCTGAACAGACTGTTGGGGAAAGTGCTGTGAGCGAGCACCTAGAAAAAACATATGTACGCTGTATATAGAGTACCATACAACCGCCGTTCGCCACTAAGTGGTGGTGACGTGACCACGGCGCTTGTGCCAGGTTAGGTGCACCATGAAGCCACGTGAAGATTAAACATAGACACTTACATGTACACATAAACACATGTTCAACAACAGCTGCCATTCGCCACTAAGCGATGGTTACGTCACCACAGCGGTGGCGTCACAGTGCCAGGCTATGTTGCGCTGTGCGGCTCAGCGTCTCAGACACTCGGCCACGTCACAGCTCAAGGTGTCGCCCGAAGGAGTTTCCTCAACGACGTTTCTTCACCCCAAGACCCGGCTCTGATCGCAACACAGCTGGGACTCAATTTGCTAATATTGTCACGGCCCGGCCCAACGGTAGCGTGTTCGCAGCCACGGTGGCGAGATGTTAACTACCTCGCCTGGTATGCAAGAGGTCGTCGGTTCGATCCCGACCCTGACACCTGTGTAATTGGAGTTTGCATGTTCTCCACGTGGTCACGTGGATTTTTCTCCGAGTCCTCCAGTTTTTTTAAAAATAATAATGAACCACATAATGAGCCACTTTGTTGAGCTATCATTTGTTGCCAGGTCACTTCTGAAAAAGAGCTGTAGAGCTCAGTGGGCCTTACCTGGTTAATAAAAAATATTGATCACTATAGTTTTACTTGTTTCCAAGGTTCGCGGTTCGAATCCGGTAAGACGTCCTGGTTATTACTGTGGATATATCAGCAGTAAAATACTACTCGCCGTCTAGTTCACAGTGAACAATAAAGATGCCATTATGTAATTCGAAAAATAAATGTATGTTTCGGCATCACGGATCCAAATTTGCCTTTTTTTAAACTGTAGCTGCAAATTACTCAATTGGGATTACACATTGCAACATCGCCCCCCCCTGCCCATGCACAACTCTGTAACCACCGTGGACTGTGTGAAGCACGGCGCCTTCGCGATAGCCTCGCCCGCGGTCTGAGAACGACGTGAATACTCAACGCAGGAACGACGCGGACAATTGACGCGGGAGGGCGGGCGGTCGACGTGGACGGGCGGTCCGCACGGACGATCGACACGGAAGCACGTTTTAACCAAACACACAAACTGAATGAAGGAGGCCGAGCCATCACCTCGTGCACGGGTCCCACTTTCGTGCGCTCGTGCTCGAAGTCGTTCACTGCCTTCTTCAGCAGCAAATCCAGGTCCACCTTCTCCTGAAACTCCACCTCCGGGTTTCTTTCCAGCACTATAGACACCACCATCAATAGCTGGACACAAAGACGGGAGGTAGGGCAGAGGGCATATCGTCATCATCATCTGTGAGATTGCTGACAAATGATTAAGTGAAACTGTGTTTGGAAGTGGTTTGCAAGCACAAACAACTCGACATGTTTGTAATAACACCGTTGCCTTAAAAGGAAAAATATGAGGTGACATTTTGGGCAATGGCCTTTCTTTACAGCACATGAAGCGGCCATAGCCTCTCCTTGATAAAAGCATTGCATTTGTGTTGCAGTTGTTAATATTCAGGGAACGTCTCACAGCTGTGCGGCAGCTTTGGCATCGAGGTCCCATGCAGGGATCACAGTAAAGTCGACGCACTCATCACGAAAATCTTTCACAACGTATCATGGAAAGGTCTTATGACGTGACACCGAATATCATGAATGGAATATCATTTGGGAAAAAAACCCATATTCAATTTGTTTTTGTTATCTAAATGCCAATGTATATGAACTCTTTTCCCTTTTCTCGACTTATGCAAGTCGCAGGGTGTGTCCCGTTCACTGCTGAATCTCGGAACGCGCAAGCAGTTAGCGTACATTTTATTTAGAGAGGCATAGCGCCGCTATTTTTTAAGACATTATACTCACCGCAGAGAACTGTAGCGACACTACCGCGCCAAACTGTGCCACACGCCCTCCTGCATAGCCTTACGGGAGCCTTGGTACCGATAAAGTTAACTTATTTTAGTTTTTAAACTGATGATGTACGTGTACGTCATCGGAATGGGAAAAGGTTATAATCCAGCACAGAACAAGTGGGATTCTTTATTTCACAGAGCAGAGGAGACAAAGAGAAAGGTCTCTCTGCTCATCTCTGTCGGTGTAGAAATTCCACATTCACATGGCGTTGGCCGGACTCAACGTGGGACAAATGCTGTAGGTTTCCCAAAAAGTGGTACCAAATGTATTGACCCAAGAGGGATGATGGGCTTAGCTGATTCCCAACCAGGATTTTATCCCATAGCCACGGCATCACATCAAGCACCCAGACAAATGATGTTCGGACGCAGTTGGTCATGAAATGCAGGGGTGGTCTGTGGCTGTCTGGAACGCTTTTCCTTCCCATATTAGGAAGCCACTGGAGCTATGCACTTTTAAATACAGATTGAAAACTCATTTCTTTAGAACTGCTTTTTGTGTTTAGTTTGTTGCCCTTTCTGCACCTTTGATTAGCACGGTTGGGTACGTACGGTGTGAAAGAAATTCAACATATATACATACTTGAGTGTGCAGAAGGAAAGTAGCTGGGTGTACGGGAGCAGTAGTAATGTCGTGGTTAGTGCACTGCACTATGAACTCGGAGGGCTGAGTTAAATTCCAACTCATGGCCATCTAACAGTGGAGAATATCTGAACCGGTTCTGGAACTCCGCGAGGTCGACTCAACCTTAAAATGAGTATCTGGTGTGGTGTGTACAACATCAACACTGGGATGACAAAGGTAGTCAGGTGTGGTGCTGGCCACCCACCCCCTCATGTGCCGTGCCGGCCTTCATAGGTGCTCACTAACAGCACTTGCGGCAATAGTCTGTTAAAGTCTATATGGGGGATCTCTGCCTTATTTGGGGGGTACGCGGGGGTGCGGTGAGCACTGACCTCCACCACCAGCTGCCGATAGGCGGGGTGGTCA
Organism: Entosphenus tridentatus; assembly: GCA_014621495.2. Classification (NCBI taxonomy): domain Eukaryota; kingdom Metazoa; phylum Chordata; class Hyperoartia; order Petromyzontiformes; family Petromyzontidae; genus Entosphenus; species Entosphenus tridentatus. Next base: position 2,423,262 of record CM025642.2, on the reverse strand, counting down.
ATTCCCTGCAGAATTTCCTCCACGAGCAGAGAGAAGTTCATCTCGTACATGGTCATGTCCGAGAGGGTGGGTTGCTGTGGAGCGAGAGCGGCGTCGTCATGACGAGCATTATCGTTGCTGTTGACAACGTGCATTGTCCAATCAACTTGTTCTCTTGCATCGTCATCGTCATCGTCATTGCCATCGTTGTCATGACTGTCATCGTCACAATCGTTTTCCGCTGGCACACGCATCGAAATAGTCATTCAACTCTCGTCACCATCACTGTTTCTCTACATACACAACACCACCGCCAGCCTCCACCATCACCACTGTAATATATCGTTTAGTGTGTCGTCCTTCCCCCGCACCTCCGATTAGCACGGTTGGCTACGTACGGTGCGAAATAGGTTCAACATACATACATAACCTCTAACTTTAACACCCATCCCACCACCACCATACTTACACCACCACCGTCCGCACTTCTACTACAACTTTACCACCACCACCACCACTAATATCACCACCAACATCACAGAACTTTGGAGGTAAGAAAGATTGCTGATGAGACGCTGTGTATCGAAACCGGTCCAGAGTTATGGTTGTCTTGAATCAATGTTGCACTCCCAGGGAGGCCTTGTGGTTGACGAGACACATGGACATCGACCGTCTGCTTCTTTATTCTTGCACACCCTCTGGGCTGCGAGGCAGCAAGGATATGGCAGGATAGAAAGTGAATTCTCGAATCCATCTGTGCATGCCATCGAATGCTATCTTCTCACAGCGTGCACGGTGGGTTTTCTCCGTGGACATAATCACATCACAAGCAGGACCGTCGCGAGAGAGAGCCGGGAGACTCAGCAAGGTTTCCGTGGGTAAACCATCCAAACGATTTCCTCCTACCAAAATTAGAATTTAAGCAGTGGTGTAAATAACATTTATAAAACAATTATATTTATAAAACAAACACTGTTAACTTCCCCACAAAGTGGTACTTGTTTTAGCCACCCCAGAGGGATGATGGGATGAGTCAACCCCCAACCAGGATTTGAACTTGCAAACTTTCTATTGGGAGCTGCTTGCTCGAACCCGAGCCACCCTGGGCCAGCAGAGGGCATCGCTATTGCTGTTATCAGACGGCAGAGTGGCAACACTTGTGCCTCACAGCAAACAAGCGCCTGAGTTTGATTCCTGATCCGGGAACTTTTCAGTCTGGAGTTTGTATGTTCTCCCTCTGTTCTGAATGCATTTTCTAAGGGTTATCTGGTGTCCTCCCATAGATTAATAAAAACAAACAGACAGACCTTACAACGTAACTGGTATTGGCCAAAAAATATGCTAATGGTTAAAAAATCACCTGTAATTTACTTAATTGGGATTACACGTAGCAACATCATCCCCTGCTGTGAAAAAACTGGGCAGGACCCTCCTGAAAATGAGACTTGAGACTCGGTGAGACGTTCTGGGGTAAAGACGCACAATAAAACATTAATAAAGGCCCTTTCCAAAAATCCCTAAGCATTCACATTTATCTGAACCCAACCTCTGCACAGTTCTCTTTGGCTGGCTTGCTCGATGGCTAATTACCAAATATGCGCTAGCAGATGGGATTATCTGAACCACAAAACACATGCATTTATATTTTCAACTATTTTGTCATGCATTCCGTCATTATTAGTGGCCAGGCTGCGACAAAAACTTGGCAGTACCCTCCTGCAGAAGAATCTTGAGGCTCAGCGAGGCATCATTATCAGAGGCGTAACAACGACGACCGTGATGGTAATTGGCGGTGCTGCCTGTGGGTCACGTGCCCCCCCCCCCCCACCTGCGGTAGGAGCGTTCCGGCCACCACAATCCCGTGCGGCGTCCGCTCCAGGATCTGCCACACGCGGTCGTAGAACCCCGGCGGTGTGCGGTTGAGGGAGCCGTCGAGGTAGCGGCGGTGCAGCCACCCAGAGCTGCGTCCGCGGCCGTCACGAGCATGGGTAACAGCGTCACGACGACGAAATAAATACACTCCTTTGTCTCTTTCCTGGGATTCATTTCAATTATGCCACCGGGGTCACGTGATTCAGATTTCTCACAGAGCGATGCTCCCCGTGTTAGAGAATGGCCCGTGGAAGAGGATATCACAAAACTAGTTTAGAGATCACACCATGCGCCCACACCGTGCGCCCTCTAAACCACACGCCCTGCCACAGAGGCATACATTTAACTCTAACAGCTGGAGTTTAGGCCATTTCCAAACCAAATGTAATACGATGAGTTTTTTTTGGTAGATACCGGTGACCAGGCTGAGACCATCAACTTGCTACACTTGAGAACCCAGATTAATCACGGGCGGCTGCCAGAATTCTAAACCAGGATTCTGTGAGGCGGCCAGCTTAGTAAGCTCTGAGCTGCCTGGCTAGCCACCTGAACTTAGTATTAATCTCATATCGAGGTGGCAGGGTGGCTGCTTTGAGGTCAGAGCACTGAGCTGTGGAGCTGCCACTGCTCACCGCTTAGGCTGTGGGTTCGAATCCAGGTCTAAGCCACTCATGATTAATCCGGACTGTCAAATTGTAGTGAAGTTGATAGTCCTGATCTCTGCATAAAAAGAGTGAAATGTGGTTTGTCAATTTGGATAAATTACAACTCAAAGAGAACGCAGATAATTATAAGAACCTTACGACAGGGCATGTAGAAGGTGTGCCCCCAGTTCAGCGGCTATATTGAAAGTCTTGTGATGTCACTGTCTTTCGAGGCATTGCTAAGATTGGCCAAAAATGCAGACCTTAAGTTTTCAATAACATCTTAACCGCAAAAAATGTAAGAATTATTTTTTTATAATTAAACATTTTTTGTTTATAAACCCATCAAAATCAAAATAAAGTTAATTACTCCATTGTTATTTTGGTTGTCTCACGGAGTGTAAGGTGGCAGAAGCCTTCATGCGGCTCACTCTAAGTCAAGTGAGAAGTCATGATTGATGTTAGTTTAACACGTAGGCTTTAGCGACCAACATTATGACCGAAACAGGAGGATTTCTCCACAATTCTGGTTGTTACCTGATGAGGCTGGTTGTAATTATCGGCGAAACGTCTTACTCCAATTGTAAATGTTGTGGGTTGTCTCCAACACACTGGTGCCCTGAACTAGTAACTAATTGGCACGTTTTGTTTAGGTGACAAACCTTACTAATTGGCTGTGTCAGTTGGTGGCAGGTTTAATGACGCATTTATATTCACGCGATCTAATAAAAAAAAACCCTCGATTATGGATGATTGATGCCATCATCAACCCCGCGCCCGAACATCGATCAACGATCTCCCGGTCTCCACCTCAGTGACCTTTCTGGCCAGGGTCAAGCAACACGCCAGATATTATCGCTGTCGATTTTTTTGTAAAGTGGGAATTTTCACAATGATGTCTTTTTGACCCCCAAAGAGTTGATAAAAGTTTATGTTTTCATAAAAAAAATCCTAAAATTTATGAGTACATTTTTAGAATTTTTATTTTATCGAATAAATAACATTGATGGTATGGTGCACTATTAGCTGATAGAGTTTTGAATGGAAATTGCATTCGTTTAATCCCATCATGTCAGAAACACACTCGAATGCAATTTGAGGGGGTAAAAATAGTCAGAACAATATATTATATGAACACATGGATTAGAAAACATACGCAGGTTAATGACATCATCCAAACTCGAAAGAAGTCAATTGGGCTTGGCCAGAACGTGTCGCTAGAAGCGACGATTTTCCAGAATAATGACGGAGTGGCAGCCAAGGAATTGAATGTATCTGAGAGGGTGTCCAACGAAGAGATGGAGCAATGAAATCAGTTTGTGTGCAGGTGCTTGGTGCATTAGTACATCGCAGGATCATGAGAGGTGGCGGCGGTTTGGGGAAGCCCTCATCCAGCAGTGGATTGACCATGGCTGAGGATGGTATCATAATTGGTGGCATCGTGTTACTCCACCACACTACAAACCCAGAGACCCGAGTTAGATTGTCGGCCAGGGCTCACATCAGTGGCGATCGATAGCTCAGCGGGCCGTGGGCCTCCCCTAGTGGGGTTGTGGGGTGAGTGTGGGGTGAGTGTGGGGTGAGTGTGGGGTGAGTGTGGGGTGAGTGCGGTGCAGCAGGGATGGCGTGGCGGGTCCCCACCTGCCGTGATGCTTGAGCTGCAGCAGCTGCAGCAGCAGCGACTTCACGTCGCTCGGGGAGAGGTCGCTGAGCACGTAGGGTTCGTGGTCGCCGTGACCCCCGTGACCCCCATGACCCCCGTGGCCTCCAGGCACCATGAGCCCCCCGTACCCCCCGTGATCCATGGCGGGCACCGTGAGCCCCCTGCCATGCTGCTCCTTGTGGCGCCCCCCGTGGAGTGCCTCGGCTCCTATGTTCACCCCGATGTCCACGCTCTTGTCGCCCTTGGCCTGCAGCTCCAGCAGGTAGTTCATGGCGTGGATCATCCACCTTCCGGTGGGGGTGGGGTGGGGGTGGGGTGGGGTGGGGTGGCGAGATGTTAACTACCTCGCCTGGTTTACAGGAGGTTGTGGGTTCGATCCCGACCCTGATGCCTGCTGTATATTTAGAGTTTGTGTCTCTCTCCCCATGGTCGTTTGAGTTTTACTCCAGGTCCTCTGGTTTTTCATTCCACTACTTGAAACGTGCATTTAGAGCATTTGGCTGCTGTAAATTTCCACATAAGCCACTTCGTTGAGCTATCATTTGTGGCCATGTTGCTGCTGAAAAAGAGCTATATAGCTCAGTGGGCCTTACCCGGTCAAATAAAACATAGTTTAGTTTAGTGGTGGCGACGCTGCGGTCGGCAACCCGAGTTCGATTCGCCGTCACGGAAAATGTGAGTGGTGAGGCGATATCTGAACTGATCCTGGGCAATCCCATTCGTCAACCTTCAGTCCTTTACATCCCACGTGTCATTCACTGATGGAATTGGCCAAACATCCCCAGTGCAGGATACTGATGGAATTAGAGTTATGAGACTCGGTGACTGTTTCCTGGATAAACTACTAATTGATCACGTAATAGGTTGTTGCAGCAAATATTAATATTCATAATTTACATTTTTGGGTTTGGCCACAATAATGATCTGGCCAAAATTGCCACTAATAATTTGCCAAGATAATTACATGGCCTAGAATGTATTAGTACATTCTAAATGATAAATATGAATCATTAGTATTATTATTATTCGGAAACAAAATAAAACATATTACTGTTAGTGTCAAGTGGAGCCTTGATCAGTTACATACTTTATGTATTTGCATCTGTGTGCCTGTCAAATCAGTTATGTATAATTTTCATATAAACATTACAATGTTCAACATATCCAAACGTGCTGTGAGTGCAAATACACAAATGTTGCATTTTTCAGCACGTGTAATTATTTAAAAGGGGGCAAAACCTCAAGTCAAACAGCTGTCGCTTTGTAGATGCACACCTCGAAGCTCTAACAGTTAGAATCCCCATTCGTAGCAAAATGTTTTGCGACTGGAGCCACGCAACCTCCGAGCGCACCATCCTAGTGCCACCTACTGCCGTCTCGGGGTTACAACCGGCTCCGTCCATTGCACAGTACGATGTGACTTTCAGTGACGTGGCGAGGTGTCGGAGCAAGCTCAACACTCACCCACAGCCTCAACACTGACACACAGCCTCAACACTGACACACAGTCTCACACAGCCTCAACACTGACAGTCTCAACACTGACACACAGCCTCAACACTGACACACAGCCTCAACACTGACACAGTCTCAACACTGACAGTCTCAACACTGACACAGTCTCAACACTGATACACAGTCTCAACACTGACACACAGCCTCAACACTGACACACAGCCTCTGCAATGACTGGGTTTTTTTTGACAATTCGGGGCGGGGGGGGGGGTTGGGGGGTGGTCAGGGTTGAGGAGGGGCCCTACCCGATGCGCAGGCGCAGCATCCCCCCGAACAGTTCGGGGGAGTTGGCCATCGCCCACCCCACGTGGATGACGAGCTCCTGCTGCAGGGCCGAGGCGCGGGGGTCGCGTGCCGCACACGTGCCGTACAACAGTTGCTTGGCGGCCGCCGGCGACACCGGGTTCGAGATGGCCACCTCCTCGTGGCCGAACACGCCGAGCGTGAGCTGCGTGAGCGCGTGTGCGTACGTGCCGGAGGTGTGGACGTTAGTTTGGAGCGGCAGGGAGCAGTGGAGCGCAGCGGTTGGCCGCGGTTCACTTCGAACCCGGCGATCCGAGTTTGATTCCTGCTCACAACCAACTCCGGTGGGGAATATCTGAACCGGTCCTGCCCCCCCCCCTAGGTCGTAGATACGTGTGGGAGGAAACTGGAGCACACGGAGAAAACACACATGTGCGAGGGGGAAACACTCTGTCCCCGTACAGAGGGGACAGCTGACATGAGCCACACTTTGATGTGCTGCCATCTCGTGGAGAGCCAGGGTACGGACCCTCCTGGACGCCCAAAGGAGAGACATTGATTTTATTTACAGTATTTTAAAATTTAAATTTCGGGATCACCCCCCCCCCCCCTCTTTAGGAAGTTTCTGAATCCACCTCTGCTGGTATAGGGCTGGTGGAATTGATTGATGGTGGCGGTGGTGGTGATGGTGGCTGCATTGCCATGTTGCCACAACTGCCCAAGCATGGAGATGCGAGCCTGGGAGTCAAACGGTCAATTTGTATAAATTACAAAACCCGAACCTAAAGCCAGACATTTAACCGCTCACTGCATTTTCTTTTGCCATTTTAGCAAAAGGTGAACGGGATCTGGACGCTCTGAGGCGGTTTTAATGAAGCGGTTGCAACGTGACTGGTTCAGTCGCTTTTGGGTTACAACCCACACTGATTCCCTTGCAGTGAGCATTTGGGTGGGTAGCTGTTAACTCCCTCAACTAATATGCAGGAAGTCGTTGGTTCAATCCCGACCCTGACGCCTATATAATTGGAGTTTGCATGTTCTCCCTATGGTCAGTTGAATATTTCTCCGTTCCCTCCGGTTTTTCCTTTCACATTTAGCAACATACGTTTAGAAAATTTGGCTGTTATAAAATTTCCACGTGATAAGCCACTTCGTTTATTAATCATTTGTAGCAAGGGCCTTTCAGAAAGAGAGCAAATAGCTGCGGGCTTTTTTCCTGGTAAATAATTAATGTTTTAAACATTGTCACAACCACCATTCATGCATATGTGAATTTAGCAATTAGGTAAGGCATGAATAAAAAAAAGTGAATGAAAAAATGTATTGATGAATCACTTAATGAGCGAATGAAGGAATGAACGAGTGAGTCAATATCTGAAGGAATTAGCTCATAAATGAATGAAGATGTGAATGAAGGAATTATTTAATGATAGAATACATTAAATTAGTAATCAGTTGATGCATTTGTGAAGGAATCAATGAATATGTGAATTAAGGAACACGTTAATTATGTAATACGTGACTGATGGAATCAGGAAATGAAAATGTGAATGAAAGAATTGGTTCATGAATGAAAATTTAAATGAAGAAATCACTTAATAAATGAAAACCTGAAGGAATCAGCTGATGAATGAATACGTGAATGAAGCAATCAGTAATGAATGAATGCACCGTCTGGGTGGTGGCGGCACCTGTTTCCCTCCGACGACGATGTTTGTGATGGACGGGGCGAGGCTGTCAACGACTTTTCCTAACAAGCTTGCTGCGTAGCGCACTATGGACCTGCAAAGACAAAGATCCCCGTATAGCCTTCACAGACTGTTGGGGCAAGTGCTGTTCGTGAGCAGCTACGAAAACCGGCACGGCACACGAGGGGGTGGGTGGCCAACACCAAGCCCAACCGCCTTTGATGTTTACATTCTACATCAGGTACTTATTTGAGGCTGAGTCGATCTAGGAGGAGGCCCAGGAGAGGTTCAGATATTCGTCACTGGTGTTATGCCTCGAGCGGTAATGGAACTCAGGTCGCCGTGTTCGTAGCACAGGGCACTAACCGCTACACTACCGCTCCCCAACATGCATACACACACAACGACAAGCAAACACGGACACACATCGTCTGTATACATGTGCAACAACAACAACCCAAATTATACACTAAGTGATGAGGACATCACCACTTTGAGGTCAATTGAAGTGTCAAAGGCTCGCTGGCATGAGGCCACGTGACAAGTCCAGGTACAGTATTATGCAGTAACCGATATCACTGCGCAAGATGCACCACCTGTGCTCCCCGCCGCCCCAACTTGCTGCGTTTTTACTCTCTGGAGTTCTTACTGCTCAGTGCGTCCTCCTGCACGAGCCTCCCTCCACGGAAGCCGATCTTGACACCGCTGGCACCATTCATCGGCAAGTCCCATTCGTTCCACATCCCCACGTACCACTTCACACTCCAGTACCACTCGTAATGAAAGCTATATCACCCTTTGTATAAGTCCATCAGACTCCCCCACGTTGTCCACTCCTGACTCCATCTCCTCCAGCACTTGACTACTCTGCTTCATCCTCCACCTCCTGTACCTCCTCCACTTCCTATACCTCCTCCATCGATGACTTCCCCGCTCCCCCCCCCCACTCTGTTACCATCGCTTGTTGGTCCCGGCCACACTGTGCACACGCTCCAGCTGATCCGTGACGGTGCCTGCTCGCTCACACGGGGACACAGAGACACAGTGACCACACATACACACACGCAGTGACCCCACACACAGTGACCACACACACAGTGACCACACACACACACACACAGTCACACACACACAGTGACCCCACACACACACAGTGACACACACACAGTGACACACACACAGTGACCCCACACACAGTGACCACACATACACACAGTGACCAAACATACACACACACAGTGACCCCACACACAGTGACCACACACAGTGATCCCACACACTGTCACCACACACACACACACAGTCACCACACACACACAGGACGCTCCTCGTCTTAACCAACCCAAGCTGACCAGTTTGGTGAAGTATGGTCAATTAACGTCGATGAATCGCCGTTGCCTGGGGCGTCTCCTATGATTAATGTTTTTTCCTCTTAATGCCACAGTGTTCTTGACACGAGAAATGGTTCTTACAGTGCATAAAGACACCACCAGATGGCAGAAAGACATCATGTCGAATTAACTATGGGGACCACTCCTGCAATTTCCGCACGGATAGATTGCAGGATCCACTGTTGCGCCACCATCTCCAGCGGCCTGGTAGCCCAAGAAAAAACACGTGGCGTTCCCAGGCAGTCTCCCATCCAAGTATGAATCGGGCTCCGTCTCTCTCTCTCTATCCCACTGAGCTTCTGAGATTTGACGCATTTCACGACGTTAAAAGGTCGTGGGGGAGCGGTGTGCTTCGTGTCAGCTGTGTGATACATTTGTGATGTTTATCACTCGGGGTCGTGAAGGCCTTGGGCAGCTTAAACGAGATTTTACACGAAAGGATTTGGCTTAACCCAGTCATGAGCACGATTTGCTACGTACGGTGGGAAAGATGTTCAACATACACAGATACAGCAGGCTGGCATCATCATCAACTCCCTGCACAATCAAATCACATTTGTCTAAAAGCAGATTCATGCCCAGATCTCTGTGGTGCCAGCTCAGCACTTTGCCCTCCGAGCCACTCCTCAGCCTCTACTCCCGTTGTTGTGTTGAGGTGGCCGAGTGGTTCAGAGGTCGCACTGCACTCATGGAATCGCAGCCAATGAATTAAAGGCGTCCCAGCGGACCACCGCCGTGGAGATGGAGCGGTGAAATCGGCTGTCACGTGCAGGCGCAGGCTGGATTGTTACATCGCAGGATCACGAAAGGAGGCATGGGGAGGCCTTCAGCCAGCAGTGGAGTGACCATGGCTCAGGATTATGTTGGCCAGTTGGTTCGGTGTCTATGGTTGGGCTCAGCAGAAGGGTTTAAGACTCACAATCAAATCGATGAATGACCCATCGTTGTTATTATGTTGCCCATCGTAACAGAATAACAGTGCAGGCTGGAAAACACCACACGTTTAAAACATCACATGCAGAAGTGCGTGAAATGCACACAGCCTGTGTGCATTATGCACAAACCATCAGCATTGTGCTCCCCTTGCTTCACGTTTCTTCAAATCTATGCTATCTACCTAAGAAAAAATGACCACAATGCACTTATTCACGAAATGCTGATTGTTTTTGCAAAATGCACAGAGGCTGTGCGCCTTCTACAACGTGCTCTCCGTGTCCTACAGCTGGTTTGACCAGTTGGTCTCCCTGAGCAGCTTTCATAGATTTCTCATACGGCTGCTGCTGCTGACGTACACACCTGCGTTTGTGATGAAGTGACCGCCTTCCCGCTTCAGCAGAATTCCCAGCAGCACCGTTTGGTTGTGGAGTGCGTGGCATGCCTGAAAGCAGACGGCCAACCTTCAGTAAAACCCCTCCGTCAAGGTCTCTCAAACTCCGCTCCTGGTCGTGTTTACCGAGTCGTTACACGCTGCACTTGACTGATGCTTGCTACATAACAGCCCAACATATGCGTCGTCATCGTTATCATCATCATCTCGATCCATGGGGCAGATAGCCACTGCACATTTCGTCATGTTTCCACTTTCCTCTGTCTTGTGCCAATAAGCTCAAGTAGTGCACACACCGTTCTGGCACCAATCTCTTAAGTCATGGCACGTGATGTTCTGCACTTGACGGAGCTCCCTGCACGTTGTGTGGGACACAAATACAAAGATCCCCCATGTTACCTTTAACTGGCTTTTGGGACAAGGGCTGTGAGCGAACACCTAAGAAGGCCGGCACGACGCACGAGGGGGCGGGTGACAAACACCACGCCCCGCCACCTTTGTCTCCCCTATACCGATGTTTACACATTGCACAAGGTACTCATTTGAGGCTGAGTCGACCTAGTGGAGGCCCACAACTGGTCACTGGTGCTGGCCGTGAATCGGGAATCAAACTCGGGTCGGCAGTTTCGTAACGCAGCGGGACATACACACGCACACAAAAGACAAAGATCCCCCGTATAGCCTTAACAGACTGTTGGGGCAAGTGCTGTTAGCGAGCACCTATGAAGGCCGGAACGGTACACGATGGGGTGGGTGGCCAGCACCACGCCCGACCGCCTTTGTCTCCCTAGCGGCGATGTTTACACACCGCACCAGGTACTCATTTGAGGCTGAGTAGACCTAGGGGAGGCCCGGGACCGGTTCAGATAATCGTCACTGGTGTTGGCTGTGAGCGGGAATCGAACCCGGGTCGCCAGGTTCATAGCGCACACACACATACGCACACACACATACGTGCACACGCATGCACTCAAGATCTCCATCTTAATTGGAATTGGCGCTCTCTAAAGTAGCGCAGGAAAAGTTTCGCAATCATCAGGCATGTGCAGCGCCGGTGTTTCTACACCCTTTCCTGGCCACCCCATCGTCATCATCATCAACATTTTTTTATATTAAATTTTTATTTTATTTTATCAGGTAAGGCCCACTGAGCTATATCGCTCTTTTTCAGAAGAGTCCTGGCCACAAATGATAGCCCAACGAAGTGGCTTATCACGTGGACATTTATAGCAGCCAGATACTCTAAATGCATGTTTCGAAAAGTGGAGGGGAAAAGAAACAGAGGACCCAGAGAAAAATCCACACGACGGGGAGAGAAACACCGCAAACTCCAAATATACAGCAGGCGTCAGGGTCGAAATCGAACCCACGACCTCCTGTATACGAGGCGAGGTAATAAACATCTCGCCAGTGCGAGATGCTAACTCGATGATCGAAGTAGGCATACGCTGAGACGGTGAAGCACGTCGGAGCTGGACCGGTGCCGCCACTCCTCCTCCACCACCTCGCCCTCCAGGTTGGAGTCGTCCAGGCACGGCGCGCTCAGCCGCCGTCGCAGGCCCGCCGACTCCTTCACCGGCATCTCCTCCAGGAAGCTGAACGTCGGCAGCCTGCAACGAGCGGCAGGGCAGCGGCGCGGCCAACTCAGCGAGACAGCTCTCCCATGCGCTGCTACGCGACACGCCGTTCAGAAACCTCGCTCCACGTACCGGCAGCTTCTTAGAGCGAAATGTCGCTGCTGAACGACGGGCGGTAACGAGCCGAACGTGCATCGATAAGCCACGCGGCACGGCCACGAAAAAAAACTTACATATTTTGATAGGAGACGATGGGACTTTATCAAAGGTACGATTGACAAATCTAGAAACTCTCTGGGACAAGGATTCAGTAGCGATTCACGATGCTGTATCGCTTTTATATGAAGACACAGATCGGCGTTCTACTTATACGTGTTTTACCCATACTGCTCCACAATTACGCATAATTAGCACGGTTGGCTACGAACGGTGCGAAAAAAGTTCAACATTTTTCATGAGATTTCATGATAAAAATAATTCAAGCAAGTGTTGTGACTGACAGAGCGGGTATCATTAACCCACCACCACCCGACACAGCCCATTAGTAAGGTTTGTCACGGAAACAAAACATGCCAATTAGTTACTACTTCAGCACAACGTTTCGCCGGTGATTACAACCAGCTTCAAGAAGTGATTTGCTAGAATTAGAGTGGGTGAGCATTGCGATTGACAGCGTGGGTGACCATTGTGGGCTCAAACACTCGGGGGCATTTAAACCCTGAGCCAAAGCGCCACGCTGGACTCATCTCGAGTCGTGAAGGTGAAGACACTGCAGGAGTCTCAGACCAAAACTTACACCTCTCCTTCGCTGACTCTCAAGAAATCCAACTGCTGAACCAGCGTTCCAGAAATCAGCGCCTGGAGACAAGACAAGGCATGGTGGGCTTTTGACGAGGCCAGCATTTCCTACATTAAAACCAAACAACAAACTAACAACTTTAAATTCTATTTTACCCACTGAGCTACACAGCTCTTTTTCAGAAGCGACCTGGCCACTCTAAACGCTCCCTTCATCCACATCAACACCTTTATCCACGGCCGGTGCCCCCCCCGTGCCAGCGCATTCTACAAGGCTCCTCCAACACACGAGGCATTCTGAGTATCAGGATTCCCAGTCCTGTTACTGCAGGGTGTAGCGTGTTCATGCTTCAGTATTTAGGGTGTCCATGGTGCATTGTGCAGGGTTTTCATGGTGCAGTGTGCAGGGTGTACATTGTGCAGCATGTAGGGTGTTCATGTGAAGCTTGTGGGGTGTTCATGGTGCAGCGTGTAGGGTGTTCACATTGCAGCATGCAGGGTGTTCATGGTGCAGTGATTAGGGTGTTCATGGTTCATTATGTAGGGTGTACATTGTGCAGCATGTAGGATGTTCATGTGAA
>CM025642.2:2397815-2409974 GCA_014621495.2 Entosphenus tridentatus | reverse complement strand
GTTCATGTGAAGCTTGTGGGGTGTTCATGGTGCATCATGTAGGGTGTTCACATTGCAGCATGCAGGGTGTTCATGGTGCAGCGTTTCATTGTGCAGCGAATTAATGATGCAGTGTGCTAGTTGACGCTGTGTTTAAGTGGAGTGCACCATGAACACCATCCAAACAGGGAAATGTGTTGTCGTGTTGAAAATCAGGCTAAGTGTGTATTTTATAATCTCTCTCACATATTTCAAACGTTATGTACTTGTCACTAATGTGTGTAGTGTTACGTTCACGCGTGGAGCGCTCTGTGACGATTTCATTGCGAAGGGCGCTTTAATGAATAGTAACGTTTGGCCGAATGACGGAACGTAACTGGCAGGGAGGCGACCGTCGCCTATGCAACGTCACCAAACAGTCAGAGGACTAAATGCGATTGCCGCAATATCATTTTTCAAGCTCACGGCGTCAAGATTTTAATTCGTAATCGATTTTTTTTGCTGGGGTCGGGTGGCCCGCATCGTGACCCGGCACCCAGCGATTCTCAAAAATGGATCGCTACGTTTGGAAGCGAGGAACTGTTCTCCGACTTTTGCCAGTGCGCAGTGTAATTTGTTTGGGTGCGTGATAGCCGACGTGGTAAATATCATATTTGACGACATGAAAAACGTTGCGAAATCGGTCTGACACGCAATAAATATCACGTGAAAGTTCTTCAAGCACGGTTCACTCGACACAAACCTCCCTTAAATCTTGCAACTTCACATCTCCAATGTTTACAAACGCTTACAACGTACGCACAGTCACAGAACAATGACGTCGTATAATCGGAGTGCCGTCAAATTTATCTGGAAATCGTTTATACAAAGCTATTTGCTTTTAAGTTTAGTTATCATTGTGAACTAAAATTATTGACTCAGAGCTATATATATTTGGGAAATTAAATATTTTCAAATAGGCAAGAGTAAGCCACGAGAATCATGATAGGACGTTCTGCGAAACAGACGATACGATGACCATGGATATTACATCGTACCATGTGTCGTCGTATTGCCATCTCTCGACAACCCTAAGACTTCGTGATGATGCAAAACTGTGCAAAATTTTCAAGAACCATACACGTTACAAACAAGACACTACAAATCATACCAAGGGAAAATGTATTGCATGAATTAAATCCCGACACTAGCATCGCGACGAATCACCAGGTGGGTTTCGTGACTCCGTTGTAATGTGCACCAACGCCTACTTTATTGAGAGCAATATTGGCAAGTAAAATCAAGATCGATCGATCGATCAGGTGACTCGCGGAGTCCCCCACCCCGGACCACCCTGTCAGTACCTGAATTCTGTCGACGCGAACTTTGACCCCTCCGACACTACCCCGCTTGAAATCCGCCAACATGTCCATCATCGGCTCAAAGCGGCTGCCCCTGTTGGGAGGCGAGTGAGCGAGAGTGACATTCCACACCGCGACCTTCATTGACCCAGAGAATGCGCCGCTCGTCTGTGGGCGCACAGTGCTATATAACCGGCTACTGCATCAATGCATTTCCACGATAATCAACGCACAGTCTCATAATAATAATAATTGAGTGCATTTGGTATTCGTGCCATTTTTGCAGCACAAGGCTACCAGTAAGGACGGCGCAATGTTCCACGCAGTCTGCAATAGTTTTCGCAGCAAGGAGCGATGTTGCTGCGTGCAATTCAAACCGAGTAATTTGCTAGCTGACTTTCAAGACATTTGGACCACGACGCCAGCACACAAAGGCCTTCTCTCCCAAATGACGTCCGGGGATTTTCAACGTCTCCTGCGAAGCGGACGGGCGTGCGGCATTTGTACAGTCAATACACCTGCAGAGATGATGCTTCCTGACGAGCAATCGATATGCTTCGCTGTGGTCACTCATCCAAATTGCTTGCCAAGCCCAAACTCTGCTTAGCTTCTAAAATGGGGCAGAGTGCAGAAACGGCAGAGCTGTGGGGCTGACAGGGAGCACGCGCCGACAGGAACTTACTTGAGGTTGTCCTCGCGGATTAGGAGGAGGCACAGTGGCCGTTTGCTCATCTTCCAGCACTGAGACACAAACTGGAGACAGTTCTGTAAAGGAATGGCAGCGATTGGCAATTGTTTGTAAGAATAATAATTATCATCGTCGTCGTCGTCATCATCATCAGTCATGATAAATCCCCTGCTGGATGAAGACCTCCCCAGGCCGCCGCCATCTCTCGCTGCCCTGCGATGTAACAAACCGCCAGCCACGTGCACAAGAGCCGATTTCATCGCTCCATCTCTGCACTGGACGTCCGCTCCAGCGCATTACCTCCCTTGGCTGCCACTCTGTCGTTCGTCTCGGCCACCGGCCGTCATCTCCGCTAGCGACGCATCCGGCACAAGCCCAATTACTCTTCACAGTAAATGTGTGACCTGTGCATGTTTTCAGGGTGGCAGGGTGGTATAGTGGCACAGTGGTGACACTCGCGCCTCAGAGAAAAAAGAGTCTGGGTTTGATTCCCGACTCGGGCGCCTGCGTGGGTTCCCTCCGGGTTCTCCGGTTTCCTTCCAAAGCAAAAACAACCCCGAGTCTTGGGACTCGATGAGGCTTTCCTGGGTAAACAAGCACAGCAAGAAATATTAATAGATTCAACAATATCAATAAAAAACGGACGGCCTATATTTGAAAAGCCGTAGTGAGGACCCCTGTTCTCGAGCCACCGCAACGCAAAAGCTCCCTTGCGGGGGCCACTTTCTCTGCCATAAAACTCTGCGTTTGTGGGGGGGGAAAGAAAAAAAATCGAAATACATGAAATGAAAATTAGCTCCGAGCAGTGGGAAGTCGCGTTGTATTTCATCGTCAGAGCGGCACGTTAAACCGCGGTAATGGGAACACCCCGTGTAACGAGCTACCTCGCGTCGCCGTTACGATCCATCTCCCTCTCACCGCCTCGCCAGGCGTGAACACTCTGCCATGGTTGCCTCTCGCGAGAACCTCCACCACTTGAATCGCCTCGAAGGTAATGGGTCGTGACTTTTCCTCCTCCTCCACCTCTGGTGGTAGTGTAGGTGGCACCGCGGGGGTGGGTGCAAAGGAGGGGGTGGGGGGGAGGCTATCACCCCACACCCATTCGCTCATTCTTTATTGTATGTATGTTGAACTTATTTCGCACCATACGTAGCTAACCGAGCACAAAGTGAACTTAAAAAGGTGTGGGAGAAAATGTATTGGAGGAATAGAGAGGTCCTAAGATTCTGACAGCGGCGACGATGCTAGTAAGACAGGAGGAGGAGACAGGGAGTGAATTCCAGATGAGGGGAGCTGCGACGGAGAAGCGACATTCAGCTCGTCTGGTTTGAGAGGTGATGAGCTCGATAATGAGGAGGTCGCTTGAGGCCAATCGGAGGTTGCGAGATGGAACGTACGATGAGACGGCGGGAGCTGAATCGGCCGCTTGACTCAGAACGCATGCCTGGGGCCTCACGGAGTTGATTAACCCTTTACAAATTCCGATGACGTACGTGTAAGATCATCGACATGAAACCAGATGAAAAACTAAAATAACTGTATTGGCACCGGTGCTTCCACAATGCCATGTGTGTGGCAGTTTATCAGCAGCTATCATAGAGTGCAGCCGTGTCGCTACGGTTCTCTGCGTTGAGTACAATGTCTTTAAAAACAACGGCGCTACGGCTCTCTAAATAAATTCACGCTGAGCCTATTGTGCGTGCCGAGATTCAGCGGTGAATGGGAACCCACCCTACAACTTGCAGACGTCTCGGAACGGGAAAGGGTTAACAAGCTCTCAGGAACGGGTGGAATTGGTCGCGTGTCGTGCCGAGCAAACCGCCCCAACTCACCGTGGCACGGAGACAACCAGTTACAAAACAAGTCCCAGGAGTAACGATTCGGTCCCCGAGCGAAGGCGCGGCACGGATGCTCATCACAGCTGGGGCTGCACGGCGCTCTTTCACCTAAGCCATTTCTATCTGGCGGTGTGTGTTATTGGTGTTTCCAACCACGGGTAAATCAGCCTGAAATGTTACCGTTGAATTCCTTGCCCCCCTGTCCAGGGCCAGACTCAAGAACTTCCATTCTTTTCAGCTGACTCGGCACTCCGATTGGCCCCATAAAGCAGACGCGGGGCGCACCGGGCGGAAGACAACTCGGCGCCTTAATCTCACCCACAGATCCAATTACACCCACAATTAATTCTCCAGCGCATGCGAGAGGCGCTCCTCATCCGCACCATGCCGACTCGCTGACCGCGGAGGTGCAGTTTGGCCTCGCCGAGCGTGAAGGCGAGCGAACAGCACGGCGGAGTCAGGAGCCGATGACGCAGTCTTCCCGCTCGCACCGAGCGCTGGGTTGGCAGCGGTGGAAATTCCACATTCCTATGGAGGGACCAGTCTACGGCAGACTAACCACTGCTGACTGACAACAATGTGATACTTATTTTGCCCATGGAGAGAGAATAGGTCGCACTCCTGCTCTTGAATGCATTGTTTGACATGCGAGCAGGTGATGGAAATTCTACATTCATATGGCAGGGACCAGTCTCTCAATTGAACACTTACTAATCTTGGTTCTTTCGGTAAAGTCACGTAGAAGGGAAATAATAAAATATTAAAAATGTAAATAAAATAATACAATTCTCACGACGTTTCGATTGCAACACAAGCAATCATCATCACGTGTGAAAACCACAGCAAGAAATTTAGAAAAAAAAATTGATGATTGCTTGTGTTGCAATCGAAACGTCGTAAGAATGTTATTGTTTTATATTTATAATTATTTTATTATTTCCATTCTACGTGACTTTACCGAAAGAACCAAGAAGATGAATCCCTGCAGTCACGAAAGCTTTAAATCGAAATTCAGGTGGTACTTGTTTAGGGCTGAGTCGACTTAGGGGAGACCCAGGACCTGTACAGGTATTCATTACCCTCGTATTTAGGGGGCGTAATGTGGACATAATTTCACCGGTTTACTTGGGACCTTAGGCTTGCGATACTTGCTCGAATTCACGTGCGAAGAAATCGACGTTTTTCAGTTCATATGCTTCTAATGTCATGGGTTTGTGTGGCCTCTGCAGCTGCTATGTTTACTCCAAAGAATAGATTTTTCAATTAAATTGTGATCCTAAAATGTGGCAATTAATTCGGTGGGGGGCGGAGGGCAATTGGTAAAATCTCCGAGACTATATCTTTTTTTATATATATATTTTACAAATATGAGCCATAGCACTGACTCCATTGCGATTGTTTATCCACCAGAAGCTCACCGAGTCACAAGATTCCTTTTCAGGAGGATCCTGCCAAGTTTTGCGCAGTAACGGGAGATGTCACTGCTCTGTGCAATCCCAATATAATAAGTTGCTAGTAAAGTTTGACCGATGGAATCTTTTTGGCCAATCCCACTTACGTTTTATGTTGTTTCGTTTTAGCTATGGGAGGAAACAGGAGAATCCCGAAGGAAACCCATGCAGGGCAGGGGATAACTTACACACTCCACATGTAAAGTCACCTACATCGGGAATCGAACCTTGTTCCTTTCTTGCTGTGAGTTATGAGTGCTAGCATTGGACCAGCACCCTGCCACCCAATGGCGTCATCGAGTCGTGAATGTTCATAGATGTAACAAAGGAAATACGAGTTGAGTCAGACATTACAAGAAAATTAAACTACAAATGTGTAATAAAAAAGACCTCATAGTAAACTGACGTTAGGACGCCAAAAAAGCATCAGACAATTGCAGGCGGCGTGAATGTCAAATCATTGCAAGTGTAGGACGAAGCACAATTTATTAACATAATTGGCAATAATTTCCGGCTGTATTTGAGTCTCAGCGGACCACAATTAACCTCGAGACACAGCCTACCGGCGAATTAGCGCTCACAATTTGTCTTGCGATGACTCAAGCGCTTGCAACAACACCATTCTGTTGGCTGTGCGCCACAGAGACAGTGCGGGTTCAATAGAGAGAGAGGAGGAGGGTGGAGGACAGGGGGAGGAGGCCGTGTGGTGAGGCTCCGAGGGGAGTCTGTCAGCGCGTGATTAAAATCTGAGCGCAGAGTCATAAATCTTTTGCTCGGAGAAAGTTGGCTGCGCTAAGTTCTGGCCGAAAAGACACCCCGTAATAAAACGCGTCTGAGCTCGAATAGCCGTGATGATTATCGTGACGTTGTTGCTTCTGACAACAATGATTATGTTGGTGTTTCTGCCGCCGATGATAACAATGGTGAAGATGCGGACACCGATGGTTGCTGTGATGATGATTACGATGTTGCTTACGACAATGATCATGATGATGGTCGTAATGGTAAGTGATGATGCTGGTGCTGATGCTTACAATGATGATGCCCACACTGATGACGATAGCGATGATGATTATTCTGCTTCTGCTTGTGACAACAATGATAAATATGATGTTGGTCGAGATGGTGATGATGACGCTACTGGCTACTCATGACAACAATACTGATGATGACGATGATAGTGGTGATGTTGCGAACATGATGGTGATACTACAACAATGACATCCTAATTTTCCCAGGATCATCGCTCTTGCTGAGGAGGTAGCTGTCCTGAGAAATTTGTAAGTTTTAACAGAATACAAAAAGTCTCAGATTCTGTGAGTTGCACAATAACAACAACACAACGCTCAAGACGACGAATTCCCCTCTTCTGTATCTGTGAGATATTATTCTTCCCATTATGTGCCAACTGGAGTTGCCACCTGTCCCGGTGTTCCCAGGAGCATTCTTTTGTTGTTCGATATTTTTGTACCTCTGAGGTGGCAAGCCCACCCCACTCACCACTCTCCACTCCTCCCCACTCACTACTCCATACTCACCACTCCTCCCCACTCTACACTCACCACTCTCCCCCACACTCACCACGATGTTGTCCTTGAGCAGAAGGACGTCTTGGCACATGTAGAAGTCACTCAGGTCAAAGATGACGGGCAGGCAAACCACGGTGCGGCCCAGAATACGATACGTCTGCGTCGAGAGGGATAAGGGCACAGCGCCGTTGGTGACACAAACACACAGAGGGCACAACAAATACAAGAGACCCAGGACCTGCTCCAGACAAAGACAAAGATCCCCTGTATAGCCTTTACAGACTTTTGGGGAAAGTGCTGCTAGCGAGCACCGATGAAGTCCGGCACAGCACACGAGGAGGTGGGTGGCCAGCACCACACCCGGCCGCCTTTGTCTCCCCAGTGGCGATGTTTACACACTGCACCAGGTACTCAATTGAGGCCGAGTCGACCTAGGAGAGGCCCAGGACCGGTTCAGACAATCGCCACTGGGTTCATAGCGCAGCGCACTAACCACTCCGCCACCACTTCGCACGTCGTTGGTTACACAAATGCCTGGGGAGGGCATGAGCGCTGATGGGGGAATAGTAGAAGATGGGGCCCAACGTACTTCATGCCACCGCTTTTAGTTGCCATCCATTTCTTCATGGAGGTGAAGGATGTGACAAAGCTTCATTCGCGAGTAGTTCAATCGTCGGAAGATGATTCCGTTGGAACGGGACGGGTCCGAGAGGACGTACGCCGGGGAGACGGAGCGATGAAGACAGCTCTTCCGCAGGCAATGGGCGGATTGTTCTATCGCAGGACAGGTGGTGGCGGGGTGAGGAGGCCTTCATCCAGCAGCGGATTGACCACGGCTGATGATGATTTTTATCATTTTTTTCTCACCCCACTAAGCTTCGATGCTTTACCAGGTTAGGAAACACATCTGATTTTTGCCGAAAGCACCCAGCAGCAGAGAGCAGAGATCGTATTGTGTCCTCGTTGTATTCACCTATTATGCTGCTGCAGGATAGAGCTGTGGTGCAGCGGTTGACACGTCGCAATATCAACCCGGTGACCCGAGTTTGATGCCTAGCCACGGCTTACATCAGTCGCGAGTGATATCTGAACAGAATCCAGTCCCACACCCCTTACCGACCCTGCGCTAACGAACGCGGTGAAGTTACATCCAAACAATCCCCACAACCCACACGCCATGGGCAGGCCTTCATCCAGCAGTGGATTGGAAACGGCCGAAAATACGTTTCACTGTCGTGCTACGGCACAGCACTGTACAATAATTTCCCTCCTCGTATTTCTCTCATCAAGTTTCTACAACCCCGCTCGATTCAACAAGCGCTGCTCCTCTCTATCTTGCTCATCCATCCATTGCGTGTTAGATATCTTGGGTTGGAATCCAAGATTCAGTCACTTATGCTTTATCTGAATTCCCAGGGAAAGCCGCACCGAGTCCCATGACTCTTGTCAAGGAGGGCCCTGCCATGTATTCGACGGAGCGTACTGCTAAGTGACAGCCTGCCGTGTGAGTGCGGGGGGCAGGTGGCTGGAGCGCATTGCCTCCGCCTGTGAAGTGCGCCAGGGCGTGCCGGGTGGGCTGGTTGTTGTTGCCCTCACGTGCTGGAGAAGGAGGAATCTGTCACATTTCTCTGTGGCTACGCGGGGGCTGACGTCCCATCACGATAACATCGACATGCGCATTTCATTATTTAATTATACATTTTCCTAGTGTGCCTGTTGCCCTAACCATGTAAAATAATTCGCTCAGTCAAAAAAAAACAGTCGTGGATGACGGATTTAATCACTCGCCGCCAATGTTATCCTCGGGGCCTGGGATCGAACTCGGCTTTCCTGATTCAGATGCGGCGCTAGCCACTGCTCCAGCCTATTACATGTTAACAGGTACACGCGAGGTACACACAAGGTGTCGATGAGTCACTAAAAACACAGAGGGCAGAAAAGTCCAACCGCTTGGCGAACGGTGCCGTTGGCGAGACTAGCCGTTGAATTAAGCAGCTGCTTTTTTCTTATTTGGTCGTTCGGTAAAGTCACGTAGATAGGTTCAAAGAAAATAACAAAATAACATATCTACGTGACTTTACCGAAAGAACAAAGAATATGAATTCCTGCAGTCACGAAAGCTTTAAGTCAAGAGCTGCTTTATTGACGAGAAATTATCAGTCATTAGCATTGGATTAAATCAACAATAAGTGTTGGTGAATGCTAAACGCATCATTACTTCGACAGGGCATTACTTCATGATTAAATAACTAATTTATACACATTGTACTCACTTAAAAGTAAAAGAAAAATTGCAGCAACAGTAAAACGTTTATGGATTACATTTCTACCTCCGTTATTTAATGTCTCCCCCCCCAACACCGTGTTAATCTGCGTATGCGAGTGAATTAATAAGCGGATGATGCGGCCACATTACACAGTGGTAAATTATCGGTGGGCAGGACGCACAGGAGACGTTAAAATGTCAGGCAAATGAAATTTATTTTAATGCAGGGACTGATGGAAAATTACCGTGAGCCAGCGCACAGCGGCTCCACCGGCAATCTGTTGCAATGTTTCGAACGATACGCTGATGCTCGGGCTACTTGTCTGGAAAAGTATCGCTGAGATGTCCCAGGAATATTTTCACAAGGGTCCTGCATTGAAATCATAGATATTTTATCCCGCTTGTGCCATCAGTGTCACATCACAATATGAAGAATCCATGCGGATCTCATAGCCAATGAAAGTGGATGCCACTGAGCTACCTCCCACACCCCTCCAAACAAGCTCTGGTCCACAGTGTGGAGGGGCAGCCCTTTCCCACCTGCCCCTGCTGCTACAGTGTAATTAATATTCGTCACATGTCTGGCCGAACCGACGTTTGTAATTCTCAAGATATTGGAATTTAGCCAAATTAAGAGCAGCATAAAATTTAACGTGATGGGGATTTTTTGATGCAGTCATCTGTCTGACACCATCAACTCGATCAACTTGAGAACTCGGTTTCATCACAGGAGGCTGCAGCCTGGATTAGACCCCAGAATCTCAGCGGTGCCAGCAAAGCCCTCGGACCTTTGAGCTACGTGGCCATCGGAGGAAATCCTAGAATATCATATACTGCAACAGGCCGCGCTCACAAAACATCAGACAGCACTTCTTCGTCCTCCGTAAAGAGTGCTTCTCCACATATCAATCATCACAGATGCTTAAAGAAAATTTCAGGACATACATAAAGGAAATTAGAGCCTTTTGTAAAACTGCTGCTGTATGAAGGCCTCCTAATGCTGTGTCATGGGAGTTGTTTGACCATACTTCACCTTGCTAATCAGTGTGGGTTGGTGAAGGGAAGCCTTAGAACTGGTTTGTATAGCACTCTGCACTGACATTAGCCATGGCCAGGAATCAAACTCGGACGCCAGGTTTGTAGCACAGTCCAAAAACCGCCTCGAGACTGAAGACAGTGAAAACCATAAAGTATATTATGGATTAAAATTCAATTCTCAGGTCAATGGGTATACTCAACCCATCATGCTTCCAGCAACAATAACCTATGTACCACTTTGCAGGAAGTTAGCAGTTATTATTATATGAGAAAGGATGGCTCCGGCCACATTAATGTGGAATTTCCAGCACTAGCTCTGGAACCAGCAGTTCTCATGAGAGCAGCATTGACCTGTGCATTAACATTCCAATTCGGGGTCGACTCAGTCTATCATCCCTCCTTGGATGATACAATAAGTACGAAGTTATTGGTAGTTGTCCTCGAGAGAGAATGGTGTCTGTCGGAAGAATGTGGAATTGACACCACTGACTTGAGGTCTCCAGTGTAAATGTGTGTCGCCAAATTTCTCGTTTGCGCGGTAAATTATTTTATTTGTTGACTGTAGATAAAAGTGTTATTCGAACCCAGGGTTTCTTGGTGCGAAGGCAAACACTCTGCTCTTCCGTATCCCAAACAACTTTAATAAATTCCAGAAATCTGAAAATCGTACTTATATACAAAATGTGGGATGAATCAAACACATTTGTTTGGGATTGATCCAAAAATATTGCGCACAGGAAGTGATGTCAATTCCATGGCATCACTTCCTGTCAATGATGTTTTCAGGGGACATCACTTCGTAGATACATGCTTAAATTATAAAGGATAACACATTAAAATAATGGTTTTATTGATTGAGCTATGTATTAAAACGTGTAATGCAATTATTAATATTTAACACTGAAGGTATAATTACACTGAGTGCATGTACAATGAATGTTAACAACATTGAATACAAATCCAGAAATATCGACATTTTTTATTAAATCCCAAATTTGCGGCAACATGTCTCAAAATCCGATATGATGATTTCATATGCCAACAAAATCTGACCCATACCTCTAAGTATGCAGTAAAAATAACTTGGTAGAACACCACCGCCCTTACCTTGGCGGTGCCCAGGCACCCGATGGGACGTGCCGGCCGGCCCGAGAGGCCGAGCTTTGGGTTGAGACCCAGGTAAGAGTACGCCTGCAGACAACAACAACACCAACAAGTCAACGTGACTCTACCTTCACAGACTCAAGAGGTGGAGTTGGGCGGATCACTCAGAAATGGGGGCCTGTGAGAGAGATGCCCAGATGGTTGGTGGAAGTGGTGGGGTGGGGAGGCTTGGAATGGGCAAGAATCGCTGAGGTAGCAACGCTGGAATTCTTGACTCGGATCTTGGGTTTCAACCACCCCGTGATTAAACTGGCTTGTCAAGTGTAAGGTATTGATAGCCATAGCCTGGTAACCAATCATTGCACAAACCACCATTATATTAAATGTGGTTATACTGGTAGGAACGAAGTGGACCAGCCAACAATAGATTATATCGTCCGTCCGTCCGTCCGTGTATCAACATCGCCCCCTACTGCAAACACTTGGCATGACCCTACAAAAACCTTTACACTCAGTGACGCTTTCGGCTTTCCTGTCGAAACAAGTGTATAACATTCCCTTATAATTCCCACAGATAGCTTTTAATTAAAACTTTTAAATTAAAAATTTACTAGCAGCGGCCTAAAGCCTACAGCTAGGCCTAAAGCCTCGAACAACGCCTCAAACTCTCCCTTCGTATCGTACCCCCGCGTGTGTGCAAGGGAGTTAATGTTTAACAATGTTACATTCCCTTATGTTTTTAATACATTTAAAGCTTTTACATAAATAATTAAAGCATTTAAATTAAAAATTAACTCACAGCGGCCTAAAGCCTACAGCTAGGCCTAAAGCCTAGAACTAGGCCTCAAGCCTAGAACTAGGCCTCAAGCCTAGAACTAGGCCTCACACTCTCCCTTCGTATCGTACCCCCGCGTGTGTGAAAGGGA
>CM025642.2:2354055-2397415 GCA_014621495.2 Entosphenus tridentatus | reverse complement strand
AAAAAAGACAGCGTCTTTCCGACAGACCTGTTCTTCACCTGAGGACGGCTGCTTGTGTTGTGGCCGAAACGTCGTGAGAATTGTATATTTTGTACGTTTTATTTGTATTACTTTATTATTTCCCTTCTACGTGACTTTACCGAAAGAACCAAGAAAATAGTTCTGTGATGTCATTTTCTGTGGGCCTTTATGACATCAGCTGGTGCACTGCTCCCTGTAAGAGTTCCAATTAGGAATGTCCTCATCCTGTGGCCTGACACAACTCAAGTAGAATTGGAAAGCATTTCTTTGACGTCATGCCACGACCATGTGCAAGTTACAATGGCATGCCTTGTGGAAGGCCGTGCAGCAAGTAGGCTGGCAATATAACTGGTAATCATCTGAGGCTGAATCGACCTGGGGGGGGGGGGGGGCCCAGGACCAGTTCAGTTAATCGTCACTGTTGTTGGCCACGGGCGGAAATCAAACTCTGCGTGCCAGATACGCAGCACAAATACGATAATCACTGCGCCACCGCTCCCAAAAGTCAAAGATCCCCCGTATAGCCTTAACAGACTGTAGGGGCAAGTGCTGTTAGCAAGCAACTATAAAGGCCGGCACGGCATACGAGGGGGTGGGTGGCCAACACCACGCCCAGCCGCCTTTGTCTCCCCAGTGGCGATGTTTACACACCGCACCAGGTACTCATTTCAGGCTGAGTCGACCTAGGGGAGGCCCAGGACCGGTTCAGATAATCGTCACTGGTGTTTGCCATGAGCGGGAATCGAACTCGGGTCGCCAGGTTCGTAGCGCAGCGCGCCAACTGCTTCACTACCGCTCCCCACACACGCATGCGCTCGCATTCGCATGCAAGGACTCCCCGCGGTGGTGAGGCCCGGCGCAGCTTGATGGATGCCATTTAATTTTTTTGTTGTCTCCCCGTGCCAGTAGATTCATGGAGGGTGCGACGTGTCGGGCACGGGAAGTCAAGGCGCCGGCGGAGGCCCCAGTACCCTCCCCCCCCCCGTGAGGTCGAACGCCGGTGAGCCCCGACGCGCTTCGTCACGGCACCGCGAGCGGCTCAGTTCAGCCGCAACGCGGCACCAGGAATTATATCGGCGCGCCACATCCGTCTCGCCTCGTATTACCCTCGTAATTTATATTAAAACCTCTTCATGGGATTATAGGGATATAGGAGTGAGGGGTAGTTTGGGGGCTCTCACTCTAAATGGGGAAATGCCAAAAGGCTCAAAACCTCCCCAGTCTATGACACAGCAGATGGAGATGTTCCAGCTGCTGTTCATAGGAATCAGAATATATTAAGTCATCAATGATGGCGACATCTTAACTACTTTGCCTAGTATACAGGAGGTCGTGGGTTCGATCCAGACCCTGACGCCTGCTGTATATTAAGAGTTTGCGTGTCTCTCTCCTGACGGTCGCGTGGATTTTTCTCCGTGGCCTCCAGTTTTTCCCTCCACATTTAGAATCAATGTGCGTTAAGATTATTTGGCTGCTGTAAATTGATAAGCCACTTCGTTGAGCTATCAATTGTAGCCAGGTCGCTCAGTGGGCCTGACTTGGCAACATTAAAATAATTGAGTTTAGTTTTAGTTTAATCTGCTGACGAATGTGCAGGGCTTGAATCCAGGATTTCAGTCGAGTTGGATCAGCCACCTCCCCGAGCGGACTTTATTCTACACAACAACAACAAATTATAATCACAAAAGCCTTAAGTGTTCTTCGATGCTGTTCATAATAAATGTGAAGTATTGTTCCAACTGAGATGGCATATTGATGAAAGAGAAAGTGGTTGATTTCTGGGTTAACAATGTGTGTGTGTCCTCTACAAGACAAACACAGCGGTGCTTCATTAGAGAAATAAAATAAAAACTGGCCATTATATAATTTAATTCCGCTTTCATTATTCATATTTACCACCTCGTTAGACTCTATAGAACCGCAAGTGATCACGGTTGTGAGTTCAATCAGCAATATTCTTCATGCATCTCCATCACTGCTGATATGATCATCATAATAGTCATCATCAGTCCTGAATTCGTCATCGTTGTTACCATCATTATCATCACCATCATCCAATTAGAAAGTGTAAATCTAAACCTTCAGCAGTCATTAATCCATTATCATTGTTATAATGATCAAATTTCCAAAAACATAAAAAGGTGCAGCCCTGCAATTGCTTGCTCACGACACTGCTGGTGGAAGGGGCCTCTACGGGAAGAAGCTCTGGAGTGCCCCTCCAGAGAGGACTCTTGGCCTCCTCTTCCACACTGGCCTGACGTCGTGGAGGAAGTAGGCGTATCCACACTGTACCCCACCGACTGACCATGATGAACCCATGCACTGCCCATTGCTGAGTGGACAGGGGCAGTGGAAGGGGGATCTAAGAAACTTGCCCCATCGTTTCAACTGCCGCGCCGGGAGGTGGGATTGAACCTGCAACCATCCGGGTTGCAAGTCTGGTGCGTTAACCGTCGTGCCGCAGCAGCAGCGTCAATGGGGCACGATCCGGAGGATATATGAAGCCAACATATATAATGCAGAAATGAAGAGGAACACGATGTTTCCGAGATGTGTGCCAAGCCTGCGTCAATGCAATTCAGTAATCGCTCATTCACAATCTTGTCTTTGGAATATAACAAATATACAGACATTGATCTCCCATCGTATGGCCTTAACAGACTGTTGGGGAAAGTGCCGTTAGCGAGCACCTATGAAGGCCGGCACGGCGCACGAGGGGGTGGGTGGCCAACACCACGCCCGGTCGCCTTTTGTCTCCCTAGTGGCGATGTTTACACACAATGGCATCAGGTACTCATTTGAGGCTGAGTCGACCTAAGGGAGGCCCAGTACTGGCTTAGATAATCGTCACTGGTGTTGGCAGTGAGCGGGAATCGCACTCAAGGTGGCTGAGTTCATAGTGCAGTGTATCGCTAACCGGTGCACTAGTAAATAAATATATATACACACACGATTTCAATGTAATGTGAATCTATAATGGATTTAAACTTCGAATATTGAAGTATACGCTCTCCATTTGTCTATGTGACAAAGATGACATTCACCGTGTTAAGAAAGCCAACTTGTGCTTAATCCACATTGACAGGGTACGTCTGTTCACAATCAACGGCTCTGTACGACGTGGCTTCTGGGGGGGGGGGGGTTATAATGGCCATGTCAGATCACTCAGCTAACACCACTGAGATCCTGGGTACAAATCCAAGTTTCAGTCACCTGCAATTGCATCATGTTCTGAATCGCCGTGATGCTGAGATGTTAACTACCTCGCCTGGCATACAGGAGGTTGTGGGTTCGATCTAGACCATGACGCCAGCATATTTGGATTTTGCGTGTTCTCCCTGTGGTCGCATGGATGTTTCTCCAGGTCCCCCGGTTTTTCCCTCCGCATTTAGAAACATGCTGCTATCAAGTTCCACGCGATAAGCCACCTCGAAAAGCTATCATTTGTGGCCAGGTCACATCTGAAAAAGAGCGATATAGCTTAGTGGGCCTTATCTGATCAAATAAAACATTGTTTAATAAAAAAAAATGTTGATGATGATGACGATGGGGTGGCCAGGAAAGGGTGTAGAAACATGGGCGCTGCACATGCCTGATGATTGCGAAACTTGTCCTGCGCTACTTTAGAGAGCGCCAATTCCAATTCAGATGGAGATCTTGAGTGCATGCGTGTGCACGTATGTGTGTGTGCGCGTATGTGTGTGTGCGTATGTGTGTGTGCGTGTGTATGTCCCGCTGCCTTACGGAACTGCCGACCCGAGTTTGATTCCCGATTCACGGCCAGCACCAGTGACCAGTCCTGGGCCTCCACTAGGTCGACTCAGCCTCAAATGAGTACCATGTGCAATGTGTAAACATCGGTATAGGGGAGACAAAGGCTACATAGCTCAGTGAACCTTACTGGGTAACATAAAAACATTGCTTAGTTTAGTTTATAGCGTAACGGCATCAGCGTCGGTCACCAATGCCTGCACGAAAGGTAAAGGCGCAGCGCTGCAATTGCTTGGCTCCCGTCACTGCTGGCGCAAGCGGCCTCCACTGGAGGGAGCGCTCTCGAAAGCTCTCATGCTTGTATATTAAATAATGATCCGTCGGGGAGGGCACATGTGCCTGGGGCTCTACCCCTCCTCAGAGGATGGACAGGAGTTGGTCACTGCCCTGCGGGGCTTTAACTGCTGATACGCTCGCTCGGAGCGTGTTCGCCATTTTGCTTTACAGTTTATGTTAAGTGCTCTACCCCTTCCACATCCTCCCCCTCGATGTCCCTTCTACACCCTCCCTGTCCTTTGTCGCTCTTCCCTCATCTTCCCTTCCCCACGTAAAAAAATGCATGCTCCCGCTCGCGGTCCCCACACGGATGGAACAGTGAGGTCCAATTTTTGTTCCCTCCCCTAAACCCAGGAGTGTTGAGTTGAGGTCTTTTGTCCAGGTAATTTCTGCACCCCCCCCTCCATTTGCCACGATTTATGCTCGTGTTCAATTACAACAAAAAATTTAAAATAAAGATCGATCGTGCCAATGTTAAGAGACACGGACGAAGAAAACGCAACAGAAGCTGAAAAGTGCGCAAAAAAGCGTTTCCAGAGATACACGCTTTGCATCGCACTGGGAGACAGAGAGTAGGGACACGGTGATCTGGGAGCAAATGCAAAAAGGAGACGTAGATTGATTTTTGCATGGAAAGTAAAGGAGACTAGGGCCGGACGTGCGGTGGCGAGGTGGGACGAGACTGGCGGTGGAGCGGCAGCCAATGGAGTGAGCGTGGCCGAGAGGACATCAAATGTGGAGATGGAGCGACGAAATTGTCTCTCTCGCAGGAGCTGGGTGGATTGATTTAGCCTGTTGTTTTAATGGATTTTAACTATATTGCAGTGTTTATTAATTGTGCGTACAGAGTTTTGTGATGTCGGTTCGAAAGGTTATTATTATGATTATGATTGTGGTGTCGTGTGACCGTGAGGGATGGTGATGGCTTGAGAAGACCCTCATCCAGCAGCGGATAGATCATGGCTGAATTAAAATTCTAACAATTAATTTCTAACAGGCTATTGCTCAACAGAAATGGGTCCATCTAGCAGTGGATAGAGAATAGCTGCTGCTGCTGTCGATGATGATGATAAACACAGACGCCATATTCTCTGGATTACGAGACACTCCAGGAAGTAAGATGCACTCCAAACGTGTGCCCGGTGTTATCAAAGTGACATAAATCTCATCAGATATGCACACAATACACAGCTACCGTTCTTTGTGACGTACCCCAACCTTCTGATTTGAAATACAGGGGGTAGGAGAGGGATCTTATGGTCTGGAGAATACGGTAACGGAATCCGCCCCCACGTGTAGAGAGTGGAACTGGGGGGGCTACACTGGTGGTGCCACGGTATCAAGACGTTAACTACTTTGCCTGGTATACAGGTCGTGGCTTCGATCCCGACTCTTGACTCTTGTATATTTGGAATTGCATGTCTCTCTCCCTGTGGACGCGCGGTTTTTTCTGCGAGTCCTCCGGTTTTTTAGCTCCACATTTAGAATCAACGTGCGTTTAGAGTATTTAGCGGCTATACATTTCCACGTGATACGCTTACTTCGTTGGACCCTATAATTTCACAAAGAGCTATTTAGCTCAGTCAACCATACCGGGTAAAATAAAAACGTAGTTTTGTAGTTTATAGTTTTAATTTAGAAGGGGATCGTTACCTTCACGAGCTCCGACTGCGGCCACACTTGGATGGGCTCCATCTGCAGGGGAGTCTGGGACTGGATTCCGTAGGTGTTCAGGAACGCCTGCAGGCTGCAGTCAGATATACAAAGATAAATACCCCCCATGTAGCCTTTTACAAGGGTGTTGGGGCATCATACACTGACTCACTCACACATCATACGCTGACTCACTCACACATTATACACTCACACAACCACTGACCTATTCACTCATCATACACTAATTCACTCATCATACACACTCACTCATCATACGCTGACTCACTCACACTATCACTGACTCACTCACACATCATACACTGGGAGTGTCATGCTGCCAGCTATGGCTGCAAAGTGTGGTCGTACATGTTATATATATCGTTTATTGTTCAATTTAGATCACAGTTCCTATGACTACTGTTGTTACATTGTTTTTATAGCGTTATTTTGGTGATTTCGAAAACATATGGGTAATCTAAATTGTATTATGGTTGTTATTGTTTGACTTGCATCACACTGGGATCTTTGCACGCAGCGTTTTTTTTGTGTGGAAGATTTGCTGGTTTATCCAGGATGTTTATATTGCGCGTCGTCGTTTTAAGA
This sequence comes from Entosphenus tridentatus, assembly GCA_014621495.2. Lineage (NCBI taxonomy): Eukaryota > Metazoa > Chordata > Hyperoartia > Petromyzontiformes > Petromyzontidae > Entosphenus > Entosphenus tridentatus. The sequence goes on along the minus strand of CM025642.2, from coordinate 2,391,088 downwards.
TGTTCTCCGTTCATATTTTGTTTATTGCGGTTGCACCCGACTTGAGAGCCGCATGGCTCACAGGGCTATACCTAATAAATGAAACTTGAAAGTGCTGTCAGCGAGCTCCTATTAAGGCTGGCGCGGTGCACGAGGGGGGAGTTGGTGTGGCTAACACCACATCTGCCCGCCTATGCCTAGTTTGTGCGCATGTATACACAGAGCACAAGCTACTTGTTTAATGCTGAGCTGACTTAGGGGAGGCCCAGCACCGGATATGATAGCAGTTGCCACTGATGTGGCTGGATTCATTGTGCAGTGCGTGAACCACTAGGCTGGTGCAGTGTCAACATCAGCATTCCAAGACAAAGGAAAACTCACTCCGCCACCACTCCCATGCACATCAACCTCATCATCACTTGTAACACTATCATTTGAATATCACCACCACAACCAATGCCATCACCATCTCTACCACTACAACCACGATCAAAACCAACATGAGCACCATCACTATTTCCACCTCATGACCATTACCATCATCAACACCACCATCATCATCATCATTCCAGTATTGTCATCACAGCCACTACTATTACTACGACCATAAACACCATGATCATCAACACTAAAATCACAACCTTCGCCACCATCACTACCACCTGCATCATGAGAACACACCAACACGAGCATCACTACTACCATGACCATCACAACCACCACCAAAATTATAATCGCCACCCCTTTATGTTTGAATCGCCATCGAACAAAGATGGTCACCCCATCGCGCCCTTTCAGATGCGCTTCTGTGGCCGTCTGGAACACTCTTCCTTCCTACATTAGGAAGCCACTGGAGCTTTGCACTTTTAATTCATCCAGATTAAAAACTCATAAACTAATTTCTTTAGAACTGCTTTTTGTGTTTAGTTTGTTGTCCTTCCCCCGCACATACAATTAGCATGGTTGGCTACTTACAGTGCGAAAGAATTTGAAATTATATACATAAATTAATAACCACATTTAATCTAATAGGGGGGTGGGGGGGGGGTTGGTGGTTTGTGCAATGATAGGTGACCAGGCTATGGCTATCAACACCTTACACTTGGAACCCAGAATCCGAGGCTAGGATCTCAGCGTTGCTACGCACGGTGCGAAAAAAGTTCTACATACATTCAACACGACCACCACCACCGTAATCATAACAGTTTCCTAGGGGGTCATCATCGTCGTCCTGCCAGTGGTGTCCTCAGGAATATCGAGGCCTCCCTCCCACTCACTGTTGGCCCTCGGCGACGATCGTGACGTTGACGGCGACGTTGGTGCCCAGGGGCCCCTGGTCGTTGCGGGCGACACAAAAAAAAAGAATAAACACCGCGAAGACTTCGACGAGGCCGATCAATAACAACAACAACAAAAACACCCGCTCCCCGCACGCTCCCAAAACAAACCCGCAGGCACACAGCTCGCGCACAATGCCGGCAATGCTCAATCTCATCTCCAGGCGCGCTCTCTCGCCCAACCTCTCGCCGTGACCTGTTTGTAAAATAAACCGCCGCGGCATTTATGATAACATCAAGAGCGATTGCCGCCTCGCTCAAATTGTTATGGATTTTAGCAGAACTTAGCAACAGACGCTCGTAATGTTCCTTTCGCTGCATTGTTATTTTAAAGTCAGCAAAAGGTTTCTGCTCATTGGGTGAGGACTTGAATGTGGAATTTCCACTCCTCGGTCAGGATAATTTTGGGAAGCTTCGTTTGAGCAGCGAGATGGCACCTCGACTTCAAGAGTGTCACCAAAATCCGCTTTGGCCAAGATAAAGTTAATGTGAGGACCCATGATGAATTAGTACGTCGCCGGATCACGAGAGATAAAAGACGCCTTGGGTAACGCCTTCATCCAGCAGTGGATTAACCACAGCTGATTATGACGATGGTGATTTAACGGGGGTGAGTTGAACACCCGTTAATTTTTCATGGGTAACTCGGTGAGCGGCAGTGGAAAACAGCCGCACTGTGGAGGTTGGGGCGAGTGGTTCCCGCTCGTTCTTGGTTAGATGTGTGGTACCACAGATGAGTAGTAGCTGCTCCATGACTGCATTAAGTTCACGCAACGGCTGGTGAGTGACTCGGTACTGGGCCCACTAACCGTGCGCTAAACGTTTGCTCCTCCGTCCAATCACGAACACAATCATCAATTATGTCACTGTGTCCAACAAAGAGATTCGCAGATTCAAGCAAAAAAAACAAACACCGTAGTAACACAATAATAGTGCGGGCTGGAAAACCGTAAGCTTAAAAAAACAACACACAAACGGGCACTTACAAACACCTTCAGCAGTTGCCGAAGAAGTGCATTGTGGTCCTCTTGTCCTACGTCACCACCAATATAAATCTTAAACAAATGTGACCACCGACCGACACTTTTTCAGTACAAACACCAATGCTTTATTGCATTTGCACAAAGGCTGTGGTGCTTTTTGACGCATTCTAATTTTTTTGTGGCTATTTCTTGGCCGTATCTTTACACCTCTGGGTGGGTGCCCAAAAACCCACAACGGCCACAGTTGTAGCTGCTGCACCCCTCAACAGGGTGGACAAAACGATTATTTGAGCGGAATAAATTGACGGGTCGACAAGACGACAGGGCATGGCGGGGGGGGGCTTCTCGGGAAGTCTTACGTAACCACGATGGCACGGACGCACGCTGCGTGCGTGAATGGACGCACGCGGGCAGAAATGGCCGAGGAAAAAAAACAGTTTGGCACGTTCCCTGTTTTCACACGGTCACACAGCACGCCCTCTCCTCGCGACAAGCGGGTGCTTTGAGAACGGCGTTAATTCATGCATTAGGCTTTTCAGTCACGGTTTCCATTGAGTTCTCATCTTTTACACTTTGTAGTTGGAGGATGAATGCCGGCCCCACGCTGCCGCCCATTGCCGTAATCCACCTCTCGGCCATGACGCGATTTCGTCGCTCCATCTCCGTGGCAGTCGTTCTCGCTGGCGCGCATTCTCTCCTTTGGCTGTGGTTCCATCGCCGCCAGTCTCGGCCATCGTCACTTCTAACCACGATGTGTCTAGCCCAAGGCCAGCCTCTGATCTGTGTTTGATCTGCGTTGCGACCCTTTCTGTCTTATTACTCCTCCACGCTGCTTCCTTGGACACTGAACATTTGTCTGAGTGCATTCATGTCTCGGGTTTCACAATCACAAAGTGGCGAGGTGGCGCTGCGGTTTAGAAATTATTGACTCGCAATCGGAAGTTTAAATTTCAGTTGGAGCACAGCCCACCATACTTGCAGGGTGGTAAGTCAACAGTGGTTTCCTGCAGAGAAAGCGGTCCCTGCCATGGGATTGAGGAGTTTCCACCACTGGCTCAGGACGTGATGAGTTCTACTTGGAATGCTCAGCTGACCAAGAAAAACACTGCGTTGGCCTCCAGACATTTGGCTGTCCCTCACTCCAGCCGTGCGGCAACACAGTTGGAGCTCGTCGCGGAATTCGCCGTTGAAGCCCAGCAGCCGCCCCGGTTAACGCTACCAGGACTGGCAACGGGTGGAGCGGCTAACACAACAGAGACAAAGATCCCCCTTGTAGCCTGTAACAGACTGTTGGGGCAAATGCAAGTTAGCGAGCACCTATGAAGGCCGGCATGGCACATGAGTGGGTGGGTGGCCAGTACCATGCCCTTCCACCTTGGTCTCCCTTGTAGCGATGTTTTACACATCGCATCAAGTACACATATACAGACACGCATCACACGCACGCGCGCATCCACCACCGCTCACCAATGTGCGAGATAAGTCAGCAATCTCATTAATGGAACTTTGGTGGCGGGAAGAGGTGGGGTGGGGAGGGACTGCCAGCTGCACATGAATGAGCGTGCAATCAATCACAACTTGTCAATGTGTGTCAATGACTGTGGCCTCGTGAGAGAGGGTGCGTGTGTTCTGCGTGTGCGTACGTGTTCTGCATATGTGTGTGCGTGGGTACGTGTAGCGGTTAGCGCTCTGAACTCCACCCGGTGGCCTCGAATTTGATTCCCGCTCACGGCCAACATCTGAACTGATCCAGAGCCTCCCCTAGGTTGACACGGCCTGAAATGAATACCTGATGTGGTGTATAAACATGAGTACTGGGGAGACAAAGGCAGCAGGGCGTGCAGCTGGCCATCTACCCCCTCGTTCGTGTGCTTTGCCGGCCTTCGTAGGTGCTCGCTAACAGCACTTACCCCTGCAGTCTCTTAAAGGATATACGAGAGATCTTTGTTGCATGTGTATACGCATGTGTGTTGTGCGCGCACGTGTGTACGTGTAACGCGTGTAACGAGTATATTTATGCATCTAAGTAATATTTATGTGCATATATTATCGTATGCGTGTGTACATAAGTCCGTCCACGTGCGTGTGTGTGTGTGTGTGTGGTGCGTGTTTATTTGACCATGTACATAAGCTTATTTACAGGCAAGGCCAGGGAAGGTAACGTTGCCTCTTAACATAGTGCTGACACAAAGCTTAACAGACAAATTGAATAATGAAATTAGAAACCACCAAAACAAACACACACACACGTGCACACGCACACACAAAACACAGCGATCTCCCCGTGCAGCCGTGAAGACTAATTTCATACGTAGGCTTTTGCGACCAACATTACGTTTCGGGTCAGTTCGTGTGGGAATAATTTCAGTTAGAACTACGAACCCTCCACCACACGACAAAGCCAAACCAATCAAGCTGTGACGTGGGGCAAATATGGCCAATTAATTCTGGTTCCTTCAGTAAAACCAGAGGAGGGATGATGAAAAGCGAGCAAAGCTCTGACAATTTTATTCGAAGTTTCACTGAAGATGACACCCAGCGTCGTCAGGCATGAACGCGAGAGCTCAGATCTCGAGCGAACATCTAACAATATTTTTGTTACAAAAATGTTGCTCGCTTTTCAAACGAAACCCAGTCTGCTGGGTCAGCTGGTGGAGGGTTGTATGCTACAGCCCTGATAGACATTGTCCCCCACACGATCTCGCCCAATACAAAACAATGATCCCCAAAGGCTGTTGGGCCAAATGGGATGCAGTGGCCAGCGCCACGCCCCACCACCTTCGTCTTCCCGGTGCTCATGTTTGCACACTGCACTTGGTACTAATTTAAGGTTGAGTCACACTCTGGGAGGCCCATGACCTTACTGTTGAAAACAGGCTCTTGCTATTTTCACATATACTAAACATACAAAGCGACAAAGACAAAGAACTCCCGTATACTCTTTGGTTTATTCGGTAAAGTCACGTAGGTATAAAATAAAATCAATCACGACATTAGGTGGGAAAGCAATGCTTTCCAATGCCACCTGATGATGGACGCTTGTGTTGCGCCCGAAACGTCGTGATTTATTTTATTTTCTACCTATGTGACTTTACCGAAAGAACCAAAGAGTATGGATTCCTGCAGTCACGAAAGCTTAAAATCAAGAATTCCCATGTAGCTATTTGTGAAGGTCAGCACAGTGTCTGTGGCAGTGGTGTGGCTAGCACCACACCCAGCCACATTTATTTATCCAGTGCTGATGTCTACACCTGCACTCCAGTTACTCATTTAAGGCCGAGTCGACCTAGGGGAGGTTCACGACCAGTTCAGAATTTTGCCACCGACGTGAGGCGTGGACAGGAATCGAACTCAGGACCGCGGGTTTGCAGCTCGGTGCGCTAACCGCTGCACCACCGCTCCACCCACACATCCACATCGACACGTGAGACACGCACACTCCAAAAATTCCACACCCCAAAGACAAGAGACGAGCATTTAAATAATACCAACATTGTAACTCAACACAAAATACGCATTACTCATGCCAGTGAGGATAATTAAATATTCGTGACAATTTTTTTCCCATTCACATTGTTAATACAGTAATAAATAAGACAAAACGATAAATATCCATCGCAGGTGCACTGTAAGCAATTTCCCCCCGAAAGAGACAATGTTGAATTCCTTTATAGGAAAAGTGCCGTCCACGCAAATTAATTTTGCTCAAAAATGTTTCGCGTGGTGTTGGGCCGTGGTAACAATTTGCTTCCAAGATCGTTCATCATCCTTGACCTGATGAAATATTAAAAACAATTTAATAGGAACGCAAAGTTAAGATCAGGAGTCCCAGCGGTGGCCAAGTGACTCGCTCGGCACTGAAAGCGCTGAGCCGGCAACAGCTGGGAACCTGAGTTCGAATCGAGGTGATCAAACGGGGATCTCACACGCGGCGTGGTTGAGGGCCTCAGCCTGGTCACCGATGACTGCGTTAAATAAAAGCGTGACATTAAATTTGGTTCTGCACTTAATGTGGATAAGTTTCAGTTCTGAAAATGTAATTTTATATAGATATTGGTCGCGTGACAAACGTTACTTTCGGTGGTGGCAGAGAAGGAGGGGAAGTGCTGCTCCCCCTGCTGTGATTGTTTGTCTCACCACAAGTCCGTGTGCTGCGTGCAGCCTTGATGCCTGTTTGCCGTTTCAACATCCTAGCACCTCCTGTATTGGTGTTAGTTGTGTTTGAGGTGACGCGGTGGGCCTACGATGAGGAGGTCCATGACTGCGAACGTTCATCACCGGTGTTTCTTAAAATATTTAGATTGTTAAAATATTTAATCGGGAAATTAAATATTTAACACAAATCCCAACGACAAGCGCGGCACAGCGACATTCTCGCGGAACGGTTGATCCGACTGTCGTGGACCTGATATCATGCGCTGTAATCCCCCTCACCATCCCCTCTACCCCCCCACCCCCCACCATATCGCGCTGACACCGGCTGCCAGCAATTGTGACGACGCCGCTACCGCCGGCGTCCGCGCCGCACCTGGTTGGAGTAGCGGAGGCTGACGTTGCGTCTGTCTCCCATGGGCACGTAGCGACGCACGGGGTCCAGCTCCTGGGGGGTGATCAGCCTGTCCACTGCAGGGTGACAGCGGCGGCATCATCATTGTCAACATCGCCATCATCATCATCATCATCATCATCGCCAACGCCATTATCATCATCATCCCCACAATCATCATCATCATAATCGGCACAATCATCATCATCGCCATCATCATCATCATTGCCATCATCATCATCATCGCCATTATCATCATCATCATCATCGCCATTGTCATCATCACCACCATCGACATCGCCACCGTCATCATCATCGCCATCATCATCATCATCGCTACCGTCAACGTCATCATACTTTATTTTGTTTATCGCAGTCGCTGTACTCAGGAAAGCCTCAGTGAGTCTGACGACTCTTCTTTTAGGAGGGTCCTCTGCATTGATGATGTTTTGGCCAATGCCAGCGACACTCTGTCTGTGTTTATGTAGCTAGAGGCGGGACATACAAACTCTACACAAAAAGGCACCCAAATATGGACTCGAACCCAGGACTTTTTTTTCTGAGAAGCAGGAGTATTACCACGATGACGACGATGATGCTGCTCTTGATGCTAATGTTGCTGCTGATTATGATGCTGAAGACAATGATACTACTGCTGATGCTGCTGATGGTGATGATGCGGAAGACGATGATACTACTGCTGATGCTAAAGCCACTGCTACTGATGCTGAATACGATGATAATAATTCTGATGCTAAAGCTGCTGCTATTGATGCTGAATACGATGATAATAATGCTGATGCTAAAGCTGCTGCTGATGATGATGCTGAAGACGATGATACTACTGCTGATGCTGAAGCTGCTGCTGATGTTGATGATGATGCTGAAGACGATGATACTACTACTGCTGCTAAAGCTGCTGCTGCTGCTGATGATGCTGAAGATGATGATACTATCGCTGATGCTGCTGCTGATGCGAGGGGTCCCTCACCGAGCAGCTTGGCGATGACGTAGAGCGCTTGGCCCCACAGGTAGAGGCGTCCGTCGTGCCCCGTCTCGCTCGGGTATCTGCGCTGGCTGCCTGGCTCCTTCTTCTCCCCCTCCACAAACTCCCCAGGTACGTGATAATACCGTGGTATTATCGTGTGGCCTGTAGACATCACCACTGTTACCATCATCACCATGACCAACACTACCACCACAATGACCACCATCATCAACCTCAGTGTCACGATCACAATCGTCATCATCAAAGCAACAAACTTCCCAGGGACGTGGTAATACCATGGTATTGTCGTGTGGCCTGTAGGCATCACCACCGTTACCATCATCACCATGAAAAACAATACCACATTGACCGTCCTCGTGGTGGAACACTGGCACTGTGCACTGCGACCCTGGTGACCAGAGTTCAATCAGCGGTGTGCGATATCCGATCCTGGGTTGCCCCTGTTCACCTTGAACCACGGTCAGGGCAACCCTGATGCCCGCTGCACCTTGGCAAGCGCTATTCCAGCAGAGGCACGGTGTGGGTCCCACTCGCCACTGACGTTAGCCGTGTCTCGGAATCAATAGTCGTACAGTATGGTGTGCTTGCCGCTGTGCGGCCACTTAATAAAACGCAAATATTTTCATCAAATGTATTTGTTAATAACTGAATTGATGGGCACTATTGGCAAATGCCCTTTTTCATTCGATATTTAACAAAAATGTGCCAATACCTCCATAATCAATGATGGGGTAAAATCACCGGCACGATTTGGTTTTGGTCGATTTGCCAAGATGTGAATGCTGCCCCGATCGACCCCTTTTCCACAAGCACATCCGAACCACACCAGCAAGCCAGCACGGTGCACGTGTGGTTTTACATTAGCTGCTTATTTTGCCAAGTCAGAACAGAATCGTGATATGCTGGCCACACAAAGTATCTGAATCTGGCTTGAGGCCAAGCAGGGCCAGCGGCAGAAATACTGAGAAACGTTCATTGAGTGTGACGACGTCAGTCGGTACACAACTCAAATACGACACCACCGCGTCACCTTGGCACGTGTCTCGACTCGTTCGCTGCGCATGACGTCAGCGGCATGGCTCGGCTTCGGAAGTGGAAAAAAACCATTTGGCCACCTCCTGAGCCGCGCCGGGCTGAGTCGGCACGGCCTTGGCGTGGCTCAGTTGTGCCGTGGAAAAGATGCGTCCGAGTGGAAAACGGCCTCTCGTAACTGGACGTGCGCGCATGAATGTTGTGTGCATGGGTTCGTATTAGTTTTTTTTTCATTTACCTTGAGACGTTTTCAGTATAACCTTTTCCAAAAGAGCCAGGTACTCCTGCGTCTGGTTTTGATTTTCATTGAAAACACCTGCGCATTTCACAGCAAATTCTGCAGTTAGAGTTCCCATGCATTCAAGCACATTTTATAACCGGTAGCAAACATGCAGTGGTCAAGGACCCAGTGATTATCGTGCTTGTTTACCCAACAGAGCCTCAATGAGTCTCATGATTCTATTTGTGGAGGGTCCTGCCAAGTTTTCGCAGGAGGGCGCAACGGTTGCTGCGTAGATTTCAACCTAGTCATTTGTGGTGTCATTTTTTCCGATTCTGCAACTTCGGACCGTGGCGCCAGCAACACAATTCGCCGACTCTTGCGAACAACGTCACTGGATCTTTAACGTCCGCCGCGAAGTAGACGGCGGTGCATCGTATTTAATAAAAATCCGCAGCATTGATCGGGGCGGGCCGCTGGATTCTAATCGTTGAACCTCTGCAACAAGCGGCAAATTTGCTACTGCTAGGCCCCATTGCCGCCCCTAGCCCAGCCTGGGTGCCGTGGACCTCGCTGGTGCTGCCCGGGCTGTCCCTGCCGGACGTGGCCCCTCGTCCCATGACTTACAGTACCGTTGTGTTTGCGGGATGTAAGGTAATGAAGTCAGACATATCGTGTGGCTTTGGGTCATCCTGCAGTGTATGTATGCTGAGCTTCTTTCCCGCCGTACGTGCTAATCGAAGGTGAGGTGTGTGCGTGTGTGAATCTGGTACGTGTAGGAACGTATGGTTTCTGCGCTTGTGGTCAAATTACAGTCCTGTCCACGAAAATGCGCCCCATGTTGTCACATCCTGTGGAGTGCCTGGACGGGCGACCACCACGCACGGGGCTGCTGCAGGCCTATGTGGTAGGCAGCAGAGGGCAATGCAGCAAAATCCTATGTTGTACTGTACTGTGGCATTTCTATGGTCGAACGTCTATGCTGCCTGCCTTCACCAACCCGCACTGACCTGCGTGGTGAAGCATAGTCGATTAACACCTCACAAATGTCCGTACAAGTTACAACGACAAGTACTTGGGGGATGGAGAGGGGGAATCAAAAGCACGAATGATCCGTATCTCGAACGGCTGTGACATGACGAGTGACATACTGGTTCATAATTATAAGAACAAATAAAGGTGTGTGAGGTCACCCACTCACCGTCGATGACCATGAAGAGGTAGAACATGGGGAATTCACACTCGATTCCGTCAAACAGCTGCAACGACACCCGCGGCAGACAGCCTGCGTTCATGCACGTTTAACTTCTTATGCACCGTACGCATTGCACGTTTAACTTCGCTCGCACCATACGTAGCCAACCGTGCTAATCGCGCTTCAATCGCTCCCCTCGCGCACTCAGAGGTGAGTGCCATATTCTTAAAAAGGAACAAAATCACTTGGGCGGCGCTGCTGCTGCTGCTGCATTGGCAGTGATGCACAAGCACAGTTAACTAACAACTCAACGCATCAGTCAGGAACACCGTGGCCTTCAGAAGAGAAAGCATATGTTAGAAGTACAGTACGGTATATAATGACCATTGTAGACAGCACACTGAGAAGCCAAAGAGGTTGAGCGGTCTACCTCTCTGTTCTCTTTATGTGCTGTGAAGTAGGGCCATCGCCCGAAACGTCGCGGAGTCGAGCACGGCTTCATTGCTGGTGAGTGATGCCTAGACTTCACTATGTTTAATCCGCGGGTCACTATCACTGGTCATCAAAATTCATGTCGGCAGTGCTCCTGAGGTGGATAATGCTTTCGCCGTTCATCTCGAGTGTTTTATTTCTCCACTCCAATGTTGGACTGTCGCAAAAGAGTAGGTGGGTTTCACTCAGATATATCAAAATTTGAATAATTATGTATAACGGAGGAAGCCGGTGAGCGATACATCTCTTTTACACATGTCCAGTAGGGGCTGGTCAGAACGTTACAACAAATAATACTAAACTACTTTTGTCTTTAGATGTAAAGCTTTCGTGACTGCAGGGATTCCTATTCTTGGTTCTTTCGGTAAAGTCACGTAGAAGAGAAATAATAACATAATAAACATATGAAACAATACAATTCTCACGACGTTTCGTACTGCAACACAAGCAATCATCATCAGGTGTGAAATCCACAGCAAGGTAAAGCCCACTGAGCTATTCACTTATTATTCAGAAGCGACCTGGCCACAAATGATAGCTTATCATGTGAAATTTGATATCAGCATGGCTCATCATGTGAACATTTATAGCAGCAAAATAATCTAAATCGCCTCTTGAGCATAAAAACAAATTACTTGAAGGGACGATGGCCAATGGACTCGGCTTGTGACAAGAGTGGCAGCTAAAGGACGAACCATACACTCGGACAATCGCCAGGCACAACTCTGCTCAAATCCTGACGAGACCTTCCGTTCTAAAACTGCCGCCAGAGAAATGGCCCAAACACGTGCACTGTAACTGGAACTACGCCTTTGCGGCAGTGTGACAAACCAGCCCGGGGGAAACCTGTCAGAATCATAAGCTTTATATTGGAGGAATCCGATGAGCTATGAAGTATTTTTTTTTTATCACAATTGTCCAGTACGGGCAGGTCAGCAAGTTATTACTTTACTTTTTACGAGCATATACTGTATACAGTAAAACCTTGGATTGCGAGTAACTTGGTCTGCGAGTGTTTTGCAAGACGAGCAATTTTTTAAAATAAATATTAATTTGATAAACGAGCGATGTCTTGCAATGAGAGCAGTACGTACAGTATACGATGTCTGCCGAGTGTCACGTGATCACAACTGAGCCGATGGTTCTTCTCTCTCTTTCGCTGCGGGATTGTGGGTAATCGTCTCCCATGCTCGGTCTCAGTCGGCGTGCCTCACTCGTATAGTCAACATCCGTGCGAGCGTAGCCTGTTTACTACAGTGGTGTGACCACGAGTGTGTGCGTAAAGCATTTTTTGTTATTTTGTGTCCAAGTGTAGTGACTGTTCTTTAGTAACTGTACTGCAAGTGAAAGTCGTCCTACACAATAACCCTCCTCTCCTCACGTCTCCCTCACACCAGCCACGATTACATTTAATTAATAAATGTGATTACTTTATATAACATTTAAATAATACAAATATAAAAATGTATTTTGTATTAATCATTTTTATATGAATACAGTATTTTTGGGTTGTGGAACGAATCATCTGAGTTTACATTATTTGTTATGGGGAAATTCGCTTTGATATACGAGTGCTTTGGATTATGAACACGTTTCCGGAACGAATTATGCTCGCAATCCAAGGTTTTATTGTACACCTCTCACATGATATAACAAAGACGATCACTGCATCGCGCGCTTTGGATGCACTTCTGTGGCTGTCTGGAACGCTGTTAAGAAGCCACTGGGGTTATGCACTGTTAAATCTTCTAGATTGAAAACTCATTTCTTTAGAACTGCTTTTTGGATTTCGTTTATTGTCCTTCCCCCGCACACTCCGATTAGCACGGTTGGCTACGTACGGTGCAAAATAAGTTGAACATACACATACAACCAAAAATAATAATATAATAAAAGAGTGCTACAATAACCTGGGGTTATAGGAGCCGCGTTTCGCTCGGAGGAGCGTGTGTGCGGCGAGTGGCGGCTGAGCGCACCGTTACCGAGTAGCCCCGGTATTATTTTCACGCTCCATTTGCCGGCGCGGCCACGCGGGCCGTGAAGCCAGCGCCGCGGCTCGCTTCAAATCACCTCTCCCTTTTTAACCAAAACGGAAATCAATGTTAATGTAAGTGGTAGTGCGGGCTGGGGCCCTGCGGCCGATAGAAGTGGGGAGAGGGGGTGGTGGGAAGGGGGCGCGGGGGGGGAATATCCGCACCGCCGCCCCGACGGCGAAGTGATTTAGCACAGCGTGGCGATGCGCTCCATCATCTGTAAATATTCAACGGCGGTAGCCTGAGCAGGGTGGAGCGGGGCGCGCGCGGGGGGGGGGCCCGGGGGGGGCTCGCGGCGGTTTGGGGGGCTCGCGAGGTTAATGTCCGCGTCAGAGCCAATGAGCCGACAACCCCCCGGGAACCCTGTGGGTTCAAGCGCCCTCGTGTCGCCGAGCGCGCGTCTCGGCCGATATCTGCATTGTGAAATAGCTGAGCCGGCACCGTTGGGGTAGGGGAATCGTGAGGTCACGCCGTGGAGGTCGAGGGGCAACATGTCAAGAGGATGATGCACGAGTGGTTACACTGAGCCAGGACTGGCGAGGGCAAGGGTTCGAGTCCTGGAGCTGGGTGTGTCTCAGAAGGCCGCTGTGCCTGTAAATCACCGAGCCAGTACCCACGAACATCTGCAATTTAGCCTGGGCGCTGCTTGACTTGATGAAGTTTAGCAGATAATTGCGAAAAAATGCAGCGAGTTAAATTTTTACGCAGACGAGAATGGGTGCTGCCGTGGTGCAACGTTGAGCAACGCTGTACTTGCAATCCAGTGGTCGGCAGGTCGGTTCCATCAGGGATCAGAGCGGTGAGCTGGCACCGCTGATGTCCTGGGTTTGAATCCAGGTTTCAACCGCCTGCCATTAACCCGTGCTCTCAAGGGTAGCGAGTTGATCCACTCAGCCCGATTACCAATGTTTGCACAAAAAAACCCCACCGCATTAATTTGGCTGAGTTTCACCTGTACATTACAAAACATATCGGGGTGACTATCACGTGATGAAAATTACTTTGTAGCAGGATGGGTGGACTAAAGATGCACGATTATTCAGAAGTAATTATGGGATATCTGTTTCTGCAGACTAACTTGGGTGATGCACTGCTCATCAAGAGTTGGCAGTGACACGGCGTAGCGGTAACGAGTTCACTGCTTGTTGCAGGGCCTCTCGGTTCGAATCCAGCAGCCGCCCTGACTATGACTGCGGCTGTGATAACCACGTGGCGTCACTGCTTCACATCAATGTTCCCGTGATGTCATTCATAAGAGCAGACCATTGCGTGCAGGGCGTCTCGGTACAAATTTGCCAAATTTGAAAAATCACACCGCCAATCACCAATATGTGATTACACGCAGAGCAATCGTTACCCCTCCTACTCTGTGAACACTTGTCAGGACCCTGCTGAAAAAGGATCCTCTGAGACTCAGTGAGGCTTTCCTGGGTACATTTAAATATTATCACCATCATCGCCATCACGGCCCTAATTAACATAGTCACTGTTATCATTGCCGTGGCCGTTACCATAATCACTGTCAACATTCTGGGACCTCCTTTGCCAGTACCAAAATATGAGAATAGGTTTTCCCCTTTTTTCTGGCAACAAAGCAGGTGTGTTAAGATGTTAAAACACCAAACTGAAACCTTTTACAAGGAATCATGTCTGCATTAACCAGTTTGGTGTTTTAACATCTTAACACCTGTTTTGTTGCCAGAAAAAATGGGAAAACCTATTCTCACTGTCAACATTATCATCATCACGGACTAATTTATTTAGTGTTTACTTTTTTGTTGTTTGTGCTTTTTGCTTTGATGCCATTTCTTAATTTTTCTTATTTTTTTTATTGTGCTTGGTCGTAGGATTGTCATTTTCTTGGTGTGTGTGTGTGTTGGACTTCTTTCATGCCGTGCATAGCCAACCACGTATATGGGATTTGGTCCTTATATTTCGAATTAATGTACAGCGTTGTAGGATGCTGCTGGCATGAATGACACTGCTATATAAAAGTAAAGTATTATCATCGTTGTCACGTAGATATAGATGGCGATGCACAAGCTGGGTTAACCTCTGAGATGTTTAAGTAATCCAGGTGCTGCCCCCCCCCCACCGCGGCCCCCCATGACTTCCATTTGGCAGCGTTCGACGTCAGCAGCGCTCCCGAGCCGCCCCCCAGCTCTAGTCCTGCCGGCCCTTGGCCGTTTCATCGACGTTAGAAGCCGGAGCCGATAAGTGGTCAATTGTCAGCATGGCGGTCAATAGACGACTCTATTTATTTAAGAAACCAATTCGCGGCTTAACAGGGGGAGGGGAAATGCTTCTGAGAGTGGGCCGTGCCGTACGCGAGCTCTCACGCCGATTGTTTGCAGTGGCTGAGCAAGAAAAGCTCCGTGGAGATGCACCGAGAACACTTACTAAGCCCTCCCCTCTGTAGAGTCTGTCCACGTTGCGCACATTGCACACACGCCAACCCCAAACGTTACAACTCAGTGAGACCCCCGACTGAAAAATCTTTGGGGGGAAAAAAAGACAATGAATTGATAGGGAAACTCAAGAGACAGGGGCGCCACAATGGCGAGATGTTAACTACCTCGCCTGGTACGCAGGAGGTCGGGAGTTTGATCCCGAACCCGACGGCCGCTGTATATTTGGAATTTACCTGTTTTCCCCGTGGTCGCGTGGATTTTTCTCCGGGTCCTCCTGTTATTCCCTCCACATTTAGAAACACACTTTTAGAACATTTTGGCTGCTATATATTTCCACGTGATAAGCCACTTCGTTGAGATATGATTTGTGGCCAGATCACTTCTGAAAAAATAGTGCAGTGGACCATACCTGGTAAAAGCCAAGAAGCAAAGAAGGAAACCCAAGAAACCGAGAGTGACCCATCTCGTATTCACGTGCATTGCGGCTCTTGAAATACCGTGTTTTTTTACCGAATTCGAAACAAATGGCTTTGCTTGTTAATTTGGTTGCCGGGCCCCCGATCTATCCACTGCTGGATGAAGCCGCCGCCACGCCGTTGCGATCCCTCTAGGCTTCTAGCCGCGGTGAGAAACCTCCTCACGTCGTTGCTGTTACGCGTGGCCCTGGCTGCGACACTGTGGGACGTCTTGGAACATAACGGCTGCTGGCAGTGACACCGCGGGAGCTGTCCGCAAAGTCAAGAGTCGGAACCGTCCACTCGGAATGCTGTGCAGCACGCACTGGGGACAGGGATGTGGTGATGGTTGCATTGCAAGCGGATGAAGGTCATAGCTAGGTTAATCACCAGAAATTTAAACCCTTAATGGCTGCTAACTGAGGAATAATGATTCAATTCAGATAAACATTGCCATAGCAAACAATGTACAAAAACAAACAGAAGAACTGAACAGCAAAATTAAATAAAAACGTTAAACTTTTTCTGCAACATTTTTGTTGTTGTCTGTTTCATGATTTTATCCCGGTGTTCCTATTGGCGTCACATCATGAGACAAATGTTCCATCAGGAGCGCTTGAAGAGCAGTGGAACTTTCTGATAGACAGCAGCCCGTGGAAGCGGATACTACAGAACTAAAAATGAATGCAACAAAACTCTGCTAAAAGGGAGGAATGTAAGACCATTAAACCCATAACAAAATGAAATTACACTCACAAACACTGCAACTGATGAAGAATTGCACTACACGCGAAAACAGAGTAAAATAAAGCAAAAAGTGTATTGAGTGGCACCTTACTACTCACCAAACAACACACCTACTCACCTGCCTACCTGTTCACCGACAACTCACCTACCACTCATTCACTTACCACTTACTCACCGACTCACTCACCTACTCACTCAGGATCCCCACCACCACCATCTCTTCTTTTCAGCGTCTATGCCCTGCCCACTACAATTCTACGCGTAGACCTGCGGTGCACTTCTCAACTCCAGTGAATAGTGGTGGGGGGGGGGGGATTGTCTGGAAACTCGTGTCAGTGGCTCCGTTTTAACAGCCAAACGACGGATGTTGTATGTACGTGCGTTGAACTTCTTTCGTGCAGTGCGTGGCCAACCGTGCTAATCGGAGATGAAAGCCGGACAGCAATGCCCTTGACGAAAACAAACCCGGCATGTGAGCAGCGGCACCGCCACCACCGCCGCGACTGTGACGAGCTCGTCACCTTGATCTCGGCGGGCCGGTAGTGCCGCCGGTGCTCCTCCTCGAGCGCCGTGCGATATCCGTCGCGCAGGAACCTGCGGAAGCCGTAGCGGCCGCGCAGCTTGCGCACCACCTTGTCCAGTGCCTGGTGCCGCAGGGCATCGTCATCGACGGCGAATGCCGGGTAGCCAAGCACCGGCAGCAGGGCCGCGTCGGTGTTCTGCAACGCAACGGGGGGATGTAACTGTAGAGCAGCGCTAACAGCGGCGCCTCTCACGGCACGAAGGGCCTGGGTTTGATGAGGAAAGGCGACAACGTGAGGTCTTTCATCGCGACTAGGACCGACAGGGATGGCAACGGCATAGCGAAGGATTTATCCAGCAGTGGATAAAGCACGGCTGCTGCTGAAGATGATATTCACAGCTAGATTTGCATTAAAATAAATTTTGGGTGGCGAGGTGGTGCGGTGGCAACATTTGTGCCTCAGAGCATGAAGAACCTGGGTTCAATTCGCAACTCGGGTGACTTTCTGCATGGAGTTTGTATGTTCCCACCCTGTGGCTTTCCTCTGGATTCTCTGGTGTGCGCCCATAGCTAAAACAAAACAAATTCCACAGTGGAACTGGTATTGGCCAAAACTTCTCAATGCTGAAAGATTACCAGAAAAAATACTCAATTGAGGTTACACACGGCAGAGGCAACATCGCCCTCTACTGTGAAAACTTTGGCAGGACCCTCCTGAAAAAGAGCCTTGAGACTCGGTGAGGCTCTCCTGGGTGAACAAGCAAAGTAACAATAAGGATAATCATAATAAACTGTTCGTGACCGTAACTACACTCAGTCAAAGAAATGCATTGCCACTCCACTCTGACAATTCGGGAGCATGTGGGTGATTTGTACTTGCCATGGGAAGTGACGGTCTGATTTTCAATTTAATTTTCAATACGGATTTTTTTTTCAATTACATTGGGACATATAGCCTTTAATTACCAGCACGGCAATCTGCAGAGCACACTGTGGAATCGCCACTCAATTTGTAATAAATGCCACGACGCCCTTCAATTAAGCAGCCTGTGTTGACTAAAGCGAAATTGGATGCGTTTTGAGCTAACAAAGCGTATCCAACTGTCAGCACAGGCTCACGCATGCGCACACGCGTACACACCCTCCAGTGCCAAGTGTCTCTCTGCTAATACGAGCCATGGGGCGGCAGACTTTATCCGTTGGTCAACCTGAAGCGGTGGTGGAAATTCCACATTACCATGGATGACGACTGGGCAGGGCTTATATTCCTCGCTCGATATTTTTCCCATGACCAAATTTAAAGGGCGGTGTGACATCAATACATTTGTCACGTAGTTTGACAAGATCTCACCTGCAAATTACTCAACTGCGATTATGCACACGGCAGAAACCATTGCCCCATAGTGGCAGACATTCCCCAGGCCACTCTTATACTGGTAGGAACCTCCTGGTTACACCAGCCCACAGGGGATTATTGTGTCCGTCCGTCCGTCGTGCATCCAAAAATGGGAGGGGTGGGGAGGGTGGGGAGGGGCTGGGTGGGGAGGGTGGGGCTGGGTGGGGGGTGGGAGAGGTGGGAAGGGGAGGGGCTGATCACCCCATGGTGCTCTTATAAAACTCAACGTTTAACCTACTCACGCCGGCTTGTGCCCGCCCTCACAGTCGGGCATATTTGCGGAATACACCACGCCGCCGTTGACCCTGGCCATTGACCGAGCAACCCAACGTCCCTACCAGCTCCCTCCGCAGGAATGTGTTATATGACACTCATGCTGGTCTCGTGAGTTCACACCTGGTTAAATAAAATACATTTTTACTCACTCATACTCTCTTATCGTTTACTCATCCACCATCTCACTCACCCACTCCATCATTTACTCACTCAGTCACACACTCGAGAGACTCACCCGGTCTCTTGAGTTCTAACGTTGTTTAAAAAATCAACTTGAACCTTGCAACAGACATGCGTGCTCATTGAAGAGAGTTTACCTTAAGGCATAAGGAAGTACATTTTTTAAACTGCCGGGCTGGGAGATCGATTCAAACCGGTGAGCTCTAAATCGAAAGCCCCGCGTGCACCCCACTGCACCACTGGGAGTGGTGGTCGTAGTTGTGGCAATAAATAAATAATCAAATATAGAAAATGTGCTGCGCGGACGCCGCTCCTGACAGCCGCAGCCCACGGAAGCAAACCTGGCCAGATGTAATTAGAACGAGGAATTTCTGCCGATAAATCTCCTCCCGCTGGGTAGAAGATTCCGGACCTGTAATCCGCTTAGGGCGGTTTCACATTCCCCCTCCCTGCCCACTCCACCACCATGCTTCCAATTCAGCTGAAGCCGGGCGCAGACACAATTAGTCCAGTTTGTAAATTAATTATCCTCGCCGCGTCTGTTCTACCGTGCCACAGCGCTCGCTCGGCGGGCTCGGAGCAAAAACTCTCCCTGTGGCCCACGAGCGTGGCACACTCCGGTGTTTGGACTCCTACTTAGTTTTGTGTTGAGTTTGTTGTCCTTCCCCCCGCACCTCTGATTCGCACGCTTGGCTGCGTACGGTGCGAAAGAAGTTAAACATACATACTTGTGCTGTGGTAAGAGCACACAACCCAAAGTTTTGATGCATTTCTATCCTAGCGCATGATGGCAAAACGGTACGTTCAGGAGCTAAATATTGATGTCGAGGTCTTCCAGCCATCAGTTGATTCACTCAAAGATCTCATCCGATCAGTTTCTGGCCTTTAAAAATCCTTTTTGTGGAATCTAGCTCCACTGATCACATCTGGCTTCAAAATAATGACGTCCGTTTCGCCGAGATGACAGTGTTGTGTTTAAGGTGACTCGAAATCACGTAATCATGAGAGTTAAACGCCGGTATTTTTTTTACACCAAGAAATTTGGCCAATACCAGCTGTGGGAAGAAACCGGAAAACCTAGAGGGAAACCCATGCAGAACAGCAGGAGAACAATACAAACTACACACAGGGATGTTCCAGAGTTTGGACTCGAACCCAGGTCCTTCCCATTGATATACGGTGCTTCTTCTGGAAGACTTTGCCGTTTTTTCCTGGATTTTTATGTTTGTGCGTAGTCACTTCAAGATGTTTCTTGTTCATGTTTTTGTTTGTTGCGGTTGCACCCGATTCAAGAGCCGAATGGCTCACAGGGCTATACCAAATAAACGAAACTGAAACTTCTCGCTGCACCATCACCACCCTGCCACCATAACGGATTGGATAGTATCAAGTTCAAATCGTTGTGTCAGTGCCATCGAGTCAATGTTGTACTGTTGTTTTTATGCGATGCTTCCGTGGAAATGTGTCACTGTTGTCTTGTTGCTGTTGCGCTGTAATTTTGCGATTTATTTTTGTTAACGTCTTTGTGCTGTTATTTATGACTGCTGGGCTGCATATATTTTGCGTCTATTGTGTCATTGTTGTGTTCTGTTATGTTTTGTTGTGTTCTTGTTGTTGCCAATGTTATTGTTCCTGTTGTCACTGACGTGAGAGCGAGACTCGCGGGGCAGCAGGGAGTGCAGCGTCTGTCGGTTGCGGTTGTGAGCGTCCGTGTCCACGAAGATGACTGACCAGGAGCAGCCCTGCACCACCAACAAGATCAGCATCGCCACCAACAACATCAACATCACTATCACCATCGGAAACATCACCAACAACAACATCAACATATATACACACACACGCACAAAAATAAAGATCCCCCGTATTGCCTTAACAGACTGTAAGGGAAAGTGCTGTTAGCGAGCACCTATGAAGGCCGGGGCAGCACACGAGGGGGTGGGTAGCTAGCACCATGCCCGACCGCCTTTGTCTCCCCAGTGGCGAAGTTTGCACACTGCACCAAGTACCCATTTGAGGCTGAGTCGACCTAGGGGAGACCCAGGACAGGTTCAGATAATCGTCAATGCTGGTGGCCGTGAGAAGGAATCGTACTCGAGTCGCCGGGTTCGTAGCACAGCACGCTAACCACTGTGCCGCCGCTCCCCCGACACACACACACATATTTACACACACAGCCTATGAGTAAAGAAACCGAAACGCGCCAGATATCGTCAGAGCTCGGTAGCAAAGCAGCGGCAAGCCTGGCATAGTACTTGGGATAGGTCACCACCGTGAGCATCATTCAGGGGGGGCGATTCATACGCCACCTCAAAATGTGTACTTCTTACATCGATTCATTTGGGATGCAACGATAAGCCATTGTACAACAGAGCTATTGTCGACTGTGCGTTTTAATACAACTGAAGCTGTACTGCACCGCACCATGGCTCAAGAACCACACCAAAGTCGTTTGTGTACAGGTCTACCCTTAGCCGTAGTTCACCCTCAAGTTTGATTTAAAATTTCCCATCGTTGCTGATGAAATCACAGCTGCCGGTGCAGAGACAGCTTTTGGCCTTTATTGCTTTGTGCTGACGTTTGCAACTCATTTTATTGCAAACGCATCGCGAAATATTGGCTGTCTGTCCATGACAATGTCGCCTCTCTCCTTAATGAAATCGTTCTCTCTCCACGATCAACAGCAACACAAATTCCAGCACTCTCGCTTTTACTTTCCATTCTGATTGCTATTCAGGGGTAAAAACACAAATGAACAATAACAACAGCAGCAGTAGCAACCTGGGCAGGCAAATCCAAAAGATTATCCTGTGCGTGTTATCATATATCTCCATATATATAATAAGGCAAAGTTGTGAATATGCGTGTCTGTTCAAAATGTTTAGCCTACTTCCCGACATGCAACAAACTGGAAATTTGCCATGTGGGTACTTTCCAGACTGTACACCATGCAAAAATTATAATACACTTTTTTTTTGGGGGGGGAGCTCAATAATGCATCTATTTTTTGCACGGCAAGTGAGCTGTGACGTCACATCTGTCACGTGACCCGCGCATGTGGAAGCGTAACGCATTGTAGTGTAGTGGTTAGCGCGCTGAGCTACAAACCTGCCGACCCGAGTTCGATTCCTGCTCACGGCCACCACCGGTGACGGTTATTTTAACCGGTCCTGGGCCTCCCCTAGGTCGACTCAGTCTCAAACGAGCAACTGGTGTGGTGTGTGAACATCGCCACTGGGGAGACAAAGGCGGCCGGGCGTCGTGAATCCAAGTCCCCGGGCAAAGCCGGGTAGTTAAGCTAGTATTAATTATTATCCAGAGTAATGCTTATTTTTTATTTCAATAAGTGGGAACCAATTTTAAATGCTTTTGTCCAAGATATTGTCATTTCCTACCATAAACGTCAGAGGAGCACAGAGAGTAAAAAAAAAAATGCAATCTCTAATAAATAATAATTTCTAAATAATCGTTTGTTCGTTTCTAAATTTGCTTGTCCTGGTGAGGGTCGCAGCAGCAGCATGTTGAATAGGGCGGTCCAGACCTGCCTTTACTTGGCGACAGACTCTAAGTCTTCCTGGGGAATTCACAGACGTTCCCAGGCCAGCTGAGCAAGATAGTCCCATCAGCGGGTCCTGGGCCGGCCCGGAGGTCTTCGCCCAGTGGGATGTGCCCGTTAGAGTGGCAGGGGGAGTCTACCGGGGGGCATCCTTGCCAGGTGCCTGAAACACCTCAACTGGCTCTTCTCAATCCGGCGGAGCAGCGGCTCGACTCTGAGGCTCTCCCCGATTACCAAGCTCCTCACGCAATCACGGAGAGTGAGCCCCGGCAACCCTGCGGAGAAATCTCATTTCGGCCCCTTGTACCCGTGATCTCATCCTTTTGGTCATTACCCAAAGCTCATGACCATAGGAGAGGGTGGGAACGTAGATCGACCTGCAAACCGAGGGATTAGTTTGAGAACTCAGCTCCCGCTTCACTAACACGGAACGGTACAGCGCCCGCAACGATACAGCGCCCGCGCCGATCCGCCGGCCGATCTCCCTCTCCCACTTACCATCACTCGCGAAAGAGACCCCCAGGTACTTAAACTCCTCCACTAAGGGCAGATGTTCCCCCCTCACCTGGAGAGAACAATCCACCGTCTCCCGGGAGTGAACCATGACCTCAGATGTGTAGGTGCTGATCCTCATCCCAGCCGCTTCACACTCGGCATCAAACCGCTCAAGTGCCCACTGGAGATCACAGACTGACGAGGCAAAGAGGACAACGTCATCTGTAAAAAGCAGCGATGCCACCTCCATGCTCCCGTGCTGGATACTCTCCATACCTCGGCTGCGGTTCGATATCCTATCCATGAAAATCAAAAACAGGAGTGGAGACAAGACGCACCCTTGGTGGAGTCCAACACCCACAGTGAACGACTTGACTTAACTGAAAGAATACGGACAAAGCTCTCACTCCAGGAATTGAGGGACCAGATAGCACGCATACCCCGCAGCACCTCCCACAAGACATGGCGGGGAACACGGTCATATGTCCTCTCCAGGTCTACAAAGCAGAGATAGACTTGAGAAGCATACTCTCATGACCCCTCAAATATTTTTGAGAGGGAAAAGAGCTGGTCCATTGTCCCACGACCCTGACGGTATCCGCATTGTTCCTCCTGAATCTGAGTCTTGACCACCGGGCGTAGCCTCCTCTCCAGCACTGTGGCATAGGCTTTACCTGGGACCCTGAGCAGTGTGACCCCTCTTTAGTTGGAGCACACCCTTTGGTCCCCTTTCTTAAAAACGGTTACCACGACCCCAGTTTGCCAATCCAGAGGTACTGTAACCCGCCTTCCATGCAACATTGAAGATGCGTGTTAACCACAGCACTCCTACACTGTCCAGCACTTTTAACAACTCTTGGAGAATCTCGTCGACCCCAGCAGCATTGCCGCTATGAAGGCCCTCGACCGCCACAGTGACTTCAGCAGCCGTGATGGATCCGACCCCCCCCCCACAGCTGTTTCCAGGGTTGCCTCCTGAGACGAGGGCAAGTCCACCGGGTTGAGAAGCTCTTCAAAGCGTTCCTTCCACCTCTCGCCTATCTCCTTAGTTGAGTTCAATGTTACGCCACCACCCTTACTGAGAACAGCCCGAGCCACGTTCCGTCGACCTCTCCTAAGGAATCGGATGGTTTGCCAGAACTTCTTTGAGGCTGCCCGGTAGTCCCTCTTCATGGCCTCTCCAAACTCCTCCTACGCCCAGCGGTAGCGACTGCTACCACTGCCACCCTCTTGGCAAACCGGTTCCTCTCATCTTGACAGCTTCTCTCACAACTGGTGTCCACCAGCGGGTCCTAGGGTTGCTGCCATGACAAGCACCAACTGCATTCAGGCCACATCTTTTCGTAGCTGCATCGACGGTCGAGGTCCTGAACATCGTCCACTCGGACTCAATGTCCACGACATCCTCTGGAGAATTGGAGCTTTCCCTGAGGTGGCAGTTGAAATATTTCTGCACTGGGTCTTCCACCAGACATTCCCAGAAAAGCCGCACTATTCGTTTGGGCCTTTCACGTCGATCTGGTCGGTGCCCCAAGCGTCAGATCCAACTACCACCAGGTGGTGATCAGTTGATAGCTCTGCCCCTATATTCAACCGAGTGTCCAGAACATACGACCTTAGGTCCGATGCTAAAACTATAAAATCAATCATTGGACTTCGGCCCAAGGTGCTCTGGTACCAAATACACTTGTGAGCACCCTTGTGTTCGAACACGATGTTTGTTGTTGACATTCCGTGACTAGCGCACAATTCCAATAACATCTCACCGTTAGGGTTCAGATCAGGGGGTCCATTCCTCCAAATCAGGTCTCTCCAGGTATCTCCATTGTTTCCCACGTGAGCATTGAATTCGCCCAGTAAGACTATAGAGTCGGTAGGCAGCACTCTGTCGAGCACTACACCCACTGTGAGACCGACTATATCTAATCAGTACCTTTCCACCTCCTTCACCAGCGCTCCTTCCCCCCCAGTGAAGTCACATTCCACGTCCCAATAGCGAGTGTTCATCGCCAAGGTCCAGTCTGTCTGAGACCATCCCTCTCCCTGCCATACTGGCATCGCAGCCACCCCTCAGCCTTCATCCTGCGGATGGTCCGTCCTGTGGGCCGACCATCGGTCTTGTGGGCCCACCATCCGCAGGACGGTAAAAAAATAAATATCCACCTCTCTAATACAGCAGAGTGCAGATACAGAGGGTGAGCTGGCTATATACTTCTACCATGGTATTTCTTGATTTTAGTCAGTGGCCTTCATTATACCATAAGCGCTTATTAAAAATGTCCAGGGTTCATTGCTTGGTCAGTCAAAACTAAATGTGTTGGCCATGCGTGTACATTTGACGTTCTATAGAGCGCTCGGAGATGCCTTATTGATGTGCAGTGGGGCATTATAATAATGATTGACCCATCCATTTATTTTTGTAGCCCATTTAACGTACCTGAGATAATCTCACGTTTAATATTACCTAAATTTTCTTTTTTTTAAACTGACAACATCCGAAGGAAATCCTGCAGAATTTTTTTTTTAAATCCAACGGTGCCCCCCACTTCCTTCCGCGTGCTCTCACAGGTAAGGAAGTCCACCCGCAGAGGAGAAGCCGGCATCCTAGCGGCGATGAAGTGGTGTGCGGGTGCATCGAGTAGCGAGACAAAACGTTCTTCTGGGTGGCGATTAAACGACTACGACTCCGAACTAAACAGTTTATTTTACCAGGCAAGGCCCTCTGAGCTATATAGTTCTTTTTCAGAAGCTATCTAGTCACAAATTATAGCTCAACAAAGAGGACAAGTGAGCTGCCACCAACTCCCTACCACCCTCAGCAGCATCACACCCCTTACGGACGACCTTTGTCCGCGAAGGGGCTAAACCACCGAAGAGCGGCTCTACACCATTAGAGCGAGACCAGCTGCGCTTGGCCCGCGACTGGAAAATGCTAGCTGACATTGGCCGGCAACTTGTGTTTCCTCCGGAGATCGCAACCACCACCCTAAGACCTGACATGGTGCTCTGGTCCCGTTCGCTCAAGAAGGTCTTCATCATTGAGCTCACAGTACCCTGGGAGGACTCAGTAGATGAGGCTTATGAGCGAAAACATCTGCGCTATGCCGATCTAGCTGCCGAAGCACGGCATCATGGCTGGAACACAGAAGTCCGACCAGTGGAGGTGGGCTGCAGAGGTTTTGTGGCAACATCTACAACCAGACTGCTTAGAGACCTGGGAATTAAGGGCCAGAGCCAGCGTTCGGCAATCAGAGCTGTATCGGAGGCAGCAGAAGGCAGCAGTCAGTGGCTCTGGATGAAGAGGAAAGACCCCAGCTGGGCCCCAAAGTGAGAGGGCCAGGAGGTATGCAGTCAACAATGCTTGACTCAGGGAGGAGGACGCCCCTACCATGCATAGTCCCATGGGATGTTGGCTATCAACAACAAGGCAACTCCTATGACTAATTGGGAATGGGACGCAAGCGTAGGATTGATCACCCTGTTGCTGGCCGCCTTTGGGGAGGGTGTATAGTATGAAAGGCCGAAACACCCTAGGAACCAAAGGTACACTACTGACGATGCGCTCCCCAAATTTCACCAGGCTCACTGTTCATGAACTCTTGGAAGTGCTTGCACAAAGGATAGTAACATCTCATCCTGTGTTCTTGGAATCAACAAAGAGGCTTATCATCAAGTGGAAATTTACAGCAGCCAAATACTCTAAACGCATGTTTCTAAATGTGGAGGGAAAAACCGGAGGACAAGAAGAAAAATTCACTCGACCACGGGGAGAACATGGAAACTAAAAATATACAGGCATCAGGGTCGGGCTCTAACCCACGACCCCCTGCATATCAGGTGAGGTAGTTAACAACTCGACGCCGTGGCGCAGGTTTTGGGACATTGACGATGACGACGATGATCTCCATGATGATGAAAATGATAATGATGTACCAAGCGGACCACGTGGAGCAATAACACAACTCCATCTAGGCCACTCATCACTCTCTGTGTCAATACACATACTTTGCACTCGCCCTTGTACATCAAACAAACAATTACTGCACACCCTTGCTCTCATTTATATAAGTTGTTCACCTCTTTGCACAAGCATGCTTGCTTTTTTACCCTATTTGCTGATCTAATCATTGTTATTACATTTGTAAGCATATCTGTCTCGATCTGTCACTGCAGCATACATCAGCAATTTAGTCTGCCTTGCTTAATGACAACTGGAATAATACTCAATTATTATAATGACGCTCGCAATTAAAGTCATGTTACAAAGCCCATTGCAGCAACACGCGAGTCCAATTACACCGTCATTATTGCAGACTGAATTTTAAAAACCATTAATTCTCCGATAAAAGTCCCCTGGGCTTTATGGACACACGCGCCAACAATTTTATTTATAAACTATGGTTCTAAAAACGTGGCATTTTAATGTCACTCTACGATATAAAATTACTTGGATCGTTTTGTTTTGAACTTTTTTGGATATTTTTTTTCCTCTTGGCCGTTGCGTCAGTTTGATGGATGGCTGTCCTCGATGAGGAAATATCGGCCTATAATGGCTGCAGGGGTGATGTTGACCCCCATTACATACGACAAATACACATTCAAAAACATTCTTATGAACGCGATTCGATGCACGTGTCGTGAGATTAAGAATCGATATTAATCGATAAACCCATACATTTCACTGCAATGTTGATCTGCATGCACTTCTGCACGCGTTCCACCATATGAAAGGGGAACTCCCATCACTGGCGCAGAACCTTCAATTGAGATAAGCAAGGAGACTCTTGCAGTGTAACTGTTTCGAGGTTTTCGCGGTTTTGTTATATTGCTCTCCGATGTGTATTCGGGCTCATGGCACACACGTTTCGGCATTGTGTCCCGATGTTTTAGTTCCTGGAGAATCCTCCATCATGCGGAGAGAAACGTCGGATATCGTGCTTAACAGCAGGCGGTAGTTACAACCCAATATGTAATGCTCATCTCGTGTATTTGAAACGGTGATACGAACGCCTCCTCGTTAGAGCAGAGATACCCCGATGAGATTACGTACGCGACATCCATGCTGGTGAATTTGGAGGGTGAGATTGGGGATTAAGCTCGAGAAATGAGCGAATGGGACAGCGAATGAGGGAAGGGCGATTGCTTTGGCAGCAACGCTTAGGGTTGCCAACTTTCCTCTTCCCAAATAAACGGACAAAAGCGGCAAGGGGTGGAGGAGGGTGGGGGTGAGATTATCCGCTTGATGAAACATTGCAATTTTACACTGATAAATCTCATTCTGCACCAACGTGGAGGATCATGGACAGGGCTTGATTTTAACGGGGTCTGTCCTTGCACACTACACCCAGTGTGGATCTCGCTCTGGCGGCTAGTCACGTGCCAAGAGAGAGCGGCTGCCAGCTGATCATGTGTCCTGGTGCAGCCTTAACGAAATTGTGCAGCTTTAATGTTCTTGGCGAGCAATGCTCCGCTCTGTGGGTCGCACTTTGGACCCGTGCAGAAGCGTGGTGTTTTGACGTCAAATCAGAGACATCGAATGAGTATTGTACCGCAAGGTCGATTAACGGACAGTCCGGTTTGAAAACCAAACATTTTGCAACCAAAGTAGAGCTGGACTATCCGACTCTTTTTAAGTATTCGATTTCCCCCCCCCCCCATCCCTTTTTCTCTTGACTTTTGTTCCTCTTCCCTCATCTTCCCTTCACCATATAAAAGCCTATGCTCCTGCTGCTCACAGTCGTTTTGTGAGTGGGGCAGTGAGCCCAACCTTCTCCCCTTCCCAGAACCCAGGAGCACCGAGTTGGGGTTTCAGTCCACATAATTTCTGTACTCCTCCACCCCTCCCTTGGTGTGGTTCGTGCTTTGTACCGGGCTCAAATAAATAAAACGCATAAAAAGTACACGATTACGATCCTGATTATCGGTTGGATTTACGTAACTATTCGGATCACACAAAAATAGCCGTTCTCTCATGTGGTTGCTGGACGGGAGGTGATGGCCTGGTCTTGGAGACGTCATTGGCATCATCAGGCACGTCATGACTCGGTATGGCTCGTAGAAGGGTTTCCAGCCTTCAGGAGGCAGGATGTGGAGATGGCTACCATTTTTTCCAGCGGCCACAAAATAAGAATTCGGTGATATTTTTCAGTGGATTAATCAACTAATTGTCTTGGCACGAAATGCAAGCAACACCCACACACACCCAAACAGCTTCCACTGCCACGTGTACAACGGCCGTTGCTCTGCACACATCACCTGAGGCCCAAACAGGTTGAATCCGTTGATGGCTTCCAGCGCGGCTTTGGCAAGGCCCACGGAACTGCAGGGACAACGAGAGGAGTCCACTCAATTAGCAACGTTTTTATTTTATTTATTTATGCTATCATGAACAGGCATGCGTGCATCTTCATTTAGCAGTGGATTGATCAATCATGGTTGATGATGATGATGACGATGTTGATGTGAAGCATACATTGAGTGTGTGGACTTATATTGTCCGGATCTGGTGAGGTGGTGGCTCTGAGGCAAAGTGGTAAGGTATGAGTTCAAATCCCAGCTGGGATCATTCCCCCTGATAAAATTACAACCACTTCGTGTATAATTTTAACTTAGAACATTTGACAAAGCATTGTTTAATTAAAATCTAAGGGGTTCTGCGTCCCCCAACCAGATGAGCTGTATACCAAGTGTGTGAGACTTGAGAGATTTGATCTTGGGACCTCTAAATTAGCCCCTAAGCCAGAACTAAACTAGGCCATAAACCAGTCCCTAAAATAGGCCCGAAATGACCCCCTAAACCAGCCATGAACCAGGCCCTAATGCAGCCATCTAAATTAAGCCAAAGCCAGGTCCAAAATCATGAATAATCAAGATCCGAAGCCAACTGCTTAAGTAGGCCAATATCAATTATTAATGCTACGGAATTGTCCTAACCCAGACCTAAAATCAGTCCTAAACCCGGCCCCAAATCAGTGGTTGGTTGCATCTGAACCTTAATCTCAATCCAGTTAAATCGGTGCAAATGAAAGAAAATTTCCACCAAACTTGTTCCATGCAATTGCATTGCTAGAGGCAGTGGCAAAACTATAAACTTCCCCAGGGGTTGTGGTCCTGACATGTCCTACACTTCAAGTGGAGTCCTCCATTAGTCAATGTATTCCCCATGTCAATTATTAAAAGAACACCAGTTGTGATGTTCTCAGGAGGGGGGGGGGATGTAACTGGCCCCATCGCCTCCCAACCTTGGATGCACCACTGGCCACTGGCCATCTGCAAAAAAGAGTTTTACAACTCATCGGATTTCTTCGGTATGAATACATATTCTGATTCTGATGACCCAGGCCACTGAGCTGCCCTGGTGAGCCCGGTCCCACCTGGCGTGCAGCTCTGTGCTGCCGTTGTTGTATTTGTTGCCGCGTTCCCACATTCCGAAGTCGGGCACGCGGTACGCACGCTCCACGCAGTACACCAGGTTCTGCACAAACGTTACCTGCACGGGGTGGTGGGGGAGGGGGTTAAATGAGAGGTGTGGGGGGGGGGGGGGAGGAAGCATTTGGGATGGAGGAGACAGTGAGCAGGGGCTTTCTCTTCATCCAGAGTGCTACCCGGCAGCGGATAGGTGCATCATCACTGCTGGATGAAGGCCTCCCCCCCAAGCTGTCGCCATCTCTCATGCTCCTGCGATGTAACAAAACACGTGGCTCCTCGACAAGAGCTAATTCCATTGCTCCATTTCTGCGGTGAACGTCCTGATGCATGCCGTTCCTTGGCTGCCACTACGTTATTATTTTTGCCCATCGGCCATCGTCACCTTGTAGCGACGTTATCATGCTCGAGACCCACGTATTTTTCTTAATCATATTTTGTTTAATCAGACGAGAACTAAGAAACCAGGATAGTCCTGTTTATAAGAGTGACCTGGGTGCCATCCTTTGGTCAATGAGAGGTCTCTGACATGTGGATGTTCTCCTTGCGGATGTTATCCGTGTGGATATACTCTGTGTAGATGTTCTCTGTGTCGATGTTATCCCATGCATTGTCTGGCAGACATCGTTCATATAAAACCAGGTGACAGTCCTGTGAAAAACCTGTGTCACAGAGGCAATTAAACACATTTATATAAAAAAACACATTAACAACAACAATATGATGCATGGTGAGACTATTAAACATTACGTCTATATATAACATGAATGCTGCTTGGCAGTCTTTGAGTTACTCCACATAAAGTGGATGAGATGTACATTCGTAGATTGTCACGTGTGACGGCACGTTTTTTTTTATTAAGCAGCACTGTTCCAAAGCTTGGTCATATTGAACGCTGCTTGCATAAATCTTGCAGACTGCAAGCTCGTGTCAATTAGTGACTCCAAACGGGCCTCAAATAGAAGTAAGGTGGGCGGTCCAAACGATTCACTGTGGCAGCGTTTTTCGCAAACGCCATTACTCGTGACCCACCACCACCCATCTCCTCTATTTACCAGAATCTATCGCTCTTCAAATACAAATGAAGCCATTACACGTTGCTTCAAATTAAAACTGTGTGTGTATGTGTGTCGTGGGGAGAGGTAGAGTAGCAATTAGCGTGCTGAGCTACGAACCTGGCGACCCGGTTTCGATTCCCACTCACGGGCAACACCAATAATGATTATCGGAACCGGTCCTGGGTCTACCTTAGGTTGACTCAGCCTCAAATGAGTACCTGGTGCGGTGTGTAAACATCGCCACTGGGGAGACAATGGTGGTCGGGCGCGGGGCTGTCTACCCACCCCCTCGAGTGCTGTGCCGGCCTTCATAGATGCTACTCGCGAACAGCACTTGCCCCAAAAGTCTGTGAAGGCTATACGGGGGATATTTGTATTTGTTCGAAGTGGTGGTATGGGCACTGGCGGAGCCAATGGGGGGGAGGGGGTGGCACGTGCCCCCCCCAATGATCCAATGATCCGATCGATATCACTAATTTCGATCGGATCATTGGGGTTTATTAGTGATAAAAACGCATTTTGCAACCGCCACTGCCACTGTGTAGCATATTATGTGCCAGGGACTCTATGAGATGATAGGACAATAGTCTGAGTCCATAATTGGCAATTTAGTAACGGCAAAGCAGTTATAAGTGACTCAAAATTGTGCGCAGTGGCGTATACAGTACACCACTTCCCTGAAGGCAAACACCTTCAGCGAGCGCGATGCCGATCACACACGATTCGAATTCGACCCTCGATCGATGGCTGCGCCGTCATTGGGTATGGGGAGCGGTAGCGTCGTAGTTTGCACGCTGCACGACAAACCCAATGACCCGAGTTCGATTCCCACTCATAACCAATAAGTGTAGCGAATATATGAACTGGTCCTGGGCCTCACCTAGGTCGACTAAACCTTAAATAAGTACCTGGTGGGGTGTGTAAACATCAACAATGGGGAGACAAAGGCGGCTGGGTGTGGTTCTGGCCACACAATCTCCTCGTGCATCGTGCCGACCTTCATAGATACTACTCGCTAACAGCACTTGCCCCGACAATCTGTTGAGGCTACATGGGGGATTATTTTGTCAATGTGCAAAGAAACAAAGAGAGTTACATGAAACAGTGTTTAGCAACCATCAGGCACGTGTAGTGTGTTTTAACAGTTTATATTTGCTGAGAGGTCAAATGAAAAGCGAGGAAAGAGGCACAGCTGTGATTTGTGATAGATGGGTTTTGGAAAGCCAGCACTATGCCAAAGGACCACTAAAACCTGGGTTTAGCATCCGTACTCCAGCCTTCCGTGAGTTGTGTGCACTGTGCTGTGAGTCTGATGGGCTCTGCCCAATCACCAATGAATGAATATACAAGAATAATCAGACTATTGTTTTTTTACTTCAGTCAGCCGAGCCCAGGAGTCGACAACCTGGAGCTCCGTAGCCGCATGCGGCTCTTCAAGGACCGCCTGGTGACATTGCATTGCGGCTCTTGAAAAATAGAGTTTTTTTTACTGAATTCGAAACAATTGCCTCTTCTTGTTATTTTGATTGTTGACCCCTGGCCTAGCCCAACTCTGAGCACTAAATATAGAGGATGACTGACACACGGCCAACTACACTTCACCAAGCAAGCGTGGAAGGAGCTCCGTCAAGAGCTGGATGAGAGGTTCTGCAGCATCATCATCAAGTTGAGCACTCTTATACCTGTGTTGTGATTCATTTTTCAAAGCATTATGGGTGGCCCAGTGCATTGTAGAATGTTTTGTTCGTCACTTGTTTGTGTTTTTGTTTGTTGCGTTACCTCATCGGTGTTGTAGATGATTTGCAGGCCCGAGGACGTCATCTCAACGAGGTAGAGGAGGAAGAGTGACAGGGCATCGATCTGACAAAGACAAAGAACCCCCGTATAGCTTTAATAGACTATTGGGGAAGGTGCTGTTAGCGAGCACCTATGAAGGCCGGCACGGTACACGACAGGGTGGGGTGGCCAGTACCACGCCTGACCGCCTTTCTCTCCCAGTGGCGATGTTTACACACCGCACCAGCTACTCATGTGAGGCCGAGTCGACCTAGGGGAGGAGGCCCAAGACGGGTTCAGATAATCGTCACCAGTGTTGGCCTTGAATGCGAATCGAACTCGGGTCACTGGGTTCATCGGGCAGCATGCCAACCACAACGCCACCACTCCCACAATTAATTCACAAATACACACACATTCATACAGGCATACACAGAAACACAAACATTTACACCCATACCGACACATGCAAGCAAATGCACATATGTATAAAAACACAGACACACAAACATAAACACCCATTGATATACACACACACTAACAACATCAACAACATCTGCCTTCGTCACGTCGTGACCAAGGCGCTTGTGCCAGGCTAGGTACACTTTGAGGCCACATGAAGTGATGAAGGCTCGCTAGCAGGCGGTCACGGAACAGATCCAGGTGTTACAGGTTAACTCAGCGAGGTGACTAGAGCATGTACAAACACACAAACAATATGCAACCACCATTGTACGACTAGGCCATTGATGGCATTACCACAGTCGTGCTGGTGCCAGTCTAGGTGCACTTTGAGAATGGCAAAAGCTCGCTGGCAAGGGTTAACAATACGCAGTTGATTAACACACACACAATCCAATCAAGAGACGTCTATCGACATTCGGCCGTACAGAGTTCAGAGATAAGTGCTGTTGGGGAGACATCAATTAAGGGCAGCATGGTGCAAGGGAGGGCAATGTGGGTCAGCACCCTCTCCCAGACACCTTTGTCTCCCCATTGCTAATGACCACTTGCCACGTGAAGATGGTACTAACTCCAACTGAGACACAATCGGAATATGTATTTATACTGGAGGAATCCGAGGAGCTTTTTCAAGGATGTTCAGTAGGGTTTAGACTTTAGAACGTTGCAGCAACACACAATATAATAACATGATAGGAGTGCAAAGCTTAAGAAAGGTAAACGAATCACTTAAAAACATGCACAAGTATAACTAAACATTTTTTAAAAATCTTACCATGTAAAGCCCACTGCGCTATTACCATCTTTTGCAGAAGCGACCCGGCCAAAAATGATAGCTTATCGAAGTGGTTTGTTGTATGGAAATTTAAACAAGCAAACTAATCTAAATAATCTAAACACATGTTTCTAAATGTGGAGGGAAAAACCGGAGGCTGAGATTTGTCTCCCCAATGCTGATGTTTTACACACCGCACTAGGTACCTATTTAGGGCTGAATCGACCTTGGGCAGAGGCCCAGGACCCAATCAGATATTCATCACCGTTATCAGCTGTGAATGGGAATCGAACTCGGGTCGTCGCGGGATTCGCAACGCACCGCGCTAATCACTACACTGCCGCTCCCCTCCCCCCCACAATGCAAACACAAACACACACATTCACTCTATTTCATTGGAATGGCTCGCCGTGACCTTCTACCAATCATCAAGACGCTGCTTAAGCGGGGAACGAATAGAGATTTCCGAGGCGGGATGAGCTCTGGACATTGGGAATGCGAATATGACTCAGGCTCAGAATGTGTGAGTGAGTGTTTGGACTTCATATGATAGGACAATAGATTAGGTCAGGTGGTCAGCTCCGGAGCCACATACAGCTCTTTAAGGATCGCTTCGTGACATTATTCGTTAAGGACCACTATCTCGTATTCACCACAAAGTGCATTGCGGCTCTTAAAATATTGAGGTTTTTTTCCCCCCCTCCAAATTAGAAAAAAAATGTCTCTTCTTGTTATTGTGGTTGCCGACCCCTGGGCTAGGCGATCAGCCACGAGAGGGGGGTGATGGGCTCCCATTTAAATGAAAACAAACAGGTTCTCTTTACAAAATTGCAAGCAAAAGACACATTATTATTCATATAATTTTATATCTAGAGTGGTGGTTGAGCACAGTCTGGTAGTAGACCGAGTCCTCAACACGGGTGGAGGAATCAACGAGTGAAGTCCACGCGAACAGCAACCATGGCAGGAGCGTTAGAAGAGTGATAAGGAGGTGACGGACTGCCAATAAGTGACTGACCGTATATATATGGAGGAGCGGTAATGTAGAGACTAGCACGCTGCGCTACGAACCCGGGCAACCTGAGTTCGATTCCTGCTCACGGCCAACACCAGTGACGATTATCTGAATCGGTCAGGGGCCTCCCCTAGGTCGACTCAGCCTCAAATGAGTACCTGGTGCGGTGTGTAAACATCGCCACGACAGAAGGTCGGCCGGGCGTGGCGCTGGCCACCCACACCCTCGTGTGCCATTCCGGCCTTCATAGGTGCTCGCTAAGGGCACTTGCCCCAACAGTCTGTTAAGGCTACATGGGGGGATCTTTGTCTTTGTATATATCAATAAATTAATACAGTGTATACACAAATCATATAATATGCACACGTGTACATAGAGCCGCCTTGCACGCAATGTTAATTGTCGGGCAAGTGCTGTAAGTTGGCGAGCACGGTTGACTACGCATGATGCTAAATAACTTCTACGTATATATTAAGGAAGTGATCATATAAGCCTGAGTCGACCTGGGGGAGCCCCAGAAACAATTCAGATATTCGTCACTGATGGGAATCGAACTCGGGTAACCAGGTCCGTAGCGCAGTGTGCAAACTACTACGCGACCGCTCCCACAAGCACACACAAATGCACTAACACACATATACATACACACAATGCACAGTGAATTTCTCAGACATATTGGTCTCCACAGTGGTGATGTTTTCACACCGCACAGGGTATACTAATTAAAGGATAAGTCAACCTAGAGGAGAGGCCAGGACAGGCTCAGATAAGACGTTGCCAATGATGTTATCCCTGGCCGGGAATCGAATCCTGGTCACTGGGTTCAAATGTGCAGTGTGGAAACCTCTGTACCACCATTCTCCAAATATACACAACGAGACAAAGACTCGCCTCGTAGCTTTAACAGACTTTTGCGGCAATTTCTGTTTGAAAACACCTTTTAAGGATGGTATCGTGCGCCCTGAGAACGATTGTTTAAGGGCACTTCATACATTTCAATTATTATTACAATGGCGTGGGTGTTGCCAGCACCACGCCAAAAAAACACCTTTGTCTCCCCAGTGGCAATGTTTACACACCGCACAAGGTACTCTTTTAAGGCTGAGTCGACCTAGGGGAGAGGCCCCTAACCGGTTCAGACATTGATCGAGCAATACGCATGCACACACACACATACACACGTAAGCACGTACACATGTATGTATGTACACACACATGTAAACACGTACGCACGTACACAAGTACACACGTACGCACGTACACACGTACACACGTACACACGTACGCACGTACGCACGTACACACGTATGCACGTACACACGTACACACGTATGCATGCTCGCATTCCCATGCACCTGCAGGTGCCCGTAGAGGCTGTAGTCCAGCAGCTCGTCCCCCGTGTGCACGTGGAACACGGAGTGCAGGCACGTGCTGGGAGAGGGGTCCTGCTTGTACCGCTCCAGCTGCACCCGCACAGACACGGCACGACCTTGACACGAGATACACGTGGCTGGGATAGGTCAGCACTTAGATGTGTGACCCCCCCATCCCACTCTGCGTGTCTCAGTAGAGACTCTCTCCCCTCTGCGTGTCTCAGTAGAGACTCTCTGCCCTCTGCGTGTCTCAGTAGAGACTCTCTCCACTGTCAGTAGAGACT
>CM025642.2:2342037-2354045 GCA_014621495.2 Entosphenus tridentatus | reverse complement strand
CCCCTCTGCGTGTCTCAGTAGAGACTCTCTCCACTGTCAGTAGAGACACTCTCCCCTCTGTGTGTCTCATAAGTGACACTCTCCCCTCTGAATTCCGGACCGTAATTTCCTCTCTATCCTGAGCCTGTTCCTTTTCTCAATTAACATTTTAATGGTTACAATTTTTATTCTAATTGTTTCATCAATGTCATGTTATGAGACAAAATAAAGTCCAGAGGGAATGTGCACTGGATGTAGAACATCTTGTCTGTTGAGGGAACTGACTGGAACATGAGGAGAGGAATCTATATTGTATCATATTGCATTTTCATTATTATCATTTTCATCACGAACATCATCACTATACCACCATCAACACTATCGATATCAACAATAATAAGCATAACATCATCATTATTTGTCACGTTCATTACAATCATTATTAGCATCTGTAATTTCATCATTATCATCATCATCATCAAAGTTCGTCATCAGAATGCCATCAACAACACCATCAATATCATAACGATCTGAACTATGAGTCACTCCCACCAGCAGTTTCGTCAAACTAATTTCTTTGGCTATGTTGGGTGGTGTAGGGACCCATAACAAAAAAAAATCAATTAAGAATACAATTACATGAGCAGAAAAAATCAACAACCATATCTCCACCATCAAAAGTCGCATTCAATAGATTCATCCGCATTATTGACAGCAAATGTTATCAACATCATCATCGCGATCCAAAGTAACAGCAACAAAATATGAAAATTAAATAACGACGTAAGCTGTGCATTAACTTTGATTTTTAAATCGTAAACGATACCAGGCACGGCTGGCTCGAAGCCGTATCAAATGTCAGCGAAAGCACCTCAAGCTCGAATTTAATCTCCATCCGTCGACTTTTTCATTTTCAATTAAAATACGATCGCACGTCGGTGGCATTTCTGAGCGTCGCGTTTTTAATCCTTAACGATGGCACCACTCGCCCCACATCGCGAGGCCCTCTGTCACTCCGGGATCCGTGGTGAATGACAATGTTGGTTTGTGTCACTCGCCCCACGGCCAGGGGAGTAATTATCTCCGTGGTTTCAGCAGCAGAGCTTCTCGCCGCGAGGTTATTGGGTTCGAATCCGTGCCAAGAGTTGAATCAGCCACACTAATATATGACCATATTCTACTGTATATTGTAAGTCCTTCTTTAACTCGGTAGAAGTGTTCCTGAAAAGTGCTGCGCTAAGGTAAAAAGTGGTAAGCGGAAACTATTTCCCCGTAAGTAATGCAACGGTATAGTTTGGCGAGATACGATGGATGCACAAATGTAGTGAGACCTGAGTTCGCTTCCCGCTCAAGACCAATAACAGTGGTGAATATTTCATCTGGTTCTGGGTCACCCCTAGGTTAACTCAGCCTTAAACGAGTACCTGTTTCGCTGTATAGGACACCAGCATGGGGGAGACAAAGGCGGTGCTCGCGATCATCACTTAGTGATAGTGGTGGTGGTTGCGGTGATGATGTTAGCAGTGGAGGTGGTGATGGCAGGAGAGGTGGTGGAGATAGTGTTGGTAGTGGTTGTGATGATGGTGGCGGTGGAGGTGAT
Organism: Entosphenus tridentatus; assembly: GCA_014621495.2. Lineage (NCBI taxonomy): Eukaryota > Metazoa > Chordata > Hyperoartia > Petromyzontiformes > Petromyzontidae > Entosphenus > Entosphenus tridentatus. The sequence goes on along the minus strand of CM025642.2, from coordinate 2,352,466 downwards.
TGTTGGGAAGAGTGTTGAAGCGCACCCACTCATCCAAACTCAACAAAACTCCGCTTGGACGAACAAAATTACAATTCCTCCTTGCCACCTTGCGGCAGAGTCAACCTCAGTTTTCCCATTCAACCGGCAACACCCACCCCCACCCCCGTGCAAATCACTCAGTCCGATCACCTTAAACGCTGGTGCACTGGGTGAAGAACCGAACATTCTTCACTCTGCATCTTGCGCTGCTCCCCCGCCACCGCCCACGCGGCAGATAAATAAACGTTAAAATTCCATTAAGGATTGAATTTAGCGTTGGCCGACGGCCAAGCAAATGTACTTAGCAGCGACGGGGGCCGGCATGCGTCGCAGGATTCAGTCGCAATCCGGCCTCCGTTTGGATTTGACTTCCCGTAGATGATGATTTGGGCGAGCGACGGGCAACGGGGCCACGACGGGAGGGAGACGCCAGGGGAGAAGGCACTGCCGCCGAGAGGTCGACTTGACGGGGAGTAGTCGTGTTGGTGCAGGGGTCGGCAAACCTTCGGCTCCGGATCTGCACATGTAGCTCTTTAAGAACTGCTTCGTCACGTTATTCACGTGCATTGCGGCTCTTAAAATGTTTTTTTTACCGAATTCGAAAAAGATTGCTCTTCTTGTTATTTTGGGGTTGCCGGCCCCTGTGTTGGTGATGGTCACAAGGTGGGGAGAGTGCATCGCGACGTCCAGTACTGCAGTCGTGCTGCCGAGGGCAAATATGTATTCGAATGTGGTTGAGAGGTGGTCATGATATAACATTGAGAGGGTAGGCACATTGAGAGGCAATCACCATGTGAAGAACAGCAGTCAGGCTATGGGGAGGTAGTGATGTTCAGAGATTAGGTCACGTTGAATGGTAGACACATTTGAGAGCGGAGACAAATCGAGAGGTATGTATGTATATTGAACTTCTTTCATACCATACGTAGCCAACTGTGCTAATCAGAGGTGCGGCAGGTAGACATGGCAAGAGGTTGCCCCAGCAAGGAGTAGTCACACGAGGGTCTGTTCAGTTGAGAGGCGTCGTCATGAGAAAGCTGTCATTGTGACGAAGGAAGGTGGTCGCAACAGGGGTGGTCATGCGGTCAGATTGGCTGCGAGCATGGAGTAGCTGTCAGGGTAGGGGGTATCGCTTGATGCGGTGTTCAAGCTGTAATCACACTTGCTGTAATACTCTACATGTTGAACTTGAGCAGCAGCTCTCATCATTGCCACTATTATCACAGATGCAGCGCAGCGTGGATTCGTGGTGGCACACCCCTGTGTTGCGGTAATTCGGAAGCAAGGGTTGGTCGATCAAGCAGAGATCTGTGGAACCCCCAAACCCGCCGGGCTGCAAAAAGGCCAGAAGGCGGCGGCAGTAGTACAGAAATACGGGTTTGTAGACCAATCTGTGTGGACTTGAGTCGGTTACCTCCTTGCGTGCGTGGATTTCCCCGGCGAACTCCATTTTCCTCCCACGCGCACAACATTAATCAATGATGGGATTGGCCAAACATTCCACTGTAGAACCCTCTCGAATACAGAGCATTGAGACTCAGTGAGACGTCTCTGGATAAGTAAAGGGCTTAATCAGAATATTTGTTTTCTCGGAATCAGAATATGTATTTTTCCTGAAGGAATCAGATAAACTATAAAGTTATTTTTCTCAGATGTCCAGTAGGGGTGGGTCAGAACGTTACAACAAACAATACACTTACACAATAGGAGTGCAAAGTATAGAAAGGGTAAACAAATCACTTAAAAAGTATACAAATAAAGCTAAACTATTTTTTATTTTACCAGTTAAAGCCTACTAACCTATTAGCTTCTTTTCAAAAGCAACATGGCCACAAATGATAGTTCAACGAAGTGGCCTATCATGTGGAAATGTATAATTGCCAAATAATCTAAACATGTTTCTCTAAATTTCGATTTAAAGCTTTCGTGACTGCAGGGATTCATCTTCTTGGTTCTTTCGGTAAAGTCACGTAGAAATAAATTAATTTATTTCGGTAAAGTCACGTAGACTTTACCGAAAGAACTAAGAAGACGTTTCTCTAAGTGAAGGGAAAAACCGGAGGACCCGGAGAAAAAAAGCCATGCTACTACAGGAAGAACATGCAAACTCCAAATATACAGGCAATCGGTATCGAACACCCTGACCTCCTACATACCAGGTGGGGAAGATCACATCACAGAGTGACTCAAGAGAATATTTATACAGGGAGCAGCGGTGGTGGTGTTGTTCGTGTTATGAACCCGGCGGACCTGGATTTGATTCCGGGCCACAGCCAACATGAGTGGCGAGTGATGTCTGAGCCAGTCCTGGGTAACACCTTCTTACGTGGGATGATTTTTAAAAAACAAGTGTTGGATCTGAAATGTCAAGCTTCACTATGATAGTGGTCGAGACATTATTTACAGTCATGTAGCTGTGTACGTGTGAAGGGCCGAGCTGTGGAGCAGTAGTTCGTGCTTTGCACTTGAACAGCGATTCCCGGCCACAGATAACACTGGTGGAGAGCATTATCTGAACTAGAACCCTCCACCAACCTGCACTTAGCAGCAGTGAAGTATTGTCAAACAACCCCTACAACCGATCGGGCATTGGGAGGCCTTCAATCAGCAGTGGATTTACAAACGGCTGCAAACTATTATTATTGTTGTTGTTTACATGAGTAGATGGCTGTAGATGTATGTATGTTGAACTTCTTTCACACCGTACGTAGCCAACTATGCAATGTACAAACTCCACCGTCACGCGGACAGCAACCATTCACAACGGCTGCGACCAAAAATTCCCAACAATGACGAAGGAATGAATGCGCAGAGAATTTGTGTAAATAACATCACAAAGGGAACCCATTTGAACCGATCAACCATGCTTGATCACCGGTGTCATGGTACGCAGCCAGATTAAATTCCCCGACGAGGAAGTCAAAATGAAAAATGTGATTATTTACAGGGCTCGAGTCACATCTTGTAGGGGCCGCTCGCCTTCCTCCTTCCTCCTCGCCCGAGTAGTGACCTCACCAAAGTGAACGACAGCGAAACTGCTTTAGCCTTATTGATGCACACACACACACGCACACGCACGCACGTACGCACGCACGTACGCATACTCACACATGTACGCACGGGCACGCATGCATGCGTGCACATGCACACGTACAAACAAACACATCCATACGCACGCACGCATACCACCAACGAGCTTCTTCATGAATTCAAACTAAAGCCTAAATCTTGATTTTAAGCTTCCGTGACTGCAGAAATCCATACTCTTTGGTTCTTTCGGTAAAGTCACGTAGGTATAATCATTATTTGTTTTCATTTTACACCTACGTGACTTTACCGAAAGAACCAAAGAGTAAAGCCTAAATCTTGGATAAGAGTGAAGTCTAAAGCCTAAATATGTAAGAAGAGTGAATCTACTGCCATTCCAACGAGTATATTTATTCATGAGCAGTTAAAATGAATGGAGCCTATAATCTTCCACACTGGCACAATATAAATTAGAATAAATTCGAAAAAATTCATTCGTAATGGTTACCATCTTATGTAAATCTTATTGGTCGTTCCTGTCATGTCATGGCACATGTTGAAGAAGCTGGGCCAGGTGACACGGTTATCCTGACTTCCTAGATTTTATCCCGACTTCCTGGATTTCCCTGAAAAGATAATTGGCAAAGTTTAAAGTGGAACATCCCGTACAAATTTATACAAGTGGCTGTGAGGATTGTTCCAAACGCACACACACACACGCACCCACACGCACACACACATGCATACACGGCGCACACGCATTCCTCACAGCCACATAGAAAGACGGTCACCGCATCGCGCGCTTTCAGATGCACTTCTGCGGCCATCTGGAACATTCTTCTTTTCGATATTAGGAAATCACTGGAGCAATGCACTTTTCAAATCTGGATTGAAAACTCTTTTTTTTGAGAACTGATATTTGTGTTTAGTTTCTTGTCCTTCCTCCGCACCTCCAATTAGCGTGGTTGGCTACGTACGGTGCAAAAGAAGTTCAACATATTTACATACAAACGCTAATTACACGTGACGGTTTCAATTTTTTTGGCCACGTCGGGTGGCGAAGGGATTTCGACGCTGATTTGGCGAGATCGTTCCGTGACCCGAGCCCCAAAACCAATTATGACTCAATCCAGGTCGGGGCTGTCTTCCTCTTCATTTGTATGGCTGCTGATGTAGATGGAGAGCAACAACTGCAATTCCACATTCAGGTGGTCAAGCCAGATAACCATGTCAGGAACAGCCGAGTAATGTATCGCCGTGATGTTTACTTCGTATTTGTGGATCAGGTGTTCCATCGTTTTACGGTGTACAGTCTGTTCTGGATGACCACAGTTGCACGCCGTCGATGTACTGCTGTCAAAGCATCGCTGACAATGCATCGTAGGATACCCCTCTGTGCTGACTTGCTCTCCACATGATCCGCTTCTCCATCACGCTATGAGCACATCCTCCTGGAGGAGCTCGGCACGCGTGGAGGGCCTCGCGAGGGCTACGCGACGGGGCTACATCCTCACGTGCCGCGGTCTATCCACTGCTGGCCACGAGCGCATCAGGAGAAACCCCACGCGTGTGAGGGGGCAGCAGACTATTCTGTGAAAAAGAGCTTTATAGCTCATCGGATTCCTCCACGATGAATACATATTCTGATTTTGATAGGAAAGAGAGAGATGGTATCAGTCCACACTCTGCTGCACCGCCATCACCTGGCAAACCAGGGTACAGCACCTCCTCAATGCACATGGGAAGGGAGCCTCGCAATATTTTTGCGGTGATTGATCAAACCTCACTGCTGCCTCTTCAGCGCTGAATCACAGGCGTGTACCACCACCATAATACCAAATTAATTATCTTCAGTGGCATAGTATTATTATTATTATGCAACTGAGAGAATACTTACAAACTTCCCAGGACAGCTACCACTCTGTAAAAAGCAGGACAAGGTTGCCACTCTAATTCCAACTCTTGATTTTTGTGACGCCGTGCGTCACAACAATGCAATAGCAGAAGCAGCAGAGAGCCGACAGCCCTGGGAAGCCACGGATCAAATTGCTCGACGACTGAGACGAACCCTGAAATGAGAAAATGGCGTGCGGCGCGCTGTTCGCCGACTGTCATCTTCAATGGGTCTCACGGTCTTTGATTGACGGCGGCACAAGCCAGCACGTTGGGAGGTGCCGCCCTCTAATGAGATCATGCAACTTGCCCCGCCGCGTCCTGAAAGTCAGAACTCAAGTGGAGACAGAGCCGTGGGGTCTTTCTGCTCAAACGAGCAGGAGGGTGGCACTCATCCCCATTGGTGGACATGGACTCGGATAGGAAATTCCACATTCCCATGACGAGAGACAGTATCTCCATATTACATCCAATGTCGGATTCCCTACAATCATTACATTTTTTTCTATATTGAAAACGAATTTCTTGAGAACTGCGTTTTGTGTTGAGTTTGTTGACCTTCCTCCGTACATCCAATTAGCACGGTTGTCTACGTAAGGAAGTTCAACATACATACATACATACGAACCGATGTTTAATCAAGTCAGCTATATCCAGGACAGCGTCAGGGCTCCTTTGCAGCATTAAGATGATTGGCCAATTGCACTTTTCATCTGTTGTGGGTGGTAGGGGGCCAAATGGCTCAGAGATCAGAGCGCTGAGCTGGAACCGCTAAATCCTAGGTTCGAATCTAGGCAGTGGCCCACGATTAAACCGGGTTCTCAAGCACAGCGAGTTAATGGTCTCAGGCCAGTTAACGATGACTGTGCAAAAACACAATGACACCAAATGTGTTTCTGCACTTAACCTGGCTATATTCCAGAATTTTTTTTTTTTTATTCTGGAATCATGCAAATATTACTCTCAGCGGCAGAGCAGGTGGAAAAGCGTTGGCTCTTAGTATGTGATCAGAGGTCGTTTGGAGGTGTTTCACCAATAGCCATTCTCCGACACAACCTACTTGGTGTACCTCCAAATGCAGGTCAAGTGTGATTTGTATATTTAGTTGCCTCGTGCAAATAATCATCTCTGTGTGATCCACCAACCCTGCTCCGAAGCGCTGGATCACAGGCATTTGCCACCGCACCAAGATTCACTGACAAGAAGTAATTCCACACGTTCCCCCCCATCGTAATTACCATTCCTATCATTCGTGGCGAGCGACCTGGCCACGAATGATAGCCAAATGACGTAGCTTATCATGTGGAAATTTATACCAGCCAAATTCTCCAAACGCATGTTTCTAAATATCGAGGGAGATCCCAACGGGGAGAACAAACTAAAAATATACAGGTGTCAGGGTCGAACCCACAACCTCTTGTATACCAAGCGAAGTAGTTAACATCTCGCCACCGTGGAGCCCACCTCCTGATCACATCACCTCCACTTTCCTGCCACATTCTGCACGGAACTTCCAAGTTGCTTACCCTATCCTGCCATTAAATTCCTGGCATCCTCCGCATCATGGGCCCATGAAAAGCACTATTTCTAGTCACTTCTCACAACCCCCCTGTAATTTAGACAACAAAAGCATTTCCTAAAGTTTCGACCTTTGACACCACAGGCAAATCTCACGCAAAATGGAATCCTCTCTCAGGCCAGATGTCTCGCCGTAGTCCTTGCAAAGTCACACCTAAGACTTAATATCTGCCAGGTTTGTTCGGGCCAGTGTCCCGGTAAATACTTCTGTACCCTGCACACCACATCCAGTGTACCTCTCACTGTGGTCGTGGCTACTGATATACCAGCGACCAGGACATTTTGCAGTGAGAAATTAAGCCCCTGCAATACTTTACGAACGTTAGGAACATTACAATCTACCGGATGTTACATGTCTGAATGTCGGGTTTGGATTACCTTCCAACCCTCCCTACCTGGACACTGCTCAATCAACTCTCACGTAGCTATGAGCCAATCTCATGGTGCCCCACAAAGTCAGTGGTCATGCATTCTCCTTTCCTGGCTTGATAGATCTAATCTAGATTTGACGTTTTCGTGACTGCAGGGATCCATACACTTTGGTTATTTCGGTAAAGTCACGTAAGTATAATTTATTTTATTTTTTACCTTGATAGATCTGTTAACACTTCCCATTCAGTTTTTCTTCCGATTCCATTCTGATGATGTACCTGTACGTCTTGGAATGGAACCAGAATAAAAGCTAAAATAAACTAACTTTGTCGGTACTAAGGCTCCCACAAAGCCATGCGGGAGGGTGTGTGGCACAATTTTGGCGCCAGCTATCACAGAGTGTGGTCGTGTTGCTTCCATTTTCTGCAGTGAGTTGAATGACTTTAAAAACAGTGGTGCTACTACGCATTTCCAAATAAAATTAACGCTGACCGCTTGCGCGTTCCGAGATTCAGCGGTGTACGGGACATCCACCCTGCAACTTGCAGCCGTCTCGGAACGGGAAAGGGCTAATACACAGAGTCCTCCATCACCACCATGACCGCCACCACCACCACCACCAGTAGCAACACGATCTCGCTTGGGGATGGAACAACTTGAATAATGTGTGCAAGGCGAAGGCACTGACCTTGAGAGACTGGCGCATGTAGCAGTAGAGAATGCCACGGAGGCACTTGACGGCACTGTGCTCCAGCTCGTGAATCCTCCCCTTATCATCGTCGCTGCGTCTGAAAGGAGAGGCACGGACCACGTTCCATTGTCAGCACTCGTCTCATCGTTGTCGTCGTGTCATCACCCTGTCATCGTCGTCGTGTTATCTTCGTCGTGTCAATTGTTGTTGTGTTATCGTTGTGTCATCATCATGTCATCTCCGTTGTGTCATCGTCGTTATGTCATCGCGAACCACATCACTGTGGTGCTCTTGTGAGTCTTGGCCAGAGATGGAAGCGGTTTGTCCTTCCCGCTAGAGCCTGGACATTCCTTAGACGGATCAGTGAATAACGTGCATGCCTTGCTGCTATAGGCTGTAGGGCTAAGTAGGGGGCATCAGATGGCAGTGCAGCAAAATCAATTGTTGCAGTGTACTTCTGTGCCCCCATATCTATGCTTCATTAAGCTCCACTGACCGGCATGGTAAAGTACGTTGAGATATCCCTGGCGACCCACACGGTGTGTGAGAAACCTCATCCAGCAGTGGATTTGGAATCAGAATCTTTATTTAGACTGGAGGGATCCAACGAGGAATCCGATCAGTAAGTTACAACAGCAAACAATACAATGACGAGAGGAGAGAAAAAAATTCACTAATTATTAATAAATAATATATTGATTATATGTCTAATTTATCAATGAATGAAGCCTATAATGTTTTACACAGGCACAATATAAATTATATAAATTAGAATACATTTGAACAAATTTATTCGTAATGGTTACCATCTTATGTAAATCTTATTGGTCGTTCCTGTAATGTCATGGCACCTGTTGAAGAAGCTGGGCCAGGTGACACGGTTATCCTGACTTCCTAGATTTTATCCCGACTTCCTGGGATTCCCCGAAAAGATAATTGGCGCAGTTTAAAGTGGAACATCCTGTACAAATTGATACAAGTAGTTGTGAGGATTGTTCCACATGTACACACACACACGCACCCACATGCACACACGCACACACACATGCATGCATGAGCGCGTTCCTCACAGCCATACTACACAGCAGTAGTCCCTCACTCAATACAATGGCACATTAACATTGAACTATCGATAATACACAGGTAATGGATCAAAGTTGCAAATTACATTTGCAACTGTGACTGTATCCAGCACTAACCTTTTGTGCTATGAACATGGCAACTTACGATTGATTCCAGTCCATGGCTAAAACGAGCGGCGAGTGAAATCCCAACTTGGCCCAAACTACACCAATCCGCACTGACCGGCGTGGTGAAGTATGGTCAAATACGCCCCATGGCCCGCACGGCGTGGGTATGCCTTCATCCAAGGGCAGTAAATTATAATTATCAAGCGTTTATTAATTTACGTCCAAGATTGCTCGTCAATTACATATTCATACATTTGTATCTGTAAGAGCTTGCAGGCTAAAATAAATTAATGGTTTAACGTCTATGATGAGTTTGTGTGTGTGTGCAGTCATTGGTGACAGATGAGACCATAACCTTCATCACATCCTGAAAAACCTGGCCTAATCATGGTGGGTACTTGTAAATCTGCCCAATGCTGAAACATTCGTCACAGTGATTTGACACGCCTCTTGATGCATTTGCTGGAATTTTGTTTGCATACAAAGCGGCCTTGCAGCACTGCTCCGCCGAAAGGAGTTGTCCAGGGACCCGTGCCACCCAGTCTTCGACTCGGCAAAAAGCACTCACTTTGTTTCAAACGACATATGTAAAAACCATCAGAAGTTCCTGCAGAAGTACATTGTGGTCCCCTTTGTTTCCACGAGCACTCCAAACTACACTTTATAGGCGTGTAATGATGAATTGGCTTAGGGAGGCCTTCATCCAGCAGTGGAAAGATCAGGGCTGCTGCTGCTGATGATATCTTGTGTGTAATAGGTTTAATGTAGACCCCAAAGCCTCTATACAGTCACCACAATGTCCAACAATAGATGTGATGTTTGAACTTAATCTTGACCCCAAGAATTGTGAAAATTCATCGACACTCAAGAGAGGCAAATTGTTACCCACCCAGTAAAAGGTACTGGTGCAGCCCTGCAATTGTCTGATCACGTCACTGCTGACAGAAGGGCCTCCACTAGGGGGAGTTTTACAGAGCCCTCTCAAGAGGGTATTTTGGTCTACTCTTTCAGCACAGGCCAAACGTCTTGGAGAAGGTGGGAGTACCCACATTTTACCCCGACCACACGCAAACCTGTCGACAATTCACTGTGCTGGGTGGGCAAAGATGGCCAGGGGGGGTTAAGTAACCTGCCCGTTGAATCCAACTGCTGTGCCGGGAGATGGAAACGGCGACGTTTGGGTTGCAAGCCCATCATTTACAACCACTCTCGGCCCATTCCCGTGCTGTTATAAGATCACCACAACATTCTAAACAGCCTCATGAGCAATATACTGTCGTCCAATTTGGATGTATATATTGTATAAATGCAACTGCATCTCAAGATGATCTACAAAACACTGAGACATGAGCGTCTGAGGGAAAAAAGCTAGCGTGGTGGTGGTGGTGGCTACGCTGCACGTGGCTGCATGTGAACCAGCGCTGCGGGAGCAGCAGCGAGGGTTGGTGGATCACCGCCGCAACTAATGTCGCGAAACTCCCTTCCCATGGGCGTCGTGGCTCACCCAGGAGAAGACGGTACAACAAAGTGCAAACTAATCTCCATCTGTCCCTTCTGTAAGGGTGAGAGACCGTTGCCCCCGTTGCACGAATTGGTCTTCTCCGGGTGCAAAAGGTCAACTTGTTGTGGAAATGGCCCTTCATTACAACAGTGCAGA
>CM025642.2:2323216-2342027 GCA_014621495.2 Entosphenus tridentatus | reverse complement strand
GCCCGCACACTCGACAAGCACGCCGCCGTGCGCCTCACCTGTAGGCCAGGTGCACGGCCCGCACACTCGACAAGCACGCCACCGTGCGCCTCACCTGTAGGCCAGGCTCAGGGCCCAGACGGCAGCGGCACAGTAGAGGCTGTCGCGGACCTTGGCGGCGTTGCTCACGCTTTGAGATTTGGCGGGAAAGAGGCCCGTGGTTGGGCTCTGGTGATCCAGGAGGGTAAATCTCACTGCAGAGAAAAATAACATGGATGAGCTGATGAATTAACCCAACAAGTCATGCTGATAAAAAAAGTCAAAACCGATCCAGAATATTCTTGCTTAAACAAATCGTCATCAGCATCATTATCGCTTTAAAGCCTGGGTACATGGCTTGTTAGCAATCACTCTCCAATTCTCGTTGCAATATATATGCTGCTGACTACCTGCCCACAAATAAATTCTGCCTGAAAACATTGGTCTGCAAAGCCAAGAAGTCATTGGACTGGGACTAGCGAGGTGCTCGCTAACAGCACTTGCCCCTACAGTCTGTTAAGGCTATACGGGGGATCTTTGTTATATGCAAATGAGGGTAATCGATGATCAATGCCCGGGTGCGGTCAAGGGATGGCTCCCTGTTGCTCAACCATGTCATGTATATCGATGATCTGTTAATCGCTGCTCACTCAGAGCAGGAGTTGGAGGCACTGCTGCTAAACATGGAGCTTGCCACTAAAAGGTGGGGCCTTACAATCAGCCCCACCAAAACCAAGCACCTGCCAGGGTATTTTGTACCATCGGACACTCCACTCCCACAACTCCCAATTGGTGATGGGGCAGTTGTGGAGAGAGTGGAGAGTTTCCCATAGCTGGGCAATGTGCTCATGACCGGCTCCTGTTTGACAGCAGAGGTCTTAGTCCGAATCAATCTTTTCATCGGTTGCGTAACGTTGTGTGGAAGCTACCTGGCCTTTCGCTCCGCACGAAGCTTCAGGTCGTCTCGGCCACGGTCAGTCCCTCCCTTCTCTACGCTTGCGAAACGTGGACTCCCCTAATGTAACATCTTCGCCGGTGAGAAACATTTAGGCTGGCCTGCCTACGATCCATCCTGGGTTTAACCAGGCTGGATTGTGTGAGGAGCTCACAAATCCTTGAAAGATCTGGGAAAAGTCCCATCGGTGAGCTCCTATGGTAGGCAAGGCTGCGTTGGCTGGGTCATGTAGCCTGCATGCCCAGTCACCGTATGCCTAAACAGCATTTGTTTGGCTGGATCGAGGGGGCTAAACGGGCGCAGCACGGGCTAGAGAAGAGATGGAGTGATGTGGTACAGGAGGATGTGGAGCTGAGTGGACTTGCCGATGACTGGTACCACCGGTGTCAAGATCGGCCTCTGTGGAGGAGGCTCGTGAAGGACGCTACTGGGCAGTTGGAGGCAGTCGCCCTCCAACAACAACGGAGGGGGTAGGAGCAAAGCTCAGAACAACGAGCGGAGTGCCGGGTGGCTAAAGGACAGCAAATTGGCACAGTAGGTGGCAGAGGTGGTGAATCAGCCAGTCATCTCAGTCAGTCGACCCGTGGCACCTGGGTCTGCCCCGTGACCTCCTACCAGCGGGCGTTCGACACTTCACATGGCCTCAAGGTGCACATAGCCTGGCACAAGCGTCGTGGTGATGTCACCGCCACTTAGTGGCGAATGGCGGTTGTTGTTATATGCAATGATTACAAACTTTATTCTTTAGGCATATTGGGACGTTCATTTCCATTACTAAGTTCGGTTTTACAAAATAATTCCAACCCACTCTCATCCACATTTTTAGTTAATCATTTCATTCTCAGTGCCACCTTCAATAATTGTCCTCATTATGCGACACTCAACTTGGTTAAACAACCCCCAAGACCAAAATGTCGTGGGTAAATCTGCATCCGGTGTTGTTGTGATGAGGGGATGTAAACAGGGCCAGATTAAGATTATGAGGCACCTAAGGCTAACTGGAGGGAAAGGCCTAAGTATGTACTGTATTACATATTGCAAAACAAATTATGGAGTCATCAAACCCGTATATTTACCAATGTAAAATGAACTAATGGATTCAACCCAAGGCAAATTCATCAAACAGCAAAGTACACGAATGACGTCATCGTAATTCAAAGACACAAACAATTCCTATGGGCGCGCTACTGTTGCTCAGCTGTTACTCTGACGTGGCACAGAGGGCCTAAAGGAAGGCCAACAAAATATTCGCCTCATTAGCTTGGGGGTAAATCGGGCCCTGAGTGTGAGCACACACTCCCATTGGAGTTTTTTTTTTCAGTTGTGCCCCTCGTCCGGATAATCTCCAATCATTTGGCGAAATTTCTGTGCAAGACTTTTGATTTGCTCGTATTGATCTTGAGCCCCACTCTGCAGCCTCCTTTATTAACTTCTCCCATCACTTCCTACCATTCATTTCCATTGCCATGTGTTACAACGACTTCGTCTTGGGCAAATCCGATGTGGTTCACATTTCCTCAATTTGTATGTATGCTTTCATATCCACAATTCAAGCGTTCTACTAATAACATTTGTAGTGATATAAATAATGTCACTACTATGTTGCGACAGTACCAAGTGATGACGGGTACTGTATGTGGGGTGCCTCTCTATGGCACCAGCGTGAGCATGGCACGGCAATGACTCACTAGAGGGCAGGGTCGGGTGTCACTGAGGTCGCGTCAGGGCGTGATACCCTGGGTGAACCCGAGAGGGCACGTGACCGGGCGAGGGGGGCCAGGGGACCCCCAGATAGGGGTGCGAGGGTCACGTGATGAGGGTCCCGGGCCTTCCCGAAGGATCTGGAAGGGGGCGTGGGCAAGGGCGAAGCCGGCCACACCGCAGCAGTTATACGCCAAGTCCCGAGAGGGATCTGGGCTATTCGATTCTGGGAATGAAGCCGCAGTCCACGGTCCTCGGTCTCCGCTCGTGGACCAGGCAGCGTGTTGAGCTGTCCTGGTGCGGTAATATAGTTATCGAAGTTAGGAGCGGTGGTCACCACCATATGTAGCTATCCTGTTATTATTTTATTATATTATATTATTTTATTATGTTTTATTATTTTTATTATTTTATTACTTCCCTTCTACGTGACTTTACCGAAAGAACCAAGAAGATGTATCCTGTTGATGTTAAGAGTTGTATTAGTTAATTACCGAAAGAACCAAGAATATTAATAAACCGTGTTGCCTCCAGTTCCAGTGTGCGCCTCAATTGAACCCATTACACATTGAAGCACAAATTGCTTGCAGGAAATCAGACAACATTATATTGCGCCGCATGAAACGGTCAGAACCAGAAGACTTAGGCTCTTTGGACACGTTGCCCGGCCAGACGCATCAACAGATCACGCCAGAGCCCTGCGCACGATCGTCGATGGCCCACCGTGGGACTGGAGGTGCCCCCGGGGCAGACCACGGCTGACGTGGACACACACGATTGAGGCCGATCTTCGACACCATGGCCTTGGCTGGCATTCAGCGTGGCAGCGAGCGCAGGATAAGATTTCCTGGTGGCGGCTCATAGGGACCGCTATGACCTGAGGGGCATGAGCGTGATGATGATGCCATTTTACAAGAGCTAAAGGTGCAGGCAGTGCAATTGCAATAGGGGCCACGGACCAGATGGGCCCAGGCCCCAGGCCCCAGGCTAATGTAAGCACGTCTTGACACACTTCTCTTGAGATGGCACTTTATTGAAGACACGTTCACTTGACATCGGCGGAGACTCCACTGCAACAGCCCCAAGTCTCCCGCGCATCTCCCTTATATACCAACCGAGGCCACGCCCCCCTTCTCGATCATTCTCGCTGACTCTGGACGCTTGCTCCACCGGCAGACTCTACCATCCTCTTCCGTCACCTAATCACGCTCCCTTCTCAATTATTCCCGTAGCTACCAGTCCCTTCGCACTCACAACTGACACCCCTGTCATTATCTCCCGTAGCCACCAGTCCCTTCACACTCACAACTGATAGCCCTGTCATTACCTCCCGTGGCCACTAGTGGATTCGCACTGTAGGCTGACTCCCCTGTCATTACCTCCCGTAGCCACTAGTGCTCACAGCACATGCAGGCTCTACTGTCATTACACTAAGAATAAGGGGGGACATTATGCAGTAGGCCCATTATATTCCTCGCACAAGTGGTTAATTTCAGCCACAATAGTCCACAACACTGTTCCGGCAATTATCTTGGCAAGGCACATCCACCTCACCTCTTTGTATTCTCTGTGGTGGTGCGTGCGTTGGTGTGTACGGTGGTGTGCGTGGTGGTGCGTGTGGTGGTGCGTGATTGCGGTGGTGTGTGTGCTTGTGGGTGTGGTGGTGGCACAGTGGTTAGCGCGCTGCGCTACGAACCCAGCAGCCCAAGTTCGATTCCCGCTCATGACCAATAGCAGTGGTGAATATCTAAACAAGTCCTATGCCTCCTCTAGGTCGACTCAGCCTCAAATGTGTACCTGATGCAATGTGTAAATATTAGCACTAGGGAGACAAAGGCATCCGGGCGCAGTGCTTGCCACCCACCCGCTCGAGTACCGTGCCGGCCTTCATAGGTGCTCGCTAACAGCACTTGCCCCAAGTCTTTTTAGCCTATCGGGGGTCTTTGTCTTTGTGGTGGTATGCAAAATATGTTTAATGGTGCTTCAAATTGCCAGATGCCCTTAAGGACAGTACATAAACAGAGGCTACTTAAATACAGGATATGTATTGCTATGAATAGGTATACCTTCTACTCTAGTAGCAGTGCCTTAATTCTGATGACCACCAGTGCAAGCCAGCCGAGCAGCGTTCCAGAAAATGATCAAGAGAAATGAAGCCCCGGCGATCATGCAGATGTATGTGTGTGCGTTGAACTTCTTTCGCACCGTATGCAGCCAACCGTGCTAATCGGAGGTGCGGATGTGCAAAGGGAAACATTGCGGCGTTATCATGGTGCAGCGGGAGGCAGGAAGCCTCCGCTGGTGATGGAAGGAACGATGAGAAGAATGATCAGAGCGGGCAGCCTTGTCAGGCACACATGCTTGAGTTATGGCCGCATTTTAAGCGCATGAGACAACCATCGATTTGTCTATTCCCCCCCCCCTTCATTTCTCCCTCTCTCTCTGAACCCCCAGCAACTCGGTCATTCAGAGATCACGGAGGAGGATGCGGAGGGGTGAGTAGTTTACCCAGATTTCTGCCGGGGGCTCGTTGGCAAGGCTCCCTGCGTGAGTCTCCCGCTGGAAACAGCACCAGTGATTCTAAACTAAAACAAAACTTTTATTTTACCAGGTAAGGCCCACTGAGCTATGTAGCTCTTTTCAGCAACGACCTGGCCACAAATTATAGCTCAACGCATTAACTTATCATTTGGAAATTTAGGGCAGCCAAAAACTTTACACACACGTTTCTAAATGTGGAAGGAAAAACCAGAAGACCCGGAGAAAAATCTACATGACCACAGGTAGAACATGAAAATTCCAAATATACAGCAGGTGTAAGGTTCGGAATCGAACCCACGACCTCCTGTATACTTGGCAAGGTAGCTAACATCTCGCCGCCATGGTGCCTTCACAAAAGTATGATGCAGACACTGTGTGTGGATGCCGTGCTATAAAAGGTAAAGGTGCAGCCTTGCAGTTACCCGTTTGGCTTGACTCTGCATGATGAAAATTAAGTGCTCCCAGATGGGATTTTTTTGTACTGTGTAGCTATAGCTGATCTTTATAATTTGGTTAAGTCAGTGCATATTATCTTCTATGACATATTGACTGCAAACATTTTGTGACATGTACACTGACAAAGAAAATGGAACAAAAGTTGAAATATGCACAGAGATGCGTGGAGAGATGCATGCTGGGAATGACAGTGAGAGATGGGAAGGGGAACGCACGGATCAGAGAGCACAGGGAAGCTAGAGAAATTGTATCGACCGGAATGGAAAGTAAGGCTTGGGCAGGACACATCATTATAGGGAATGATGGTCAGGACATATGACGGAGTAGTAGCCAAAGGATGGAATGCATCTGGGATGCCGTCCTTCGTGGAAATGGAGTAATGAAATCAGCTTGTGTACGGAAGCCAGATAGATTATGGCATCGCAATACCATGAGAGGTGGCGATGATGTTGACAGGCCTTAGATCATGGCCAATGGGGATGATGATGATGATAGCACATTTAACAAGCAAGTGCAGAAGGACAAACATCACCCGGGCTCAATCACATATTGGAATGGCATACAAGTTAGGTGCATCTGAAGGGATCAATGACAAATGAGAATCAATTCAGAACATATATACTGCAAGTAGAGGGCCCTTTGTCAATCCGTAGCCAGATGAAGGCCTCCCTTCCCATGCCATGTCACCCATGGGAGTTGTTTGACCATACTTCACTACAATAGTGAGTGCGGGCTGGTGAAGGGAGGGGAAGGACCAGTACAGACATCATTCACCAATGATGTTAGCCGTTGCTGAGATTTGAACTCAGGTGCCACCGCTCTCCATACCGTGAATCATTTGTGCAACAATATAATTATAATTGGTGCAGATGTATGGAGCAATTAAACAAGTATGAAATGCTACTAAGATAATACAGAATGTGCATATTAATCCATTCTCAATGTGCCAAGAATGTGCGTGGGGGGCGGGGGTGGGTGATGGGGCGGTAGTGGCAGGACTACTCGCCACTCATGTTAACTGTGGCCGGGAATCAAACTTAGGCCCTGGGCCTAAACCCGGCGACCTGGGTTCGATTCCCGCTCACAGTCAACACCAGTGATGACTATCTGAACCGGTCCTGGGCCTCGCCCCCCCAAGTTCGACTCAGACTCAAATGAGTACCTGGTGTCTGGTGTAGTGTGTAATAAATATCGCCACTCGGGAGACAGAGGCAGCCGGGCGAGATGCTGGCCACCCACCGTGCCAGCCTTCATAGGTGCTCGCTCATGGCACTTGCCATAACAGTATGTTAAGGCTATATGGGGGATATGTGTCTCTTTTATGTTTGGTAGGGTATGTGTGTGTGTGTGTTTCACCGTTGTGTGCGTGCGCGTGCTGTACCTTCCCAGTAGTATTTGTCCAGGGACTCCCACAGGCTCTTCTCATGTTTCTCCTCCTGGTCCGTGGCTCTGACGGCGTCGTACACCGACTCTGAGACAAACACATGCGGAGGAGCACGTGTCAACATCGCACGTGCGTGCGTGCGTGGCCGAGATGCTCAATCCATTAATTCAGTTCAATGTAATTTATCTAACCCTGCGATTGCCCTTTGTTGTTGTTGTCAGCCTGTAGCGTCTGGGTCTGTGGATCTCAATGTGATTTTATCGGCTTCTATGTCAGTCTATGGGTATCTATGGGTCTCTATGTGAGTCTACGGGTCTCCCTGGGTGTCTATGGGTCTCTGTGTGAGTCTATGGGTCTGTGTAAGAATCTATTGTTGTCAGTATGGCAACTTCCAAATGCTGGACAATGGCCTCCCCCCATTATCACTTCATTCCTTCCTTTCCTCAACTGAACCTTATGGTGGGACACTGGGGTCCCGAATAAACGGAAGTCAGAATCGTAATTAACTTATTTATTTTTGGCGACTCCGTCCCACCGCGCACATAAACGCCGCGACCCACCTGGCGCGGATCATTCTGTTGTCATGTCGTCCAAGCGCAGCGAGGACGAATGCCAGTCATAAACAAAACTTTGATAACACTGGTAAAAAAAAATTCTGGCCTGGACTTTTGCAGACCCTGACCATGCCTGTATATTTGGAGCTTGCATGTCTCTCTCCCCATGGTCGTGTGGGTCTTTCCCTCCACGTTTAAAAAGATGCTTTGAGAGTATTTGGCTGCTATAAATTTCCAAATGATAACATTGGTCAACAAAAAAAGAAAACAATTTCTGGCCTGGACTGTTGCAGCTATCGGCATACCCCATTTTCATTGATTTTACCCGAAATTAACTCTGTCACTTATGATTGCAAGTTGTTGCGAGTCAGTGACTGCTTTAGTGTTAAAATATTGTGCTGTATTTTTAGGATAGTGTGTTTATAATATCATTTTATGTAGATATCCACATTTATTTAATATTTTTCTTCTGCAGTTTTTATTGAAAATGCAATATTTGATATCTCAAAAACCTGATGTGATAGATAAAAACTGATGCCAGATTTGGAATCAGCACCCCAAAATTACCTTAAAACCGTTATAATACCTTATGCCAGAAAAAGTGTGTTGACCAGTGTTATCACATCGTGTAGAGCTCGTCGAGAGGAATAGATTGCCATATCGTTGGCCTTCAACAGACATAAAATGACGTCGCAACGCATTTTATACGAGAGCCGGGGGCTTCTTGGACCCCGGGGTCCCGCCATGAGGTTCAACAGCTCCTGGCCCAGTCGGGGCCTCCAAATTCTGCGGTCCCGTTTCACTGCTACCATCTCTTCTGCGGTCTTTCTCTGCCTCCCGTCCCTTCCCTCCATTTCCACTCGGTAGTTAGCTTCGTCTCTCATCTCTCACCAGTTGTTATCATCAGTGTGTTCACACAGCACACCCGGAATTCATGTCAGACCGAGTGCATTCCGAGAGTGGCAGTCGATAACTACTGCCCCATGTTTAAGGCAGTTTGTGAAAATGTGTGTCCGTTCACCTATTGTAACTGTCAATTTTTATAGACGTTCACATATCTTACCTTGTAAGAAATCCGCCTACATCTGTCCCCAGCCTGTGGTTATGCGACGTTGAAACTGCAACAATATATTCGTAGGTACAACAAGACAAAGATCCCCCGTATAACCTTAACAGACTGTTGGGGCAAGTGCTGAAGGCCGGCATGGCATATGAGGGGGTGGGTGGCCAGCACCACGCTCGACCGCCTATTTTGTCCCTAAGTGCCGATGTTTACACACCGCATCTGGTACTAATTTGAGGCTGAGTCGACATAGGGGAGGCCCAGGACCGGTGCAGATAATCATCACTGGTCTTGACCGTGAGCGGGAATCGAACTCGGGTCGGGGGTTCGTACCGCAACGTGCTAACCACTACACTACCGAATAAGCAGCACACACACACGGGCACGTGTAAATTGAGCCATGTGCACATTTTACGAGCTCGTGAATGTATTCTGCACCAAACTGCCGCAAGGCAATGATCGGCGTGCAGACGGGTAATGTTGGGGGTCATTTGAGATTTGTAAAAAACAGCAAAAAAAAATATCGCTGAGGTTGAAGGCAAAAATAGTTGTCCTGCACATGCCAGTGACTCTAAATTCTCTATAACTCTCACTGCACATTTTATTGAGCACCCCAGATGTGAAACCACAAGAAATGCAGATTAATTTCCTTGTGTTATATAGCGAGATGGATATAGAGACACACACACACAAAGTATGGTCCACTAGATAGAAATATCACATTATTTTGTGAAATCTGACTTTAGACGTGTGAGTTTATAGACACAGTGTAGCTAATTTAATATTACCAGGTAAGGCTAATTGAGCTATATCGCTGTATTTTATAAGCAACCTCCCCACAAATTATAGCTCAACAAAGTGGCTTATAATGTTGAAATTTATAGCAGCCAAATGCTCTCAATGCATAATTCTAAATGTGGAAAAAAAACTGGAAGAGAAATATCCACACGACCACGGGGAAAGCATGTGAACTTCATATATACAGGCGTCAGGGTATGAATTAAATCTACGACCTCATACATACCAGGAGAGGGAGGTTACATCTCGCCACCATGGCGTCCTAATAATAATAGGGACAGAGTGGTGGCAGAGCGATTAGCGCACTCCACTGTGAACCCAGAACAATCTGAATTTGATTTCCAGCAACCAGTGCCGAGTGACACCTGAACCGCTCCCATATGCCGATTCCCCTTCACCCAACCCGTGCCGAGCAAACGTAGTGAACTATGGTCAAAGAGCTCCCGTGAACAACACAGCGTGGGGAGGCCTTGAAGCAGTGGTGGACTGAGAAAAGAGCTGTCATTATTATTTATTTATTTTCAGAACCATAGACTCACTATGCTATGAAGCCAGGCACATGAGTTTGATTCCCAGTCTTGGCTCAAATTCATCATTCACTGTCTCGCTGGCCTCTCTATTCAATTGGAGTCCTGTGGTGGCGAGATGTTAACTACCTTACCTCGTATACAGGAGGTCGTGGGTTCTATCCCAACCCTAATGCGTGTATTTTATGAGTTTGCACGTCTCTCCCAGTGGTCACGTACATTTTTCTCTGGGTCCTCCGGTTTTTTCCTCCACATTTGAGAACATGCGGTTAGAGTATTTGGCTGCTATGAATTTCTCCATGATAAGCCACTTCATTGGGCTATCATTTGTGGCCAGGTCACTTTGGAAATAATGCTATATAGACTTACCTGGTAAAATAAAAAAAAATGTTTGGTTTAGTAGATGAAATTGGTGGCAGAAGTGGTAACACTTGTACCTTAAAATAAGAAGCATCTGGGTTCGATTCTAGACTTGAGCACCATTCTATATGGCGTTAGAATGTTCTTCCCCTGTTTTGAATTGGGTTCCTCCGGGATCTCCAGTTTTATAGAAAAGCTAAAAAACCCCAAACAACGTAACTGGTATTGGCCAAAACATCCCAAAAGAAAATTATCTGCAAATTACTTAAATTGGATGTACACAGCAGCAGCAGCAACATCACCCGCAACTGTGAAAACCTGGCAGGATCCTCCTGAAAAGGAGTCCTGATACTGAGTGGGCATTGTTACGCTTGTTCTGGCCAAATAGGCGTAATGATGAAATAAATAAAATCCGTGATACCTGTAAGATATGTTAGTGTACGATACTTATTTAGCCCAGGTCTCATTTGAAAATTAGACCGTGCGTCCGGTTACGTCTCAATTGCTCGACTAAAACCGTTGATGAAAAACTTTAGTTGAATAATGTATTTACCAAATCATTGAAAACTATCGCGTTGAGGTCAGAAACGACCGCGTTAAATCAACGCCCACGATGCGATCTCGTGTTTTAAAGGGCTGGACATTCAGGGAGGTGCAAGAAAACACACCTACATATACACGCTGGTTCACACTTCTGCATGAAGTACGCGGCATTCGCATGTGGGTGGACTACTCATCAAGCAATACAAGAACATACAAAGATCCCCCCTATAGCCTTAACAGACTATTAGGGCAAGTGCTGTTGGCAAGTATCACCTATAAAGGCCAGGACAGCACACCATAAGGGGGGCGGGTGGCCAGGACCACGCCCGGCCGCCTTTGTTTCCCTAAGTGCCGATGTTTTACATATCGCACCAGCTACTCATTTGATGCTGAGTAGACCTAGGGGAGGCCCAGGACCGGTTCAGATAATTGTCACTGGTGTGTTGGCCGTGAGCGGCAATCGAACTCGGGTCGCCGGGTTCACAGCGTGGCACGCTAACCACTACACTACCGCTTCCCCTAGCAAGCAAGACACAAACACTCCCCTAGCCACACCACCCTGGCAGAAATTCATTGAGCATTCTCCAGAGCTCCTTCGGTGGTTTACAGTGGTCATCTCTAGAGGGCATACAGCCTTGTGATATGGGGGGGGAGGCAGATCGATACACGAAAGCAGGTCCTTCTATAAGACGAGGATTTAGGGCTTCCGCGCTGATATATTATCGGAAGAGAAAAATAATGCTCTACGCTTAATTGAAAGCGAATTCAATTCAATCACTCGTAATAAAAAATAATGGCTTAAAAAAGTTTGTAGCTCCAAGTGTTGTGATCTCTGGCCACCAATGACTACACCTAAAAATATAATCATTCAAATTGATTTTGCACTTAATTTGGATGTATTACAGGGCTAAGAATTAAAAATATCGGGTTGACTGTCATGCCATGAAGATTTCTCTCCGTGCCATGTAGGATTTCGCGCATTTCCTCTGCAGCTCTCCCATGTGCTTTCCAGTCGTACCCCCAATGTCTGGCGTTTTGTCTCCACGTGCGTGGGAGCTTCTTTAGGAACTACGTTGACTAGTGAAGAAAATTTCACATTCCCATGGCGGGCATCAAGGATGAAGTAATGCATTCATTGTAATACATTTCTATTCAGCTTGCACATGTACAGCCTTTTTGCCAATCCATTTCTGCCAGAGCGAATCCACACTGTGTTCCATCACGGGGTTGACCATACTTCAGTGTGGGCTCGTTCCAGTGACGAGTATAGTGCAGTGGGTGTAGTACAGCGGGAAAATGTTAACTACTTCGCATGGTATAAAGGATGTCGATCCAGACCCTGACCATGCCTGTATATTTGGAGTTTGCATGTCTCTCTCCCCACGGCCGTGTGGGTCTTTCCCTCCACGTTTAAAAAGATGCTTTGAGAGTATGTGGCTGCCATAAATTTCCAAATGATAACACTGGTCAACAAAAAAAGAAAACAATTTCTGGCCTGGACTTTTGCAGCTGTTTTAGACTAATTTCAGTGTGCTGATTCCAAATCTGTTCTCAGATTTGCTCTATCACATCTAATTTTTATGCTATCGGCATACCCCATTTTCATTGATTTACCCGAAATTAACTCTGTCACTTATGATTGCAAGTTGTTGCGAGTCAGTGACTGCTTTAGTGTTAAAATATGGTGCTGTATTTTTAGGATAGTGTGTTTATAATATCATTTTATGTAGATATCCACATTTATTTAATTTTTTTCTTCTGCAGGGCGTGATCTAACAATGGCTACAACATCCAAAAGAAGGAAATGCAGTAATGACCCAGATATCTTCTGCTACATCTGTGGCTGCTTCACTTTGCAGTATCAAAGGCGCAACACCAATACCTTTGTCAAGAAGGTTTATCTTGCCTACTTTAAAGTACGACTTGGAGACTAAGACAAAAATTGGGCTCCTCATAAAGTGTGTAAAACCTGTGTTGAAACTTTGCGATCATGGTCTAAAGGAAAGAATGCTAAGCTGAAGTTTGGTGTGCCAATGGTTTGGAGATAACCTACAAACCATTTGGATAACTGCTACTTCTGCCTTGTCAATGTAAAAGGTTTCAATAAGAAAAACAAACGACACTTACAATACCCAGATATCCCATCTGCCAGACGACCAGTTGAGCACTGTGAGGAAATACCTGTGCCTGTATTTACTGAGCTACCAGAGATTGATGTTGAATCCCTCAGTTAACCTGCTTCTACAGATGATGATGATGATGCTCAGATCGAATATATGCCATCTGATGCAGATTGTGATAAAATGTCTCTGTTTAGTCAGCCTTAATTGAATGATCTTGTTAGAGATTTGTATTTGCCAAAGCAGTCTGCTGAATTGTTGGCTTCCAGGCTACAAGAGAAAGGACTACTCAGACCTGGCACTCGTGTCTCCTTTTATCCTAACAGAGAAGCAGCACTGCGACAGTACTTTCATTCAGATGGTCAACTTGTTTATTGTAATGATGTTGAAGGGCTTCTTCTCAATATGGGACTGCCCGCATATGATTCAAGTGAATGGAGACTTTTTATTGACAGTAGTAAAAGGAGTTTGAAATGTGTATTACTTCACAACAGAAATATATATGGTTCAATCCCAATAGGACACTCTGTAAAAATGAATGAAGAGTATGCCAACATCAATATTGTTCTGGATAGATTGGAATACTATGTTCATGGATGGCTAATTTGTGTTGATTTGAAAATGGTTAATTTTCTGCTGGGTCAGCAAGGAGGTCACACCAAATACCCTTGTTTCCTGTGCTACTGGGACAGTAGGGCTACATTAGAACACTGGGTTAAAAAGAACTGGCCACCAAGAATCAGTTTGACGCCTGGTGACAAGAACATCAAGAATGAGCCTCTGGTTGATAGGAATACAATTGTATTTCCCCCACTGCACATAAAACTTGGGTTAATGAAGCAATTCGTCAAAGCTCTTGATCACACTGGAGACTGCTTCAGCTATATATGTTCAACCTTTTCAAGTCTCAGTGCCGAAAAGAAAAAGGCAGGAATATTTGATGGCCCTCAAATAAGAAGACTCATCAGAGTTCCACACTTTGTTCCAACAATGACTGCGGCAGAGGCTAGAGCTTGGAATGCATTCTCTGATGTGGTGCGGAATTTCCTTGGGAACAGGAAAGCGGACAACTATCGAAATATTGTGGAGGAGCTGCTCTTGAGTTTCCAAGCACTTGGATGTAGAATGAGCATCAAGGTTCACTACTTACATAGTCACTTGGCCCAGTTTCCAGAAAACATGGGTCACGTGAGCGAAGAGCAAGGTTAACGCTTTCATCAAGACATTAAAGATATGGAAGAACGTTACCAAGGCCGATGGGACTCAAACATGATGGCAGATTACTGCTGGTCCTTGATGAGAGACATTCGACAAGCTGTAAATCGGAGATCGTCAAAGAAGAGGTCGTTAATGCAGATGTAACATCACTATTGTGAATGACCTTTTTGTACATATTTTTCTTATCTTCACAATTCAATTCTTACATGGTAATATGCATTCACTCACATTGATATGCAGTCACTCTCACAACTTTGTGCTACAGCTCATTAAATGTTTGTTTCATTATTATTATTATTGTATCTTATCTTATTCTTGTATGGATGTCTGTTTAGCTATTCGTATATGAGCATAAATTTGTTGTTTTGATTGAAAATGCAATATTTGATATCTCAAAAACCTGATGTGATAGACAAAAACTGATGCCAGATTTGGAATCAGCACCCCTAAATTACCTTTAAACCGTTGGAATACCGTATGCCAGAAAAAGTGTGTTGACCAGTGTATAATCCACTTTGTTGAGCTATCATTGGTTGCCAGATTGCTTCTGAAAAAGAGCTGTATAGCTCAGTGAACCTTACCTGCTAAAATAAAAAAGTTTAGTTTAGTTGGTAAAACAATGGCTTGTTACTTCAGTGCCCACCTTGTAGCCCCTCACAGCATCCCATAACGACCGTGTGGTCTTCCTATCGCTAACCAGGCTCCAGCTTAGCTTCTGAGATGTGACGAGATCAGGCGTATCTCAGACGATCTCCAGCAGAGTATATGCATACATTCACCCACAAAAGGCTCACCGAGTCTCATGACTTGTTTTCAGAAGGTTCCTGTTTAAAACATAGAGTGAACGGTGCGTCTCACAATGGGGAAAATATGGTAATTCATACCTTTACAACAGCAGGGCCTGGAGCCTGCAGACTCCATCATCTGGCATAAGATTGATTATATGTTACTAAGAGGTTCTCTCACCTTTAGCCAACATTAACCTCTCATTTAAATGTAACACTTTAGCACCCCCACTGCTTAATTTCAACGTTTAGACTCTGACAGGGTGTTTTGAGCTAATCCTCTTTGTATGTTTTCATCTTTGCTGATAAATCATGGTTATCATCAGCCATGCTTAATCTACTGTTGAATTTATCACCACCTCTCATGTTCCTTCGATATTATTATATTAATCATCTTATTTCTTATCTTATTTATATTCATAAAGCACCTTCACTCAAAGCACTTGACATAAATTACAAAACTGTGACAGAATGGAAGGCTTTAGATGACAGGGGCGTGCAAGGATTGAGGAATGAGTGACCGCAATAGAGGGGCACTTAGGGGTCATGAAAGGGTAGGGGAGGGATGGGAAGGAGTGGAGAGGCGAGGGGAGGAAAGAGGAAGAGAATGGGCAATAGGCCAGAGGTGAGGCTTTAAGACAGGTATATAATTAAGTTAAGGAGGAGGACTGCCTGATGTACAGGGGAAGTTGATTGTAGTGGAGGGGTGCAAGGAGGGAGAAGGACCAAGAACGGGATTGGGCACAGGGGGGAGGGACAGAGAGAAGATTGAGAACGAAGAGGATGAGAGGGGACATCTTCTTGTCGTATGGCTGATGTAGATGCAAAGCAACAGCTACAATTTCACATTTAGGTGTTCGAGCCAGATAACTGAATCAGAAACAGCGGAGTGTATTGCTGTGATGTCTCCTTGATATTTGTGGATTGTGCATCCCATCGTCAAACGTTGTACGGTCTGTTCTGAGAGTTTTATTTATTTATTTTACATTTGTGCATCACGTATCCGCATCTGCCATGGTTTGCGGATGTGGTTTAGGGTGGGCCATGAGTTTTGTGGGAGATCAAACCCATGATTCATAGAGGGGAAATAGGAGATAAGAGAGGTAAGATGATCCACCTGGCACCTGCACATGAAGCGACTTCATCGCTCGATTTCCTCAGTTTGCGTACAAACTCGAACGCGTTCCATTCTGAACAAGCAGACGAGTGAGTATCGTGCCACGACAGAAATCCGCATGTGTGCTGGTGCCAGCTGGCAGGTGGTTGGCTGATATGTGAGCATGAGTAGTGTTGGGTGCTTGGGGAGGCGTTCATCCAGAAGTGGACAGATCATGGTACGGGATGATGATGCTGGTGATGATGTGATGACGTGCAGGAAGTTTAATGAAATCCACAGGCCAGTGTTGTTAGTAAATTTATCTTGATTGGATTACAGCAGGCAGAGCGCCATGGTGGAGATATGTTAACTACCTCGCCTGTAATATAGGAGGTTGTGGTCGACCCAACCCTGACGCCTGTATAGTTGGAGTTTCCATGTTCTCCCCATAATTGCATCGATTTTTCTCCGGGTCCTCCAGTATTTCCCTTCAAATTTAGAAACATGCAATTAGCGTATTTGGTTGCTAGAAATTGCCACATAAGCCACTTCATTTAACTATCATTTGTGGCAAAGTCGCTTCTGAAAAAGAGCTATACAGCTGGGTGGGCCTTATCTGATCAAATATAAATAGTAGTAATAATGGTGGCCATTGTCATGGGTGTGGCGGATGTATCCTTGTCCTCTACTGAATATTTTTTGTAAAATGTACAATTTGAAGGTTTATGAATTTGGACTCGTGAAACTGTTTTAATTAAAGATACAATCGTGTTGCGTTGCACCGAGAGTAATGGGCAAAGTTTTTGGCTGTCAGAGATAATTATGCGTGAAAGGATAAATGAAGAATGAGTGATGGAAGGACAGTTGGCCTGCACCAGGAGTTGCGTAAATCTCTCCGTCTCTGCGTATGCACGACTAACTAACTTCATTAACCCTGTCTTGTCTAATCGCCGTCAAAGTTGCGCAACCCAAACATCGTGCGAGAGTTAGCAGCAAAACACAGCCTACAAGGGGGGCTCATAGAGTTCATAATCGCCATGTCAGAGCACGGCACCAATGCTTGTTGAGATCCTGAGTTGAGCCACCCGTGATGAAAACCAGGTTATGCAAATGTAATAAACTGTATTCTTACATACAAAGTACAGCCCTTTGTCAATTCACCACATGCTGTATTGGTCATGGTCATGTTGTTTGAACATACTTCACCATAATAGCCAGTGTGAGTTGTTGAAGAGGAGGGGAAGACCAGGATCAGCGCAGTTATCACCCTCCCCCCCCCAAATTTTAGCCAAAACCTGGATTGAAACTCAGGTTATCGAGTTAATACTGGTAGGAACCACCTGGTACCACCAGCCCACAGGGGATTATTGTGTCCGTCCATCCGTCGTGCATCCAAAAATGGGAGGGGTGAGGCTGGGTGGAGAGGGGAGGATGGGGAGGGGCTGGGTGGGGAGGGGAGGGTGGGGAAGGGCTGGGTGGGGAGGGGCTGGTCACCTCGTGGTGCCCTTATAAAACTCAACCTTTAACCTACTCACGCCGGCTTGTGCCCGCCCTCACAGTCGGCCATATTTGCGGAATACACCACGCCGCCGTTGACCCTGGCCATTGACCGAGCAACCCAACGTTACTACCAGCTCCCTCCGCAGGAATGTGTTATCGCAATGCGCTCATTGCTGTGCCACCACTCTCCCACTGCCACCTACAATTAACTTTAGAAATCAGTTAAAGATCTACACATTCCATTAAACTCGCTGGTCATCACCATAACAATCATAATCATCATCGTCAGCCACGATCTATCCAATGCTGGCTGAAAGCCTTGGGGGTCTTGTCACAGTGTGATGATTTATTCCACGTTATAACGCAAATAATATACAAGCGACGTTTTGGGTAATGGCGCTTCTTCATAGCAGAAAGAGAGAGATCAGGGAGATTGGGTGAATAATAGACGCTGCGTCTTACGCCATTGGGACCCTGATAAGAAATTGTATTTTAGCTAGGTTTCTAGGGAAAAATTATTTAAAAAATTCTGGACGCATTCTTAAAATGTAATTTCTCTCAGGGCTCCACAGTGTAGTGTACAGTGCAGTCTCTATTCATCTCTCAATCTCTGGGGCTCATCTATCTCCCTGTTATTGATGAATAATGATAAACAATTTGTGACTCTATCTGGCTTGAAAGTGCTACGATTAGACTGCATTATTAATTGTTCGACGGTCAGGAGTTAAACAATGTTGTGTGTGTCTCTTAGCTACATCTAGACATGTAGTGAGTGTCTCTTAGCTACATCTAGACATGTTGTGTGTGTCTCTTAGCTACATCTAGACATGTAGTGAGTGTCTCTTAGCCACATCTAGACATGTTGTGGGTGTCTCTTAGCTACATCTAGACGTAGTGAGTGTCTCTTAGCCACATATAGACATGTAGTGAGTGTCTCTTAACCACATCTAGACATGTAGTGGGTGTCTCTTAGCTACATCTAGACATGTAGTGGGTGTCTCTTAGCTACATCTAGACATGTAGTGAGTGTCTCTTAGCCACATCTAGACATGTAGTGGGTGTCTCTTAGCCACATCTAGACATGTAGTGGGTGTCTCTTAGCTACATCTAGACATGTAGTGGGTGTCTCTTAGCCACATCTAGATATGTAGTGGGTGTCTCTTAGCCACATCTAGACATGTAGTGAGTGTCT
>CM025642.2:2254767-2322370 GCA_014621495.2 Entosphenus tridentatus | reverse complement strand
TCTAGACATGTAGTGAGTGTCTCTTAGCCACATCTAGACATGTAGTGGGTGCCTCTTAGCCACATCTAGACATGTAGTGGGTGCCTCTTAGCCACATCTAGACATGTAGTGAGTGTCTCTTAGCTACATCTAGACATGTAGTGAGTGTCTCTTAGCCACATCTAGACATGTAGTGTCTCTTAGCCACATCTAGACATGTAGTGAGTGTCTCTTAGCCACATGTAGACATTAAGTGAGTATATCTTAGCTACATCTAGACATGTAGTGAGTGTCTCTCTTAGCCACACGCAGTGGCTACTCTGCTGACTGACATTTCTTCATAATATGATGAAATACATCTCTTTGTGGCACATATTACTTTCATAGCATGAATTCATGAATCATGAATCCTCTGAATCAATCTCACCACCGCTGCTGCCACCACTCGCACAGATAAATAAACAACACATGTTC
Organism: Entosphenus tridentatus; assembly: GCA_014621495.2. Lineage (NCBI taxonomy): Eukaryota > Metazoa > Chordata > Hyperoartia > Petromyzontiformes > Petromyzontidae > Entosphenus > Entosphenus tridentatus. Next base: position 2,321,917 of record CM025642.2, on the reverse strand, counting down.
GTAATAAAAGTTGTAAAAGTTTGAAGGCAGCATACATTACTGTACACGCATTACAAACACCCATGTGGATATTTATTACTTATTGTGTTTTGGTCGGCCATGATTGCAATGCAGGATGTCTGTTAGTAATCCACGGAGCGGGGGAGTTGGGGAGTCTGCGGCTCAAAAACACTTATGAAACGCTGACCTTCAAGACAGCAAGTTGCCTGGAGGAGGAGCTACATTAAGTATGCTGCTAAAAACCCTATCGGCATGGTTTTTTTAGTGTTATTCTCCCAAAAGTGCGAGTGTTCTCCAGTCGTCGAAGATTTTTCCCGCACGCAATAACAAACGAAATCCAACAATGAATTAGGCCAAACACATGAGTCGGAACCTACCTAAAAATAAAGTATTCACGAGCAAGGTCAAGGGGTCATCATTGTCTCCAATTCAGTACCCACCTCCAATCGCTTCCTTCCACTAGAACGGGGGTAGGCAACCAAAAAGACAAGAGCCATTTTTTTCGAATTCTGTAAAAAAAACCCTCAATATTACAAGAGCTGCAATGCAATTTGAATACGAGATGGTGGTCCTTAATAAGTAACGTCACGAAGCAGTCCTTAAAGAGCCGTACGCGGCTCCGAAGCGGTAGGTTGCTGATCCCTGTTACAAAGGCCTTTGATATGGACTGCTATTACAGTGTCTCTGGATTTGGCTATGGGTCTTCCCCTTGTCACACAGTCGACTAGTAGGACCACTCTTTGAGTATCATCACCACAACCTAGTTTTGGATCCTAACTTCGGTTGCCAACCTCTTTGTACCACTCCAAGGTCTGTCTTTGTGACGCGCCCTCCATATCATGCACACCTGCTCCACCTATGCATCCCGTGCGTATGCCTTAATCTACGACGCTCACTTGCAGCATTCCCTACTGAACTTCCAATTTGTTTACTTTATCTTGCCTTGAAATTACCAGGGCCTATTCTCAAAGAACAGAAGCTAAACCATGTAATGATGTATCCCTTCTTGACTGTGACTCGATGAAAGGTCATGGTTTAGGCTCACGATTCGTTAAAAAAATCGATTAATTATTGCCTTTGCGTTCCATTAGCTTAATGTCAATAGCATTTTATTAATAGACTTTTGTCAATCCACTGCAGGGTGAAGGCCTTGCAATGTTGTGTCGGTTATGGCAGTTGACAATCTTCACGATTGTCAATGCAGGTTGGTGAGGGATGGGGGGGGAGAGTGCCCAGCACTGGCTCAAATATCACTCTCCACAGATGTTAGCCATGGCTGAGAATCAATCTTAGGTTCGCTGGGTTCATAGTGTAGGGCGGGAACCACTGCTCCACCTCAGAAGAGGACATTAAATAAATTTCCATAAATACGAAGTCATCGATTGTGGATTGCAGGGAAGGACTGAAACGTGTTCGCTAGGGAGTGATGAACTCGGTTGATGTGCAGGTGCTGGTGGCTTGGGGAGGCCTTCATCCAACGGTGGATTGAGCATGGCCGATAACGATTATATGCTTCGTGTAAGTTGACCTCTGATCCCTATAGTAACGCAGATATCGATCCTGCCTAAAACAGTCGCAGTACTTTCCATAACATTAAATCACTGTGCATCATGCAATTGCGATTCATACTGCGATATAAATATTTTTAGATAATTATATTCATTCCTAGATTTGTGTTACATATAGCAGTTAATAAATAAATAAACTTGATTACCCGAATCAAGCAAAACACTTAATTCCATAGTCAAAGATTATATCAAATTGTGAATGGGTGATGGTCAATTAGCGCAAACTAATTCAGACAGATCTGGGTGACTCGGCAGGGGCTTATGTCGTTTAGAAACGTGCGTTTAGATAATTTTGCTGCTATAAATGTCCACGTGATAAGCCACTTCGTTGAGCTATCATTTGTGGCCAAGTCGCTTCTGAAAAATAAGCTATTAGCTCAGTGGTCTTTACCTGGTAAGATAAAACATAGTTAGTTTTATTCGTATATATTCAAAAGTGATTTCTTCCCTTTCCAACACTATGCACTCATATAGTGTTCGTGTATTGATTGTTGTTGTAACGTTGTATAGCTCATCGGATTCCTCAAGTATGTATAAATATTCTTATTCTAATGTCTATCTCAGGAAACAGTCAGTATCAACTTAGTCTTGGGTTCAACCCCTGTGTTCCCTCTCTGCTTCTTTGGACAACTGACAGACCACTTTTTGATAGGGGTTTATAGGTAATTGACAGGGAGACCAGTCTCTGATGAGGCCTCTCAACAGACAGAGCAGTCTCTGATGGGATCTTTAGGCAACAGATTAACACTGGTATATGATGGGGTCTTTGACAATTGATTTGCCGACTCGCCGCTGAATGGATCTTTAGATAACATATGGAAAGACTGGCCTTTTATGGGAATTTGAGTCGATAAAAGACACTAGTGTCCTATCTGGTGTTTAGAATACAGACCAATGTTTGGCGATGTCCTTAGACATTACGAAACATTTCACAGCACTGCTCGATGAAGGGAGGAAGAGGGGGGGATGCCAAGGCCGGTTCACTCTTCACAGATGTTAGCCATCCTAGCCGGGAGGTTGGCTTGGCAAGCCCAGTGCACAAACCAATGAACTGCCACCCACCGACCTCTATGCGATAAGAGTTTTACTAAGTGTTACAGTAACTGATAGGATCTTTAATCACTTATCATTAACAGACTAATCTATCGTGGTCTTTGATATAGGTGACTGACAGCTCAGTCTATCCTTATTAGCACCACCTCGTCTCAATTAACACCACTTAATCAACACCACTAATGAACACCGCTTACAACCGACGATAGTAAGTGGTGGGTACGCTTGCCACCTGTTCAGGGTTTCCCAGGGTCGTTATCTTGTTAGGCTGCTTTCGTGGAGAACCTCTCCGTCTTCCCTGTAATGTTACATTACATTCCTAGAACATCATCATAATAATAACATGAATGCGCCACTCAAGGCAATGCATTTTACATGCAGCTCTCACCTCTTCTGGTATTTTAAGATACTCTCTCCACTCTTCTGTCCAAGTCAAACCCTGATAGGTGGCAACCCTGCTGGGTTCGACCAGGACAGTTCAGGACTTGGCGTCTGTGTTCGGGTGGCAATTATTGATTTGTACCGAGGTCTGATACCGGCGTTGCCGTATTGCACTTTGTGACAGTATTCTGCACAGTTTTGATAGTACACCCAGTGCTGAGAAATGTCTGGGTTTGGTCTAGAGTGGAAAAAGTGGCGGCCCTATTGCCACGTTGTCCCGGATTTCGTTTTTATACCTCTGAGGTGGCAACCCCAAGAGGGGTTTAGGAATGGACGTCGAGTAAAAATGATCTGGGGGAGAGAGGGGAAATTGATAAGTTAGGGGGAGAGACACTGAGAGAGACACACAGGGAGAGACATTGAGAGAAAGGAGATGGAGTGAAGGGGAGAGACACTGAGAGAGACACACGGGAGAGACACTGAGAGAGAGAGAGAGGAGATGGAGTAAAGGGGAGAGACACACGGGGAGAGACACTGAGAGAGGAGACACTGTGAAATCTTTCATTAAAACAAAACGATTAACGAAGCAAAGTGCCGACTACACCGAGCATCTTCTTGTTTCCTCTGATCGTAAAAAACGAGAGGAGTGGTTCCCAACTCGGGCTCTGGTGAAACCAGAGCTGCCGCGTACAGTGGGAGACCGGCGGTGGCGCAGCAACCAGAAACAAAAATAAGCCAAAAAGAAACATTCTTAACAATGATACGTACTTTTATTGTTTCATATTTTTATTATTTTATTGTTTCCCTTCTACGTGACTTTACCGAAAGAACCGAGAATATAATTATACGTACATTCTAAAGTTTGTTAAGCCATTTAGCAGCTTGTTGTGCATCTAACTTTATTATTAAACTGTGGCGTTGGTGGGGAGCACGTTGGGGCTGAGCAGTGTAGGGGTCACGTGGAGTGCGAGGGGTCACGTGGAGGACGAGGGGTCACGTGGAGGGCGAGGGATCACGTGGAGGACGAGGGGTCACGTGGAGGGCGAGGGGTCGCGTGGAGGACGAGGGGTCGCGTGGAGGGCGAGGGGTCGCGTGGAGGGCGAGGGGTCACGCTCGCAGAAGCGGATCGGGGGTCGGGGAGGTGACCCCAGTGGCGGGGAAGAGGCGAGATGTTTATAGCGAGGGATGGGGAGACAAAGGAGGAGATTCGGGAGAAGAGGCCTTTCTCAGAATGAGAATGTTCATACTGGAGGAATCCGATGAGCTATAAAGCTCTTTCACAGAAACCGCAAAGATCCGTGCTGGTGCCCCTTTCACAATTACATGTTTAGATTGTGTACTGTACTGATTAAGTGGTTGCCTTGGACGGCATTTGTGGTCATTGTGATGGTTTTATTAGAATGCAGATTATAATGATTTGCAGTCCTTTCTCGATCCACTGCCGGATGGTTTCTCCACCACGCCGTGTCGGCCGTGTGGGCTTTATTTGACCATACTTCACCACGCTGGTCAGTGCGGATCGGTTAAAGGATCAGGTTCCCGGGACTGGTTCAGAAAAAAAAATATCCTGTCGTACAAGCACTTGCTGTGCTTGAATCGCGGACAAGTTACTGCGGACACGGAACACTTAACGAGAAACGACGGAACAGCTCAGTAAACACGCAACGTCGCGAGTTCCATGCGAGCCCTGCACATCCCGTGAGCAGAGGGGGTGACAACCGGTTTCCGTGGCAACTATCGGCATTGTATACTGTACACTGGAGTGTATAATTACACGACGTAACACGATTTTTGTTCCTGGGTAGTAAGTGTTATTTTCTAATTGCTTTGGCCTCAAAAGTATGGAAGATGGCTATTATTCCCCGCAAACTTTGCTTTTGTGACCGGGACTTTATGTGAAGGAATGACACAAATGCACACCACGTTTTCTCATTGAACATAGGTAAATTTAAAAATATCAATGTCCTGGTCACAAAAGCAAAGTTTGTGGGGAATAATAGCCATTTTCTGTACTTTTGAGGCATAAGCAATTCGAAAATAACACTTCCCAGGATAAAAAAACATGTTTTTGTTACATAGTGTTATCAGCTCACACACGGGTATCACTGCCTCACTGATGTTAGCCGTGGCCAGGAACCCAAAAACTCAGGTGGCTGGGTTCATAGTGCAGTGTGCCAACCACTGCAACACTGCTCCATCATAATTCAAGAATATACGATGTTGCATACTTTATTGCAATGCCTTGGCTTTCCGACCACCGCAAGTACTAGAATCTACTTTTTAAAGATCATTTACTATTTTTTACTGTTTGTTATTTTACAAGGTAGCGTCCACTTAGATTTTTTCGAAGTGACCTTGCCACAAATGATAGCTCAACGAATTGGCAGCCAAATCATATGGACGCGTGTTGATTATAAATGTGGAGGGAAAAACCAGAAGACCCGGCGAAAAATTCACGTGACCACGTGGAGAGAGACACACAAACTCCAAATATACAGCTGGCGTCAGGGTCTGGATCAGGATCGAACCCATGACCTCCTGTATACCAGGGCGAGGAAGATAACATCTCGCCACCGTGGCGACCCTTGGTGGTACTCGTCTCTATTGTCGGTCCTGAATGCGTTTGTGGAAATTCCACATTCGTATGATGGTGGCCAGTCCATCCATCCGCAAGACAGCCACTTTGTAGACCCCCCACCCGAAAGGATGATCGGCTGAGTTTAACTCTGACCAAAGTTTGAACTCCTAACAAACTTCCAATTGTGATTCAATCACCTCACCAACAGTGCCGCCCATCTGGCAAAATGAAGACTGTACCCTGAATTTAAATCAAAATAAAAAAATAATTTGGCTTACACAACAATACACAGAGACAAAACCACTGCCCCTGCTATTACAACAACACGAGCACACGCTGTGTTTACACACTACAAACAGCATTCCTTGGCGTTGCTCTCATTTTGAACAAAGTGTCCCACCACAACGCAAGTATTGAAACAAGTTCGCCACTGATGATTCGGTGGCTGGTCGATGGTGGAGTGCGCTAACCCGTTCGCCACCGCTCTCCCACTTGGAAACCCAGATTCAATTTCTGGCCACAAATAACATGGAATGGCATGTGTTGTCTGAATCGGCTCTGGGCCTCCTCTAGGTTCGCTCAGTCTTAAATGAATACCTGCTTCATTGTGTGATCAGTACTGGGGGTGCAAAGGCATCCTGGGCATGATGTTAGTCGCACCGAGCCCCCTGTGTGACGATGCAACCATAATAGGTGCTCGCTAAGGGGCCATCCATTCAGTACGTGGGGTTAACCCAAACGCGTCCGCTTGCGTATGGGGGTCTACTGACAATGGACGTACGCATAGTAAACGAGGGGGGGGGGTGAAGCCTCGATAATAATGATTTGTCTACATTCGCCTTCAAATGAGTTATATCGTCCGGTGGTGGACTATCTGTTTGCTTAAACACGTTAATAGTATTAATCCTTGATCGTTTCTGCGTGGATTAAATATCGGCCGTTCTATACGATTCGGGGGGGGGGGGGGTTAAAAAGTACGCGTGCGTACAGGGAGGGGGTCTAGTTTTGACAGATTTTTGCGTACGTACTCAATGGACGGCCCCTAACAGCACTTACCCCTATGACCCCCACCCCCAACCACCACCACTGGGTTCTGTTGCTCCCTGGCACCCAAATGTCGTGGCGAAAACATCTCCGATCTCATGTGCCAAGAAACTGCCGGTGACGAATGTGACCTTCACACGATATTACCGCTCGCGCGCGCACACACACTGCATTTTTCACCTGGGCCATGTTTTATTCAAGCCCTTTGCATCACCACCGTTCGCCGATGTTAATTTCTCGTCGTCTGCAAAAGCCAAACGTCATTGGGATGGTCGGCTGGCTCTGTGTGCTGCAAGAGTTGTGGGGGTTGTGAGTTCAAGTCCCGGCCAGAGTCTTGACTCAGCAACAGCTGCTGCATTAGCAGCAGTCGCTAGCAGCAAAGTTACCAACATCATCATCAGCAGTAACATCAATATCATCGTCAAAAAATGCTGATCTTGGGATTGCAGTGACATGGTTGCAGTAATGGTGAATAATACAGTAATAATGTACATGGCTCAGCCCTTTGGTCAAGCTATGCGAGTTGTGGCGGTAATTCGACTATACTTTACCATGCATTGTGACTGCTGGTTCGAATAGGGGGAGAAAATGTTGCAGCATCGTGTAGTACAACAATGGATATTGCTGTCCTGCCCTCTACCGACAACGTAGCCCCACAGCAGCCGACAGCACCTGTGTTTTGCTTGATGGTCACCCATCCAAGCACTATCCAAGCACTATCCAGGCTGAAACCTGCTTAGCTTATGAGATCTGACCAGATCAGGCAGGAATCTGATCTGGCTTTATATATCGGTTATCCCCATGTCTGGTCCTATGCCGGATCAGTTCCTGTTTCCATAGCGCTCCCGAAACATTCATAATACCCTAGAGTCTAGAGCAGTGTTTCTCAAACGTTGTTTCTCAAACTTTGTTTGGCCCACGGACCACCAACCCAGCCTCCCGTCCCTGGTGACAAAACGCATTCACTTCTCTGTAAATGCCACTCATCAGCGGTTTATGGGCTACAGTCTGAGATCTACTGATCTACAATACTTGGATGTAAGGGCGGAGTGGTGGTATAGTGGTTAGCATACTGCGCAATGATGAATGATGACCCCAGCTACTTGAGTTTAATTCCACAGCTAATATCCGCGGCGAATAATAACTCAACTGGTCCTGCTTCCTGCCTTCACAAACACAGCCTGACCAGCGTGGTGAAGTATGGTCAAACAACCGCATGGCCGACACGGCATGGGGAGGCCATCATTTTATCAGTGGATCAATAAAGAACAGTCAGTTATTGTTTGTGATGCCATTTGTTTGACGCCCTCTAATTACTCAAGAAAGCCTCACTCGATTCTCATGGCTGCTTTTCAAGAGAGTTCTGCAGCACTGGGAAGCTTGACCAATCCACTTAACGATTGGCACGAGGAAGTAATACAAGAGTACCCGGACAAACCCCATCACGCATACAGGAGGGTAACAGTGAAACTTCGCACCTCCTGGCCAGTTACGCAGCAGCCTAAGCATGGTTTTCGCACTCAAGTCTCCACTTCAAGCACTAACCGCGGGCTCAACTCCGCTTAACCTCCGAGGCGTGTGCGTGTGTGTGCAGAGACCTGGCGCGTTCAAAGTTATGATCTGGTTACACTCAATAGAAACACTGTCCTGTGCATACAAACACACAAGATCTGTAAATCAAAGTGGCCCCTTGCGCTGGAGCCAGAGTCAGCAACAGAAGCTTCGTGTGCCGCCCGCGCAAGAGACGCGTGCCATCTCCCACCTGATCTCTTGTATCTGGCCCTGTGATGTTCAGCAACGTGACCATCCATAGCTGCGGCCGTTCGCTGTCCACTTGCTCTCACTTTGCTCTCTTCCTCTCTCTCTCTGTCTCTCGCTCGCTCGCTCTCCCACCCGTACTCCACGTACAAGCCCTTCTCTTCCCCCTGCCACGCTGTCTGCCCCCACTCCCCTCCCACCAGACCCCTCCCAACACACAACGAGCCTTCTCTCTGTCGCCCACAGCTATTTAAAGGCAACGCCATCTCAGCAGCTGCTATTTTCAATTCCACCCCCCCCTCCCTAAAAAATCTCCGGGTTTTGAGTTTCCTCAGCCGCGTGGGTGGCTCGGGGTATAAACTAACTTGCCGCAGGGCCTGGGACAAGGATCAAGTTCACAACCAAATGCATTGGACTTGAAGAATAAACAGCAGCGCAGGCGGCAAGGCTATGGCCACGTCGAATGTAAGGTTTGACATGAGATTCAATCTTGATTTAAAATGCCTTCTTGCTAAAGTGAGAATTGAGGCGGTGCTCATCGCCCGTTGACAGTCCCGAGCCAGCGGTGGAAATGCCACAGAGGACAACCACTGTTAACTTCCAAATATAGTGGCACACATTTGATCAACCCCGGAGTGATTATGGGCTCAATCGACCCTACTGACCAGCATTTTAACCCACAACCTTCCGATTGCGAGGTGCTGTCGGTACCCACTGAGCCACCTGGCTGGTTGAAATGAGACTAATTTTATTTTATCAGCAACAGCAGCCATGGTCAATCCAGTGCTGGATTAAGGCCTCCCCGAGCCACAGTCACCTCTGAATATCCTGCGATATACGAATCCACGCAGCACCTGCACATGAACAGATTTAAAGTGGACAACATAGTCTTTAACAAAAAGATAATTGAACAAAGGCTGAATGTTTGCAATTATATTGAGAGACAGGAATAGGAGCACATGGATTAGATAACATACGCAGGTTCATGGTAATTTAAACTGTCAATAAATGTGTGTGGGCTTGTGCAATTCTTAACGGTACATGCCTTACAAAAATATATATCACATTTTGAATTGGGGTCTAACCTTAAATATGATGAAGGTCAAGATTGTATAAGTGCTAGTCATAATATAAAAGTTTGGTTTTGGGTTAAGATGAATGCCAGAGGTGTTTTGACTTTATCAGTTATGGGTCTAAAGTTAAAGCCGTGACCAAAGTTATGTCTAGGATTCTAATGTTAATGTAATAGGCATGAGGTTACAACTTGGGTTCAGTATCAAAATTAAGGCTATGGCCGAGGTAAAACGAACGGTTAAAGTTACGACTCGAGCCGAGCCTATGAACTAAAGTTACAGTTCAACAAAAGTTTCTGAGAGATCATGACGAATGCCAGAGGTACAGGAATATAGTTAAAAGCAAGGCTAAGGCCAAACCTTAAAATTGAACCTTCCAAGGAATAATAATTCAAGTGAACTTAAAAACATGTCGTACGTAATAGTGGTGGTCAGCAGACTTGTGATACACTGCTGGCGTCGCTGAGGTCCAGCGTCCGAACCCTGGCAGCCGCCACCAGTTAAACCGATGTCTGCCCAGCGTGGAGGAGAAGGCCAATTTCCCTCCAGAAGGCCTCTCGAAGAGTTCCTTCGAATGTAGGGCCTTCCGTGAGCAGTGGCGTGAGCAGGAAGACTGTCTTCACAATTGTAAATGTTGTGAATTTACTATCCAATACACCGGCGTGCTGTACCAGTAACTAATTTGCACGTTTTGTTTACGTGACAAACCTGACTAATTGGCTGTATCGAGTGATGGCGGGTTTAACGACACACTTATATTGACGCGATCTAACCCAAAAAACCTTTATTATGGGCAATATTGGTCGCGAAAGCCTACGTGTTAAACTGGCATGAGCAAGCGATTGCAGGGCTGCACCTTATCTTATTTCACTACTACAGTACTACTATTACAGTACGTTTGGTGCGTGGCACAGCAGAATTGAATGTCGGGGCAACTCATGCCAGTCGCACGCACGTGGAATATAGGAAATCATCTCCCTCAGTTTACCTTCTTATATGGTCGATGAAAGGGTTAAAACAGAACAACCGGCATTGTGTTGCCAAATTAAACACTTAAAAAGCGAAATTTAAACAATAATTATCAAGACAAGGTGGCAGATGCTTTGTTGGGCCACCCTGAGACAAGGTAAAGGTGCAGCCCCAGCAATATCTTGCTCATTCAGTTTTCTGGCAGAAGAAGCCTCCACCAGAGGGAGCCCTCGAGAGCCCTTACACATGGTACTTTGGCCTGCGCCTCCACGCTGGTCAGACTTCTGGGAAGAGATGGTAAAAGAGAGTACCCACACTTTACCCCACCACACACAACCAGCCTATCAATCAATGGGCCTTTTTTGGACCTTGTTTTGGGTTATTCTCTATACATTCACACATTATTGCAATTGTGAAATATGGTCAAACAAACCCAAACACCTACACAGTGTGGGGGAGGCTGTCATCCGGCAGTGGATTGATGAAAGACTGTTGTTTATTATGCGATGAACAAATCATCTGGGATACACCCAATCTCATCAGATGTCAGAAGCTAAACAGACTTGAGCTTGGCTATTGCTAAAAACTGCAAGTTTAATAAAAACATGTTCCTGGAAAAAAAATTGACCAAAACACCGATTCCTTAATATACTTGTTGGTTATGAAACAATCCTTTTCCTGTGTGTTCATTTTCATTTACATTACCTATAATATAATCTGCCAAATACAGCATGCAATGATTATGGTGCTAATGATACTTTGCGAAGTTTAGTAACGTAAGTGGATGATTTCACAGTTGGATAGCATCAATATGTAGTGACATCAGAGATGTCACTGTATGGTGCCTGAGAGGGCCATGGCATGTGATGGACTGTCATCGCGTACACCCCGTGACGGGTGTAGTACCAGCCCTAGCGGGGATTGGTGAGCGCTGGATAGCGCGGGCACCACGCATAGCGTGTGGTGGGGGCTCCCACGACGGGGAGTGGCACCCTGGTTGACCTGGCAGACACGTGATCTAGATTGTCCATAGAGAGGCACCCAGGTGGGGGGGACTAGGGGGTGATCACGTGTCCGGGGAGAGCTCTTGAGAGGGATCGAGAGAGAACGAGAATGCTCGAGAAGGCGGACGGGGCCAAGGGCGGAGCAGCCCCGATTGTAGGGGGATATAAGGCGGGTCCTGAGAGGGACCGGGGTCGCTGTATTCTACAAGCTGGAAGATCTATGTCTCAAGCTGAGGCTCTTCGTCTTACGAGGCAACCACGTGGTCGGAGAGCCGAAGTGAGAGTCCGACCCTTCGTAGCAGTAACGCCTCTGTATAGAGCAGGTAGCTGGGTGGTCACCACCCTAGGCTGTATCTGGTGAAGGGACAGTTAAACCCTTGTGTTACGTGTTACAAATACATATGTTGTCTCTAAAAAGAAACAACGTCTGCGACTCAGTTGGACTCACTACAAATACACAAAGCCACTTCACAACGTATTGGAGCCAGAGTTTAAATGATACATTAAAATATAAAAGTTAACATCCTCCTGCCCAGTGACACTTCCATAAAGACGCCACTATCTCCGATCCACGATTTTTCCAAACGCCCCATGTGAAGATATTTACTCATGCCAGATAACATTTATTCGTGAAAATACTGTTACTCCTAAAGAAATGTCACTTGAGTTGAATATATAAACTCTGGCTGCATGGTGATAAGTACTCTGCATGTAATGGCTCTTGATCATATCGGGGGAAATTTCACATTTCTGCGAATAAAAAAAACTTTAAGGTCTTATCTGACAAAATGTTATATAACCAATTTATTTTTTGGCGAGCTACATTAAACCTATTTTGCCCAGGGTGGCCGAATGGCTCTGTTGGTAGGAGGGTGAGGGTGAGGGTGTGGGGGAGTAATGCAGTGTCAGAGCACTAAACCTGCGCGACTACTGGGACAATAATAACAATAGCACTGATTTAGCACATTTCATATTCGCGCTATTATTATCTTAGAGCAGAGCCATCGCGAAAGAAGGCACTGTTTCGTGTAGTCCTCAGAAGTATTGCAGTAGGGGGCGACGTTTCTGTGTGTAATCCAAATTGAGTAATTGTGCATGAAATTTCCAAGTTTAGCATACTTAGACAACGACACCGACACACAATGCCCTACATTTTTTTGGAATGACGTCAGGGGATCTTTAAAACACCAGCAGTGATAACCAGGGAGGCTTGACTGGGTCGAACCGCGAACCTTCATCACAAGCGACCAAATTTCCGCCACTAGGGGCTTGTCACCGCAAAATGTGGAGTTCGATTCTGGATTGGAGTTGCCTGTGGTTAAACCGGTTTCTCAGCTGTGCAGAATAACGGGTCTCAATTTGGTCACCAAATATATACATTCGGTTTTAAAATTAGTTGAGATAAATATCAGCTAAAAAAATAAAATGTTATTGGCTTTGATTACCACGCAACAAACACTCTTTGCAGGACATATAAAGAGGTGTGGTCCTTGATGTGGATAAAACGTCTCCATTTTAAGTGACTTTACAATTGTTACCGTCTGTCACGGCGCGCCATTTAACCACGTTAGCTGTGGACTTTAACTGAACTCAGGTTGCGAGGTTCATAGCGCAGTGGTGCGAAGTTAAATTATAATTAAATCAATATTTTATCTTTTAAGGCCCCAAGGATTCATGGTCAGATGAGAGAAACAAAACAGAATCGATCTCCCGCATTAGGCTTTAATTGACCGTCGGCTCTCGCTCCGTGTACATAATTATGAGGTGACACCATTAGACTCCACGTATGAAGAACACAATCTCGGCATCGCGATTCATTAATTTTGCGCAGAACAGCTTAGGGACATTTTTTTTCATTTCGCGGCATTAATGAGGACAGATGTGCGAGAAATTTTAAGACACTCCGCTATCTCACCACGCGCACGCACTTCCAGAGCCAAATAAAACTATAAATCCGCCAAGCTCGTCGTCAGCCGTCAAAAATACATAATGCAATTGAGTTTTGAAAACGATGGCGTGTAGTTTCTGTGTAAAACGCAGATGTACGTGGAGCATGTGGTGACACTGCTGCTTGCTGCGTTGTTAATCGTGCACAATCACAATTAATAAGAAAACTAAAGTCAACACATTCGTAAATAAAATTGTGGCCTTAATATATAGATACACACGATAAAAAATACATACAAGTGAAAATGAAAAGGCGTAAGCACGGTTTGAGGTACCAAAGCACGCACGTCCCGACAGACACATTTAATCCGGCTCTGAACCCTGCCAAATAATTCAAAGTTAAGTTAATTATTGGCATCAATGTTGGCGTATTAAGGTTATTGATGCTGCCACGGTGGTATAGCGATCAGCACACAATCCCAGAGTTCGCCGGCTCGATTCCATCTTTCTCAGCAACAAGTCCAACAATGTGGGAATCTACACCGAGCAGTATCAAAGGGTTCACCACAGTTAGTCCATCGACAGGTCTTTGAAAACTACTGGACACGTCTGTGAAAACAAGCTTCAAAGCTCATCAGATTCCTCCAGTAAATATGAATACTATTTCTAGTGTGGGTACTTCCACCTAATTAAAGACGTCGTCCCAGCGTGAAAAAGTTTGGCCAGACGTGGCCCTCATTTCGATTGCTCACGTGACTGCTGGCAGAAGGCCCTCCCCTAGAGCAAACTCATTAAAGTATGTGGCTTCTACTTCCATGTTGACCAGACGTATTGAAAGAAGTTGGCCTACCCACACCTTACCCCACCATACAACAATCTGCCGATCAACAAACTGTAGTCCACCTACTTATACCGCGGGATGGACAGTGGCACGGGAGATTTTTAAAAACGTGCAGATTTAATTAAATTTCCACAGTTGGGAGGTCGAATTGAACCGGTGACCTTCGAATTACACCAGGGCAGCTCCCCAACACCTCGTTTGTTGCTCAGCAGTGCTGAGCAAGAAGAAGAATTCCAAATTTACCGTTCCCCCTCCTTTCCCTTCCTGCCCAGCGGATTATATTCCTTAGTACCTCCATCTAAAAAAAATAATATACATATCCTATTAGCCCCTATTTATATAATTTATTGAGATAGGATCACAGTGGGATGTTTTTTTTAACATAACTGTTTTGTAACATTAGAATGTCCTCAATTTCCCCCCATGACATCATATATTCTGCTGGCAGAGGGCTACTAAACCCACTATTCCTCTCTCTGTCGGTAGATGGCGCTAGGTGCCGTAGTGACCCATTATATGTCACTACAATAGTACAAAAATATAATTTGGAGATGAAGAAAATTTACAAATACCTTGTGTAATTACTAAAGTATGTAGGATAATGTCGGAGTGACAGCCAGGGAATTGAATATGTCCAAAAGTACGCCCACCATGGATAAGGAGCAATGAAACCAGTTCATTTGCAGATGCTAGGTGGACTATTGCATCCAAGGAAACATGACACAATGGGAGGGCTTTGAGAGTCCTTTATCTAGCAGTGGATTTATAATGGCTGATGTTGATAATATGATGTGGAATATTGTCTCATACAATAAACATAACACAAGTGTTTATACTATGGATGGACTTACCCCTACCACAAGATTGTGGAACGTCTGCCACTATATAGAGGCAATCACACCCTGCTCACTTGACCAGGGAGCCACCGGCGTTTTATAAATATAATAAATGGATAATTATGGTTATGATGATTATCTCTTCTCTATGTGGCTGATATGTACGTAGAACTATAATTTTACATTTTGGTGGATGAGCCAGGTATGCATGTATGTATGTAGAACTTATTTCACACCGCACGTAGCCAACCGTGCCAATCGGAGATATTGTGATTGTATCAAGGGTGGCGGAGTAGTGCATCATTGCTATCATCGTGACCCTCCGTATTTTAGAACCGTGCATTGAGTGGTGATACATTCCATGGTTCTGTTATGGGTGACCGCAGTCACACACCGGAGAGGTTTTTTTTACAATTTACATTCAGGATGATGATGAAGAATAATATGATAATAGGTTTTTCCCCTTTTTTCTGGCAACAAAACAGGTATTAAAATGTTAAAACACCAAACTGAAACCTTTTACAAGGAATCATGTCTGAAACAACCACAATGCTTGTAGTCAGATTGCAAACAAAAACATACTCTGATAATATAAGCATTGTCCTTTAAACTGATTGGTCCACACCAGAGACAGCTTACTTTTGAGCCTCGTCTCGAACGGTGTTAGACCAGAGGACGCCAAAAGGCGTTCAGCCCAAAGACAACGCACTACTAGAGTAATGAGAGCTCGGGGTGAGCATCTACATCATGGGACCTCCAATTGCAGACATGGTTCCTTGTAAAAGGCTTCAGTTTGGTGTTTTAACATCTTAACACTGTTTTGTTGCCAGAAAAAAGGGGAAAACCCTATTATCATATTTTGGTACTGGCAAAGGAGGTCCCATGATGAAGAATAGTAATAAATGATTATGGTGACGTTGATCATGATAATGTCGCCAATGATGATTGACAATAATATATGACTATGACGACAATGGTGATTAACCACTGACGTTTGCGCTGCTGTCTCCCAGGACCTCCGGGCCGCAGCGCGTATCCTTGGAACGTTAATGGACACAGGTAAGCACGGCTGGCATGTATAATGGGGCCAAAAAGAGATTAAATTAGAAATTACGTCAAATCAGGAGGAGGAGCACTTGACTGGCAACATTCGGCCATCTGTTGCTGGGCACTACCAGAGGTCCCATCTAAAAGCTGCATTCAATGTGTTTTTTTACACATTATAAATTTGTGTGCTCACACACACACACAACAAACCTCTAATTATTTCCTGTAACACTTGTCAACAACGAATATTTACTATCTTAATTTTACCAGATAAGGCCCACTGAGCTATGTAGCTATTTTTCAGAAGCGACCTGTCACAAATAATAGCTCAACGAAGTGGTTTATCATGTGGAAATATATTGCAACCAAATATTCTAAACGCATGTTGATTCTAAATGCGGA
The DNA here is from genome assembly GCA_014621495.2 of Entosphenus tridentatus. Taxonomy (NCBI): domain Eukaryota; kingdom Metazoa; phylum Chordata; class Hyperoartia; order Petromyzontiformes; family Petromyzontidae; genus Entosphenus; species Entosphenus tridentatus. The sequence continues at coordinate 2,305,476 of CM025642.2, read as the reverse complement.
GGGGGAAACCGGGAGGACAAGGAGAAATGTCCACGCGACCACGGGGACAATATGGAAACTCCACATATACAGGCGTCAGGGTCAGGATCGAACTCACGAACCTTATGCATACCAGACAATGGAGTTAGCATCTAGCCATCGTAACACCGTGGCCCTAAAATGGAATATAATTGGCAGCATTTTGGGCAATGGCCCTTCTTCATGGCAGAGAGTTATCTCCGCTATTGACGGACGTGTTACGTTTTTGATTACTTGTGCCTCAGCACCACTGTCTGGGAAGCTAGGCATGGTGCCACCCGGCATGTAACACGTGGTACCACATGGTGCACCCGGCATGTAACACGTGGTGCCACATGGTGCCACATGGCATATAACATTTGGGATTACCAGGCAGTGGTGGTACAGTGGTAGAATTGCAAGTAAGTTGCTGACTGGCGTGTACACATGTGTGTTATTCCTTAATGTGTGGCTTTTTTCCAGGTGCTCTTGTTTCCCTCTTACATCATACATATGTAATAATTAATTGGACACGTGTTTTGAGTGCAGAATCCTCTTAACAAGGGGTGTTAAGGCTCGCTGAGGCTTTATTAGGGAACTCATCATCAGCCATGATCTATCCACTTCCGGATGAAGTCCTTCCCAAGCCATCACCATCCCTCAACAGTTGGCAGTAAAATGCAGTATACAGCAAGCAGGAAAATACTCAACGCGGTGATCAACACTGTGTGGCCTTTAAAACGAAAAAATATATTACAGGTCACCCTTGGGCAATGGGCCTTCTTTCTTCTCGTCATGGAAAGGCCATTGTCCGAATCTTCACCGAGTATCTGTGTTTCCCCTTCAGGCCACAGTGTTCTTGATGAATGTGTTGAGTTTATTTGTGTTAATTGTGCACCACCGCCAACGCAGCAGCAGCACCAAGGATTTTGTTTAATCTTGAGTACAGCAAGAACGTTGCGAATCTATCCCCTGGATTTTGTCTGGACATGGCGCTCTCCTTCCACACATACAAATATACTTTAAAGGAATGGGACAGACATCCCAAGCAGGACCCTCATTTACAAGTGCTTTGAGACTCATTTGAGACTCTCTCTGGATAAATACATTGTATTCAGCATTACAGTTATCCACTGTGCCCCTTTGATCTGCCCTGGCGTTCAATTACTGTAGATATTCCGGTTTAAAATCTTGGTGCTCAAAGAATAAAATCCAATGTCTAGTGTTTTATTGCACATCTGCTCTTCCACATTTAAACCTTTGCACTGCTACATATCTAAGAAGTGCTGAGTGTTTCCAATAAAGTCCATCCTGGATTTACTGGAAACATGTGCAAATATACACACAAGCACACACACACTCACAGAAGCATACACGTGCAAACAAAGACAAAGATCCCCTGTATAGCCTTTAACAGACTGCTGTGCCAAGTGCTGCTAGCGAGCGCCTATGAAGGCCGGCACGGCACACGAGGGGGTGGGTGGCCAGCAAAACGCCCGGCCGACATTGTTTCCCCAGTGGCGATGTTTACACATCGTACCAGGTACTCATTTGACGCTGAGTCGACCTAGGAGAGACCCAGGATCGATTCGTATAAATGTCATTGTTGTTGGCCGTGAGCAGGAATCGAACTCGGGTAGCCAGGTTCATAGCGCAGCGCGCTAACTGCACTACGACTGCTTCCCACTAAGACACGGGCACACACACACTTATGCATGTAATCCTCAACATTATGCACTGCTATTTAATCAATTGTTCGTCAATCCACAGCAAATGGTCTTCCTTCAGTGGTGGTACATTTCCAAGAAGTGCACTTAATCCCCTTAGTCCATCCAGACCAAAAATGTAGAATTAAACCGTCCTATCCGGCCACATCCCGCAATCTGACCCCACGTCACCACCGAAAGAGGCAGTGGTCAGCAGCGCGCGCGGCACGGAGGAGGCTGCGGTCAGAGCCCTCGGCTCCCAACCAGAAGGCCATGAGTTCAAATCCTGCCCATGGGTTGACACGGCCCACCGTCAACATCCCTTGTCCATCATTATCACTCATTAATTATCCATCATCTTCATTAGCTCAAATTAATTGTTCATAATCATTCTTAATTAAATGTTCATCATCATTATTTGTCAATTGCTCAACATAATCCATTATTGTCCATCGTCAACCATTAATTATCTGTGATCCTAATTACTATTTATCATCGTGCAATGTCAATTAGTATACTCAACGTTGTCCACCATTATCATTGTCATTATCCCTGCATGGTGAATAAAAATTACCCTGCACCACTTTGTTGGGAAGTCAAGAGTTCCCGCGGCTTGTGTTGTTGCTCCGGAGACCGGGAGACCGATGTTCGGTCGCGGCCTTGATGGCTAGGCCTCGGCAAGGTAAGGTAAAAGTGTAAAAACAACGAGCCTACCTTTATCCTACCTTTTACCTCACCACAATACAATAACTCTACCCTACCTTTTACCCTTTAGCAGGTAAGGTAAAAAGTAACGAGCCTACCTTTTACCCTACCCTTTACCCTTACCCCTTGGCATGTCGACACCTTTACCCTTTAACCTTTTACCCGGTAAAAAGGGTACAATTACCTTACCTTGCCGAGGCCTATTGATGGCCTTCGTCGTTATTGCTCACTTAATTTAGTGGGCTGCGTGAAGGCTGCCATCTTCCACTCCAAGAGTGGAAGACTTCTAAAATTTGTTGGAAAAGTCAAGAGTGATTGTCTTATACAATGCAGATATTGGCCCATGCCACAGCATTGTGGAATTTCCTCCGCTGATATTGGGTAGCATAGAGTAGAGAGAGGAGTGATGTGTAACGCTTGCCTGAGGGTCATTGCGATGCTCGAAGGGGAATGTAGGAAGAGGAGATTCTGACCACGCATTGTGCACGGCTTCCTGTGAGCGACTCAGCGAGTGGCTGCATGAGCATCGATAAAACGAACCACGCCCATGGTAGGATGAAGATATGGGTGATGACGATGATGATGTATTATGGGAAATCAATTATTATGGGCGAAGACCCCAGGCCGGCCCAGGACACGCTGGTGGGACTATGTCGCTCGATTCGCCTGAGAACGCCTGGAAATTCCCCAGGAAGAGCTAGAGTCTGTGTATATAGTAGGGTAGTGTATAGTAGTGTGTAGTAATGTAGAGTTGGAGTCCGTCGCCAGGGAAAGGGAGGTTTGGACAATCCTACTCAATATGCTGCCGTCGCGACCCTCACCAGGAATAAAAAATAAACGAACAAATAATAATTATGGCAATGGTGATGATTATGGGTAAAGATGATACATATTGGGTAATAGGATATAATGGTGATAATGGTGGTTGTGACGATGATATTCTTCACGATCGGATGCATAATGCTGACTATGACGATAATGACAATGGCATATAATTAAATGTGATAAGTAGATAATATTGTATGGTCATAAAGGGAGAAGAACGATGATGACGATGATGAGAGGCAATGTATGATGATGATAAATCAATAATGATAAGCAGTGCAATAGAATGATGACGATAATGACGCTGATTGCGACAATGATGACGATGGACCATAACACAACGAAGGATCCGAACAGTAACACAGAACTACATATCTAAAATTGCGTCGATGAGGCCAGTGACAGCGACGCAGCACACGCACGCGAGCATTCGCGTGAGGGTCCGCGCTGAGCCCTTTACGCTGCGCAAATCACGGCAAAGGGGAGACGGCACCCGGCCCTCGCCGGCTGTTTGAAGGTCAGCGTCCTCGTCAAAACCGCCGGCCACCACACTCATTTGTCAAAGTCCCCGGCGAGCGAGCGAGTGAGCGAGCCAGCAGCGGCTCGAGCCGCCCGGCTGAGATAGAACGGCCGCGCGCGGATGGTCGACGCCCGGCACGCTTCACGGACGCCTCCGCGTTGCCGTCAGCCCCGGGAGCTATGCGGCAGTCACGCCCGGGCAGGCGGGCGGGCGGGCGTCCGCTCGGCTCCATCATCCATCCACCCACCTACCCTCCCCCCCGTAACCACACAGAGCGTTGATGAAATGAGTTCTGCTCGGTGGGAAATCCGCAGCGGGTAGCTGCTCTGTGGGTGATGCTGGGCCCTGTCATAGGAATGGTGGCTAACAGCACGGTTGGCAGGCTGCGGCATGGATACCGTGCGGCAGGATTGACTAATAAAGAGCTTAAGTCGCCTCCTGTAGAATAATGGCGCGTCACTACGTCCTCGACTCCATCAGGATTGAGTCGCACGTGCATTTTATCAGAGGGACATCCCAAAATCGTGGTGGTTCTGTTGTGCAGCGAGTGCTGCTACTGTGCGTGTGATGCGACTTCTATGAACTTGTGAATAATGCCCGCAGCAGCAGCAGCTGCCACCGGTTTACGTTTTAACCCAGGATAGTTTTCGGCTCTTGGCCAAAACTGCCTCTTGGCAATATTTGGCACAGAGGTTCCTCCATCCAATCGTTAGAGGACCGCAAAATTCGGACTTCTATTGGCTGACCATGTGGCTGCCTTCCGATCTGTCTGTGATTCCTCGCACCTCTGAGCCATTCCCTCTCTTGAAGAGTGAGTTTATACTGTCCGCATTACAAGTCGAAATGGTTATTATCAGTGTTATGATTATAAGAAGGTCGATTATCTCTGCTCTGACCTCTTGTGAACTTGGTTATGAGCTCATATTTCTCGAGGCGACATTGAGCCGGCAGTGCCGAGATGCTGGGTTTGAATCCAGGTTTTAGCCGCCCGTGGTTAAAGTGCTTCCTCACGTCTAGCGAGTTGGTGGTCTCAGCCGTTCACCGATGATGGCGCAAACATCCTTAATGCGAAATTAGATTTTTTTAATATAATATAAGCTTCAAATCTAGAATTATATATTTTTTGTTTCGCTTAATTTGATCCAGCTGCGATTTTTTTAGTTTTATCAGTTTGACCGTCATTCAACAAACATCAATCTCGTAGCCGAGCGAGTAAGACATGTAAAACAATTTACCCTTTTACTGTGCGCAAGCCAAACGGGCCACTTGAATGGCTTTTCGGACGAAGTTCTGCGAAATTCTCCTCTCGCGAGATTTCTAAATTAATTCTTCATCTCGTTACTTGATTTTGTCGCACGGCTCTGCGTCTCTGACTTATGTTCAGAAGGCCATGTGAATGTTTTTTTTCAGAAGGCCGCTTGAAGGGTTTTTCAGAAGGCATCAGCGACTGACTGCAAGCATTTTTGTTCGTGTTATAAATCCGTCATTACTCTTATTAAAATGGAGGGTAAACAATGTATAATCGTATTCACTAAAGATCAATACTGTATGTCATCACATAGGCTCGGTCGACACTCGACCGGATTTGAACTCACAACCTTCCAGATAGCGAGTCGAATGTCCAAACCGACCGCACGCCATTCAAAAAAACCATATTCATCTCGGCGCATTGATCCACTCTGTCTAACAACCCCATTGTGCTGTGCCGCGTAATGGGATTCATTCCTAGCCCACGCAGACCTGTGACTCACAATGAGTGATAAGGCATTCCTCCGGGAATCTCATTAGGGGAGGGGGAGGCCGAGAACGTCTGAACACAATGTGAGCTCGTGCTCGTCTTCACGGACAACCACACAAATCCCAACTGTATTTAGAATAAAAACACCACAAATGAAATCGTCCCCAATGCGATCATTTCTCTTTTTTTTATAAACATTATTATCCTCATACTATATGCATGCGCGTTCCCACGCGTGACCGCCCACACATCAATTATCACCAACACCAAGGGAGCAAACATTTTTTGAGAACTCAATGCCCAAAAATAAAATTATATCCGGCTAAACAGCTGACCTGGAAAGCACCATTTTTTTGCTCGATTGCCATTAGGCTTGCCTTTCTCTGTCCTCCAAAGAAATTATGCTGACAGAAGGCAGTATAGAGAGTAGGTTCATGACCTGCAGAATCTTTGCAGATCTTTCAGTGGTGTTCCTGCATATGCGTGGGTTGCTCAGGGCACGCGAAGTTTAATGCTGGGCGTGTCATCGATGCGTCGATTCATTGATCAAATCAAATGTTACACTCACAACACATGCATCAAGGATGCTCTCATGGCGGTGTCACGGTCGGCACGCTGGACTTGCGATACCGAGGTCACGCCGGTTCGATTCGATCTCCCGACGCGGCGGCTTAAACGACGGGGCAATTTTTGTATTACTTTTTATAAAAAGATCAGTCGTTTTGTTGACATTGGAAGAATGAAATGAGTCGATCCCAATGCACGATGTGAATTCACACCGTCACATTTGTAAGCTGTTGGTTATAATCATTGCGCGCTGCTGCTGCTGCGTTGTTATGGATTTTGGTGGAGAAATTTCCAAGTCCATCCTCCCAGACTCCACTTTAAAGACGTCTTACCCTCGACAGCACAAATTTGATTTCAGGGGTGAACCACCCACCCATCTGAAAGATTAAGCGACCACATCACAAACCAGCCGCATGAAACAACCGATAAGAGGGTATTACTAAATAACAACCAATTTTAATTTCACCAGGTAAGGCCCACTGAGCTATACAGCTCTTTTTCAGAAGCGACCTGGCGACAACTGATCGCTCGACGAAGTGGCTTATGATGTGTAAATGTATTGCAGCCAAATACTTCAAATGCATGTTTCTAAATGCGGAAGTGAAAACCAGGAGAACCCGGAGAAAAATCCACGTGACCACGGGAAGAGAACATGCAATCTCCAAATATACAAGCGCCAGCGGTTGGGATCGAAACCACGACCTCCTGTATACCAGGCGAGGTAGTTAACGTCTCGCCATCGTGGCACCTTTTGGCCAAACCAAAACATCCCATTCAGTATGCTCCTGTCAATTAATCTTAAGACTGAACGATGCTTCCCCAGATAAACAAATACACTGCGGCATGCGGCCGCCCGCCGACGTGTACCGTATTCGGGTTGTACCAGTGGCGTCGTAACGACATTTTTCAGCTCAGGGGGTTCGGCATCGGTCATGTGGGGCCGCAATATTTAACTTGTCTCACATGGTCGCCCCTAGGCTATTATATATCGCGGCTCCTCTTGTCCAATCACATAATTGTTACGCTCACGGTCTCAAATATTTAACGCTGTAGGGGCGCTCCGTTTTACATAAGTGTTTTGTTATTTTACACTGTTGTGGAAAACAAATATCATGGTGGTTGTTAAGAGGGCAGTATGCATTACAGCATGACGTTCCAATGAATTCATTGCAGGATCTGAATTCAGTCCCCGAAAAAGCTCGCGACACGTGGAGTGAAACGTCGGACATCGTGCCCAGCAACGTGCGGTACAACCACAAATAAACACCGTGCAGTTCAATACCTCCTCCATAAAAAAACTGATAACTATCGTCATCATCGCACGTAATGCAATATGCGGATAAAAAGTGTATCAGGTTATGAGATAAAAAGTTCCAAACGTGTTAGCAGCAGTGTCTAACACGTAGGCTTTCGCGACCAATATCCACAAGAGGTTTTTTGGGTTATATCGCGTAAATATATAAATGTGTCGTTAAAATCGGCCACCAACCGACACAGCCAACTAGTAAGGGTTGTCACGTCTAACTGTTTCGTTAAGGAACGAAACAGACTTCTCCACAAATCTGGCTTTCGCCTGATGAAGCTAGTTGTAATTACTGGCGAAACGTCGTACTCAGATTGTAAATGTTGTGGCTTGGCTCTCCAACACATCGGTTAGTGCTGTACTAGTAACGAATTGGCACGTTCTGTTTACGTGACAAACCTTACTAATTGTCTGTGTCGGGTGGTGGCGGGTTTAATTTATTTATATTTTTACGCGATCTAACCCAAACAAACCCTATTATGAGCAGTGTCTAAGCTCGTAATATACGTTTTAAATAGCCTCTCCACATGTGTTATGAACACTGTCTGATAGCAGACACGTACAGTGCTCGTGCTATATCGCTCTGCAATGCATTTTTGGGTCGTGCTGCATGGTATTCGTTACGATGTCCGACGTTCTGCTCCACGTACCTGGAGCTTGCCTCTTCAGGAAATATGAATATTCAACACATGGGACAACCTGAAAACACTTAGGAAAAATAAAATATACAATGTGATAGGCTGTCCTGTCAAGCAAAATGTTTCTCTGAAGGAGGGCGATTGCTTCAAATGTCAGGCTGTTTTATGTGTTTGTGTTCGAGGCAGTGTCAATGACGGATGTGGTGAGGTGCTTTGCTTGTGCTAGACGATTGTGTGCATTGTGCTTTCGGTATCTTTCTAATTTATGGAACCACATGGCATATAATTACGAAGGGTAACACTGGATCCTCTCAGAAAGGCGGGTCTTGCTTAAATTATTAACGAGGGTACTGTTCTGTATGGGGTTTGTATGTTCTCCATCTGTTCTGCGTGGATTTCCTTTGGGTTATCTGGTTTCTTCTCATAGCAAAACATAAATAAATGTGACTGGGATTGGCCGAAACATCCCAATGTTGAAAATGTAGACTTCCAGTTACTAAATTGGGATTACACAACGCAGCAACATCGCCCCCTACTGCGACAAAACTGGGCAGGACCCTCCTGAAAATGAGACTCGGTGAGACGTTCCTGTGAAAAGGCGCACAATCAAACATGAAATTTCGATTTAAAGCTTTCGTGACTGCAGGGATTCATATTATTGGTTCTTTCGGTAAAGTCACGTAGAAGGGAAATAATAAAATAGTAAAAATAAAACAATAAAATTATCACGACGTTTCGATTGCAACACAAGCAATCATCATCAGGTGTGAAAACCACAGCAAGAAAATTTGAAAAAAAGTGATGTTAAGAAAAAAACGCCACTTTTTCAAATTTTCTCGCTGTGGTTTTCACACCTGATGATGATTGCTTGTGTTGCAATCGAAACGTCGTGATAATTTTATTGTTTTATTTTTATTATTTTATTCTTTCCCTTCTATGTGACTTTACCGAAAGAACCAATAAAATAAAACATTAATAAAGCCCCTTTCTTAAAATCCTTTAAAGATCCACGTTTATCTGAACCCAACCTCTGCACAGTTCTCTTAGGATGCTTTGCTCCATGGCTACCTGCCAAATATGCGCTAGCAGTTAGGATCATCTGAACTGCCAACATACACATTTATATTTTCAACAACTATTTTGTAATTTATTTATGTCGTTATCAGTGGCCGGGCTGAGACAATCAATACATGCCTCGGCACAATGTCGTGTTTCAAATTGAATTGCGTCACCACCGCAGAGGATTTAAGAGAGAGAGGCTGAGGATGCCGTACTGTTATACGCGTTTAAAACTACAATCCAATTGCGGGTGCCTCTATAATATAATAATGCCAACTTGTCACGTGTCGCCACACAGCACTAACTCACTCTCGAAGAGAAAGAACAACTCAGAGGCGCGATATGGAAGCACAGACGAGTTTTGTTTTCATAACGCGGATTGGATATAACGCAATGAATGCATGAGGGAAATATTTTCAAACGTGGATGTGAATTGGATATAACACAATTGTGTGAACTGAACTACGTCGCGCAAGTAGGAAGACGCAGTTTAACATGTCGGATTTCGTGACCAATATTATCCATAAGAGGTTTCTTTGGGTTAGATTGTGTAATTATAAATGTGTGATTAAACCCGCCACGATCCGACACAGCCAATTAGTAAGATTTTGCACGTAACATGCCAATTAGTTACTAGTTCAGCGCACTGGTGTGTTGGAAAGTAAACCCACAACATTTACAATTTGAGTACGACATTTCGCCGGTAATTACAATCAGCCTCATCAGGCGACAGCCAGAGTTGTGGAGAAATCCCCGAGAATAGAATAAGCGGTCGTGTGGCTGCCTCAGCGTAGCATCACACAGAGTGGGATGCTGCTGGATGCTTCTAGATGCTACCCACGCGCCTCAGTCTTTGTTCAGCCTGAATACGCATCTCCCGCGTTATTGCAGACTGTGATTTAGTCTATAATTATATGTTATGTATTATAACGCGATTATTCCATAACGTGGTGTTCTTCAGAAACGCAACTACTGCAACACTCTATCCCATACGAATGGAACACATGGAGTCCCACACTGCTGTACCGTTTTCTCCTGGCGAGCCAGGGTATGGCTCCTCCTCGACACTCACGGGAAAGGGAGCTTCACAATATTCCTACGATCCACCAACCATCGCTGCCTCCACAGTGCTGGATTACCTGCCACGTGCATAGCCACCAGCTTCTATTGCCTGCAAACACGTGAAACTGGAATCCGAATAGAGCCCAATTACAGCTCAAATGTACATAACAGGTAAATGTGCAACCCTTCAGATCTGCTTCCACGAGATAACAAGTGCATATATACATGCGTGCATTAGCACGTCCGCCAATGAAATTGTTTAATATGAAGGGAACATATTTCTGGGAGGCTCAGCCAGGACAATTGGTGATTTAGCAGCCCCTCCCTCTTCCATCAGCTCTGCCCTCATTTACTTAGCCACGCCCACTCAAACACTAGCCCTGCTCAAAGAATGATGCGTCCTCCTCCCTCGTTCTTATGTTGGCTCCGTCTATTGCTTATCACCGGTAATCATGAAACCATAACATTTTAAACTGGCCGAAAAAAATCCTGATTTCTAAAAACCGGGCACTGTCCCAGCCAAGCCAATTTCGTGTTTTAGCTTCAGTATAACGTCATGCAATGCAGCCTATTAAATGTCATCCAAATGAATGACTCACCCAGGAATATTTTAAAGGCTGGCTTGGGAATAATGAAATCCCCCTTGTGCGGTACACCACACAGAAACGTTATTAAAGGTCAGGCTGCAGCTGAGAGCATCGCCATATTCTTTAGAATCAGAGTCCACGTGCAGCCCCCGAGAGCCGCCAACCACCGCGCGTGTTGCAGTGCCGCATGCGCCAAGGGCGACCCGGGTTCCCTTCCTGTCCGCATCCCACAGCGTTGAGTCGGGTGCGTGCGTCGGTCGTGTATCCCACGCATACGCCCGGGCAGTGCTCGAGGTATTTTATCTTGATTGCAACAAAACGCGAGCCCGGTACATCAGTGACGGGGTGTAGAGAATCCGCGGTTAATCGAATTCGATGCGATGGAACCACACACGACAGGGTAGGGGAGATGGTGCGTAGGGGGCCCGCTGCTCACAACCAGGTGGGGATCCCGCGCAGGGAGAGAGATTGAAGATTATAATTGGGAGGGATAATGGGGGGGTGGCGGAGAAATCACCAAGATGTTAAGGAAAGAGCGGGGGTAGAGGGGAGGGTGGGGGAGAAAAAAGGTGGGAGCAACGACAAACCCCAGGAATAAAAAAAAACACACGCGGCTGAAGGGCTTTTGTGCGAACCTTCCACCGCTCCTAGATCCGCTCCCGCTTGTCATTGAGGTATGCGAGAGGTATTTAATATATATAAACAAGGTAAAGATGCAGCCATAAATGGTAAGCGCAAGTAATAAATTGCAAAGCTGTATCGCGTGTACCTTTACCTACCCTTAATTGCAAATGAGTGTCGAGGCATCCACGATTCCACGGCACCGTCTTGCGCTCGCTAAGCATCTGGTTGAGCCGATCCAATTAGCATCACGGCCTGGAACACCCCAGCGCAGGACCAGGTGACGAACTTAAATTCCGCGTCCACGTTTGCTCCAAAATAATTGCTCCTGTTTTAATTCATAAACACACACACGCAACACACACACCACACATACACACAACACACACGCAACACACACACCGCACATACACACAACACACATACACACACCACACATACACACACCACATACACCACACATACACACAATACACACGCAACACACACACACTTAATAACGAAGAGCCACACAAACACGCGCGCGATGGCAGCTGTTACACGAAATGACAGCCACTTAGTTTTAAATTTACGTGTTGCGTGTGTGTGAAGCTGCCAACCATTCCCAGGCTTCCACTAGGTCGGCTCGGCCTTAAACGAGCACCTGGTATGTGGTGTAAAAAACACAAATCAGCACTGGGGAGACAAAGGTGGTTCTGGCCACACCACCCCTGCATGTGTGCCTCCATAGGTACTTGCTCATAGCAAATGCACCAACATCCTATGTTTATACAGGGAATCTTTGTTTTTGTGTAAGATGCCACAGTCCGATCCTATAAACTATTACTAAAATATGTTTTATTTTACCAAGTAAGGCCCACTGAGCTACATAGTTCTTTGTCAGAAGCGATCTGGCCACAAATGATAGCTCCACGAAGTGGCTTATATGTGGAAATGTATAACAGTCAAATACTCTAAATGAAAAATATAGAGGGAAAAACCAGAGGACCCGGAGACTCGGAGAAAAATCCATGCCACCACTGAGAGAGAGACACGCAAACTCCAAATATACAGCAGGCGTCAGGGTCGGGATCGGGATCGGGATCGAACCCATGACCTCTTGTATACCAGGCGAGCCGGATAACATCTCGCCACCGTCGCGCCCCTATCCATGAATTAGGCTGCCACTTGTCTTGATGTAACTCCTCAGCCACCTCGTCATCAATAATCACTGCCTTGAAATGGAAAGATGTGATGTATATTGGAATGATTCAGACCCATGTCTCGGTGATTTAATGAATTGTCATTATTCAGGGCCGCAATGAAATTTAAGAATAAAAAAAACCTCAACACATTCGTCAATAACACTGTATGGCCTTAAATAGAAACACTTTTGTAGAGGTGATGTTTCTGAATTATACATTGTGATGGGTATATTTGTATAGTTGTCACCATTCAAAACATCCAGATACAAATTTTCACATGCCTAGATGGAAACAAACAAGTTCAAGACTTTTGCTCGATTCATTGAGGATGACAATCACAGACTAATGTACCTGTCAATGTTTTATATCCAACGTTATATTTCGTTTCTGTACCATTCAAACTCCCCAAGCTCAACACTTTCTTTTCCGTTCCTGTTATGGCAGCGTAACTATGACGTCGAGGTCTACTGCTGCTCACGACGAGATGGCTTCAGCAGACAGCGATTTCGTGTCGTTTTGCTGTTCTACTTCCGTTGAAGGAGCGCAGACTGCAGTGGTTTACGATGAAGTCCATGGTTTGGAATTGCATGACCACAATGCACTGCGGCTCAAACCAACAATGCATCGCCCCTAGATCTATCCATTTGTAAATCATCTAGATTGAAAACTAATTTATTTAGAACGGATTTTTGTATTTAGTTTGTTGTCCTTCCCCCACACCTCCGATTAGCATGGTTGGCTACGGTCTGAAAGAAGTGCAACATTTATGTATTTCTATGGATCTCTATGTGTCTCCATGGGGTTGCTATGTGGTCCACAGTTTGGGTTGTATGGCCACAATTCCACTACTTTGGCTGTCTTTAATTTTCGATTCATGAAGTAGATGTGCGCATTGGCCTGTCAATGTTTTGATGCGATTGATGGTTCCACCAGTGCCTTTGAGGAGGATAAATGTCAAAGCCAGGAGGTGTGATATTTGGATTCAGAAATCCTATCTTTTATCTATATATTTAAAAGGGAAATGTGTGAATGCGTGTCTGTTCGAAATGTTTAGCATACTTCCCAACATGCAACAAACTTAAAATGTGGCATGTGGGTAGCTTCCAGACTGTGCACAATGCAAAAAGTGTAAAAATAGACTTGTATTTTGGGGAGGGGGGGGGGCGCAATGATGGATATATTTTGCACGGCAAGTGAGCGTGACGCCACATCTGTGATGTCACCCGCATGCGGCAGCGTCACGCAGTGTGCCTGCTGACGTCACGCATCCCCCCCCCAACCCTCCGCGTAGGCCGTGTATTAATCCAAGACAAGAATCCACGTCTCGGGCGAAGCTGGGTAGTAAAGCTAGTATATATATGTTTGTAACGTTCTAAACGGCTGCACTTGTATCCTGGTCGTGAGCTGAGTTAGCTGCTACAGTTCCACTTGGCTGCTTTAGAGTGTTTTGCTTTCTCTCCCATTGTGCTGTCGGCATCGCCTTTTGCGTTAGGGAACGGCCCACAGAAGTGGCTATCACAGAGCTACCTGTGAGATCCCTTCAATTGACCTATGGCCAACAAAATCGGGGTCTGCGATCCACATCAATGTTCGTCGCATGACAGTCAAACCACTATTTAATTCTCAGAGCTGGCATTCAGCCAAATTAGGTTCAGAACCAAACTTAATGTCACAGGGTATTTTATGCAGCCATCAATGACTGAGAGCATCAACCCGATTGACTTGAGATCCCGGTTAAATCACAGGGAATTGGAACCCATATTTGAACAAGGATTTCGGCAGTGCTGGAGAAGAGTTCTGACCCCTGAATCATACGACTGGAGTTTGGTCTGAACAGCTGGATAATTATCATTGCCATTTTAACAGCACTTTGCACGTAAGAACCTTTCTTTACAGTCTTTTCTTTTTTTGCTACCAAAATCCTGTGACCTCGAGTTTATTAAACACAATTACCATTGACAAACGTATCCACCACTCTCAACTATAGATTTTACGCCTTTCCAAATCCCTATGTCATTCAACCATTTCGCCTTAAAGTGACAATAGTGGCATGAACCTGAGTGACTTTTTCCGTTATTTTTTGCGAACAAAATATATAAAAAGGACGTAGTACGCAGTGAATTCGCACACTGTCGGCACGCTAGAGTGGATCTGTAATCAATCAAGAATACCGTGCGCTGTTTGAATGCTGCTGCTGCGCTACCCACTTGTAAGCTGTAACAGACGTGGCCGTGTCTGAATTGTGAGAGTCAACTGTCTATACTTAGTGGCTCTCGTCAAGCGAATACCAAAAGGGCAATTCTCGTTTTCCTCTTTTGCATTTTATTTTCCCACTCAGGGTGGAGCGGTGTTGCATTGTCCGCACGCTTTGCGCTATGAACTTCGCGACCCGCGATTGATTCCCCTGCCCGCGGCTGTCATTCGTGGCGAGTGATACCCAAACAGGCCCTAGGCCGCGCGCCCACCACCCTTCACCGACGTGCACACTGATCAACGTGGCAAAATATGGTCAAACAAGTCCCATGACTGACACGGCATGAGTAGGGAGGCCTTCATCCAGAAGTGGATTAGCATATTTATTATTAATCACATCTAATTTCCTGAGAATGGATCAGATTAAAGCCGGTCACTATTTCGTGGAATTGGCCAAATAACCCAATGCAGTGTAAATGTGACGAGCCATGAGACTCAGCGAGGTTCTCCTCGATACATTCAGGTCGTGATTGTACATCTGTATTCATCGTGGAGGAGTAAATATCACGGACGGAGCTTTAACGGAAGAAAGGCCATGATTTCCGACGTGTCTGAGAAAGGACACTGCACATGTATGGAGAGAGATACTGCCTACCAGCACACAGATCAGAAACATGGCCATTAACAAAAATGGAACAAGAACTCAACAGTGCACAAAGAAGCAATGACAAAGAGGAGTGGGGGAGGAAGGTGAATATTAAAAACAAAAATCCTGACGCGCTGCAAGATGAGAGAGCGTGCGCGCTGAACAGATGGCTTGCTCTTCCACATCTTAACGAAGTAATTACTCCTCACTGTCCCCGGAGAGGAGCCAGACAAAACATGCAATGCTTTTTTTTCTCTCTCTCTCCCAGATTTAAAGGTCATGGGTGTTGCATAGCGAGATGCATGGCTACCAAATTAAGTGGCAGGCTAGATGTCGAGGTTGTGGTTTTGAGTCATGGCCCCGGGGCTCGCTATTGTTGTTGTTATAACAGCGGATGCCGCCGTGGGTATAATGGTTTGTGCACTGGACTTACGACCCACAGGACTCCGGTTCAATTTGATCTCCTGGCGCGGCAGTTGAAACGATGAGGTTTGTTACATCCCACAATCCCACAAGCTGCCCAACGCTTCTGTCCATGCAGCAGCAGTATAAAACGGGATATGCCACAAAGAGTCGATTGGCAGGCCACCTGAGTTTTTATTTAATAGGAATTTCAGAGCCATTTACACCACTGGAACCTCATTTGCCAGTAAAAAATATGATACTTGGTTTTTTACCCTTCTATCTGGCAACAAAACTGACACCTTTGTTACAAGGAGTCATGTTTGCATAGACCACAATACCTGCAGTCATAATGCAAACAAAAAACATAACTCTGATAATGTGCACTGTCCTTGAAGTTGATTGGGTGTGGACCAATAATGTGCACTGTCCTTGAAGTTGATTGGGTGTGGACCAATCAACTTCAAGGACAGTGCACATTATCAGAGTTATGTTTTTTGTTTGCATTATGACTGCAGGTATTGTGGTCTATGCAAACATGACTCCTTGTAACAAAGGTGTCAGTTTTGTTGTCAGATAGAAGGGTAAAAAACCAATTATCATTTCAGAGCCACTTGAGCTGTTTGGGACCCTAAGCTTTTTCTTGAGCTTTGCACGCCACTCGTGACACACATTGGTGCTGAGAACTGGGGTCTTGTTTCCAACCGATCCACGATCTCATCCTTTCATCCCTTTTATGTCGTCATCATCAATCATCGTTATAATCATCATCATCCTCGGAATCAGTGCGAGTCTGTCAGCTCTGATGACAGTATTCGCACATCCATCCATGACGGCGTTTGGGAAAATCAAACGCTTAAAGCCCCAAATAGCTCAAGAGGCTCCGGATTCATGAAGAAGATAAATGGTCATATCAGATATCAGCTCAAATTCAAATCCTCATAAATATAACACGATAATTTATGTAAACCACCAATTAATCTCTCTCCTCTCCATCTTGTCTGCATACCTGTTCTCTCGCCTCCATAAATCTCCACGTCCACATTTATAATATCGCACTCATGTCTCTATATCTCTTGTCGACACCTCTGCCGTCGTCTCCCCAGGAATTATTTTTTATTTATTAATATAAAATGGAGGGCACCCACCCATACGAACAAAAAGACACATTCCTGCCGAGGTGCCCCCAATGGACTCGGCACCGCAACTGATCTCCACCCTCCAAACGGAGAGGCGCAGCCCCCCCACCCCCCACGATGATCCCGACCCCTCGGAGAGGCCACCACTGCCCACTGATGGGGACAGCGACACGATGGTGGTCAAGGGCAGAATCGATTTCAGGCGCCCGAGATATTCCCCGTTAGTATTCCCTGGGAAATCGACAGCGGGAATCAATCCGTGATGAAATGATTTCGCTCGGCGCTATTGACGATCGATCCCGCCCATCGCTTGGATGTGATCCGACTGCAGATGGGGGCTGCGGGGTTAGTAATACGAACATGCAGGGCGGCCTGGCCACAGACACACGTATGGTGCAACCTCCCATCCCTCTTACAAACCCTGAACCCACACAGGGATTCAGTTAGAAAAGTCCGTGCCGTTATTTAAAAATAAAAATTCTAGACATTGTGTCAATCCACTGCTCTTTCTTTCGTTTATCGATGTGAATTGAGGAGGAACTATACATCTAAGTGTAAGTTGTGACTGCTGGCTTCAGAGACCAATGAGTGAATCCCACTCGTGGACACGAATTTACACAGAGACCCATGGACACCTAGAGACATCCGTAGACACAAAGACCCATAGACTCACACGGAGACCTATAAACTCACACAGACCCATATACACCCACAGAGGCCCGTACATTCAGAGACCCATAGACTCCCACAGAGAACCACAAACTTACACGGAAACACATAGACGCAGACAAATAGACGCACAGATAGACTCACAGACTCACACAGATGCACCTCGGCTAGCAGTGGCCACTGTTGAAGTGTGCTACAGTCGCATTTAAGTGATTCTTTCATTTTAAATTTGTGGAAAAGGTGATTGCACACCTGCTGCCGTGGCCTGTCCGTACACAATGCATCCCCTGCTGGAAGAAAAACACCTCACGCCGAATCAGTCACGTGGGCAGTGTGAACGTCCTTCACAACGATGGTCAGTGTGGGTCGGTCTGGGTCGGTGTGGGTCGGTGTGTCACCCGTGTAGCCGCACGTCGAGTGAGTGGCTCGTCGCTTGCTACGTAGAACTTTAATTATTGCAGTTTTATTACGTCGCACATATTTTGGTGACGAAATAAAATATTTAAGAAAACTAAAATGAGCAAGGATAAATCCTTGATACCCAGTTAACTTGTCCTTCGCGGACTGCTGTTACAGTCTCATCATCATCACCACCACCGCCGCCACCGTCAGCACTTTCTGGCTTTTAGCTGTTCTCTTCCCCCTGGTCCCCGACCTCCGGGTGCCACTGCAATGCCGGTGACTGTCACATGCCCTCCTCCTCCACGCTGCACACCACGCGTCCCACCCATCACAACCTCCTCCTCTTCCTCATCACAATTGCAACAACTCGTGATAAAATCCAAAAAAGTTTATAAAAAAAAATATTTCCAAGATAATTATCTGTTAACAGAAGACTGAAATACACAAATGCAACACACTCGTCATGAACACTGTAGCCTTAATTTTGTTTTTATATATATAATCGGCGGCGTTTCGGGTAATGTCCCTTCTTCAAAGCACATAAACAGAGAAGACAGGGAGGGAGAATGGACAATCATGGTTTGAGACTGCACTTAACACCATGCTTCCTGATGAAAATTTGTATGTTTTTCTGATTACCAGCTTTAAATAGGCATATGAATAGTTCCTGAATAGTAGATATCGCCAAATAATTTGTTTCACTCAAACAGTGACCGTTTTCTCGTCATTAAAACCTGTTGTGTTCACTGTTACTGGGTGATTTTTTTTTAATTGACCTGAAAGGAAGTTGCTGAGTAAGCGAAATGTATTTTGGTACTGATTACATTGATTATTCATTTGTCTGTGTAACACAGATCTTGATCAATTTTCTATGCCCTCTCTCACTCGTTCCCACCTAAAACCGCTCGAATAAATCAAACATTAATAAACATAAAACATATATAATTCCATGGTAAATATTTTACCAATGAAGACCAATATAGCACATCTACATTATACATGACAGAAAATGTAATTATGCGAAATACAAATTAAATAATATGTTTTCTGCATGTCTCAGCTGCGGTAGCGGTGGTGGTGGTCGTGATGATGTACGCCGGATGATGTGGCCTTGGAGGTTGGGGTTGGCGGACCATTTAGAGATGGAGACATGGTAATGTGCAGCGGTCTAAATAATGGCTCGTGACAATCGCTGGGTTTTGATTAGATAACGAGACCTCGGCACAGACGTACATGAAACAAGTAAATCCAGCCAGCCAAGTAAGATGCCGTCACGAGGCAGTACAACAAGTAGGTTGCTGCCAGGTTAGCTGTTGCAATGGGCACGATTGGAGTGCTATCCTTTCGTGTGTGTGGGGTTTCCTTTGCATGTTCTCCCCGTGGTAATGTGGCTTTTTATTCTTGTCCTCTGGTTTTTCCCTCCACATTTAGAACCATGCGTTGAGATTATTTTGCTATCATTTGTGGCCAGGTCGCTCCTGAAAAATAAGTTAATAGCTCCAGTGGGCTTTACCTGGTATTATAAAAAATATTTGAGTTTTATTTGTATATTTTTAAGTGATTTGTTCACCTCTCCTATACTTTTCATGCCTATCGTGTTTTTGTATTGGTTGTTTTTGTAACATTCTCACCGATCCCGACTGGGCATCTGTGAAAAAGAGCTTTATAGCTCATCGGATTCCTCCAGTATAAATACGTATTCTGATTCTGATTCCTCCTACACACAGAGATGCACATGCATAAATTGGTGATATATGCCCAAGCAGGACCCTCCTGAAAAGAAAAAAATGCCTTGAGACTCATTTGGACAAACTCATACGTAATTTTATGAAGGACTCTATATATATATTTATGGCTATGTGAACTGTAGCCTTGTGATGCCCCTCACCAGGAGTGAGTCATCACGACCTCCACGACAACCATTCACGCGCAGCGTCTCAGCCTTTTATATTTCCACAGCTAAGCAGGCTGGTGCCTGGTTAGTACTTGGAGGGATTCGCCGAGTGGTCCCCCCCCCAGAGTATGCATCGTGTTGAAGCCAAACACTCCACAACGATATTTGCGACATATCTCGATGCAGGACCCTCCTGAAAAATGTGTCATGAGACTCAATGATACTCTTCTGTATATATATACATTTTGTAAAGGACTACGTAACTATAATTGTTTGAATTGAAAATGTTAAACGTTTACTCTCACTGCACATGACCAGCAAAAGGTTCTCTCGCGATCTCCACAAACAACCTCCATGCGCTGTGATCCTCTGCACGAACTGAAAAGCCATAAATCGTGCCAAACGACACGTGGCACAACCACATAAATCCCCGATGCAGCGACGTCACATTCGCCGATCTGTACGCCGAGCAGATCATCAACTCCCCGCCCGCGGTCCGGTCGATCAATTGATCGGGCGGTAGTTCTGTAGAAGGGAGACGGGGGTGGGGGTGAGAACCCATCCAGGGGGAACTCTGGGAGACGTCACAATTGGAGGATATGGACGGAAACCGGACTCTCACCCGTGCCGTGGCTCCAGAGCGGAGGTCCAGGGTCGCTCGTGTGGGTGCCCAACTCGGGAAAGGTTACCCGGCAGGGGTTGCTTGGGTTACGGCGAGAAGGTCCGTGACTCGCTGCTGAGCACAGCTGCTCGTGCGCTGCTGTGTGTTTTTTTAGTTCCATTATCGCGTAAAATCAGGATGTATTATGTCGCCTTGTTGATGGGGAGAAAAGAGAAAATGCCATGACTTTTGTCCAAAAAACTGTCTGGGTATCTGTTAGCCATGTTTAGACATGACGGGGGCTTGCAGATACCCACGTTCAGCCACGGTGGCTTCGCCCCAGGTACAATTCCCAAAATGAGTGCAGAATTTAAATGTCAGCAGTTTTCGCCATTCCGTGCGACAAACCCTGAGTCAGGGAGGCTGTGCGTATGCCCGACTGTATCAGCAGCACAAGTTATGTTCAAATGTTTTAACTGGATCACTCTTGCCTGTGGATGGCTGTAGTTTATTTAATGGTTTAATTTCACCTCTTTACAAATGTAGGAGGAGTCCAAGTGAGACTACCCATTCCATTTCGATTTAAAGCTGTTGTGACTGCAGGAATTCATCTTCTTGGTTCTTTCGGTAAAGTCACGTAGAAGGGAAATAAAATAATAATAAAAATAAAAATATTAAAATAACTCTCACGACGTTTCGGCCACAACGCAAGCAGCCGTCCTCAGGTGAAGAACAGGTCTGTCGGGAAGACAGCGTCTGAATGAAACACCCCAGGCTTGGAGCGTATATTTAAGCTGGGTTGGAGGGGGAAGAGAGCCTTGACAAAATAATTTGCATATCAAGAGGAATTTAGCATATTTATGGGAAATGCAGATATGGGATTAGTCACTACTTGTGAAATGCATAGGAGGTGGGCGGGGGGTTTCAAAGTAATATTATGCCCGTGCATTATGCAGGATTAGCAGCATCAAAGGGAGGAGATAGGGGTAGCATTAATAAAGGGAAGGAATGTTAATAGTATGTAGCTGCAGTAACTAAACCACCACGTAAAAAAACTAAAGTATAAACTACATAGTATCATCAGTATACTAAATATACTCTCCAATAAGCTGAGCTACTAACAGAAAGTAATACATTACAATTCTATGTCGCAAAAAATATAATATGCTTCCACAAAAATGTTTTTCTCTTACATCACACGGGTCTACCCTGTACTATATACTGCCATAGACCAACCCAACATTAAATTATATACTGTATTACTATACACCACCCTATACCTTCGACTATACATTGTAATATTACACTATGTATTATTCTACCCACCCTACTGTATACCATACTGCTGTATATTCACTATACAATTACGATACTATATATTACCTTATACATTGTATTAAACATTACAATTTTTTACTATGTATTATTATACAATCTGCTATACACTAAACCATTGACCGTCGCGTGAAATATACTAAGAGGAAGCAACGAAATATATCAATGGAAGAGTGGTGGTAGGAGACTTGCAGCAGAGCAAAAAATCCATTCCCTGCGGAGAATACAAGATATACAGTATAGTCAATGCCAATGAGTGGACTGCGGTCTGAAAGTCACCGTAAACGTGAACACAATCAGTTAAGATCCGAAATGGTTTATTACGTCCTTCCAATGATTGCTGAGACAGAATCCATCCTCTCGGTTGAAATTGTCTCTGTGTTTGTATATGTGGATCGCCTCATGAACGAATCTCTCATGGTAGCCAGATGGCTTGCAAAGAACCTCTGTCTTGGAGAAGTCAATGTCATGTGAGCCCACTGAATTGTAACAGTGATCTGCCACGGCTGAGGTGTTTGTCCTACCGTGTTTCAGGTCTGCTATATGTTCACGGATGCGGTCCAAGACATGTCGTTTGGTTTCTCCAATATAACTGCTACCACAGAGGCAACTTAGTTTGTAGACGCAAGAGTACTGTATGTCTGGAACCACATCTTTTACAGACGGGACCAGTTCACGGATTTTATGTACTGTGTTGAATCGGACCTGGATGTTGTGTTTAATCAGGATTTTGGAGATATTTTTTGTGCTAATCCTGCATAATGCACGGGCATAATATGACTTTGAAACCCCCCGCCCACCTCCTACGCATTTCACAAGTAGTGACTAATCCCATATCTGCATTTCCCATAAATATGCTAAATTCCTCTTGATATGCAAATTCTTTTGTCAAGGCTCTCTTCCCCCTCCAACCCAGCTTAAATATACGCTCCAAGCCTAGGGTGTTTCATTCAGACGCTGTCTTCCCGACAGACCTGTTCTTCACCCGAGGACGGCTGCTTGCGTTGTGGCCGAAACGTCGTGAGAATTATTTTATTATTTTTATTTTTATTTTATTATTTCCCTTCTACGTGACTTTACCGAAAGAACCAAGAAGATGTACCTATTCCATCTTGAGCAGATGTTGAGCCTGGTTAGTTATTGGATGGGAGACTGCATTAAGGATAAATCAGGTGCTGTAGGAATTGTCTCCAAAGTGATCAGTTAAACGAATGGATTATTGAATCTTGCTTTGTGGAGTTGTGAGTTATATCCCTGTACACGTGTGGAAGGCTCTCCTCCTGATTTTCCGGTTTCCTCTCGTATATGAAGCCAAACTCTAATTCACCGCAGTCTGTCATACATCACAAATGCACCACCATCCTGGAAAAAGTGTCCTGAGATTCAATTAGGCTTTCCTGGGATAATAAAGAACATCTTCATTATTATTAATTTAGTTCAAGAGGCATCTTATCCACACGTATTGTTTATACATCTGAGTGCTCTCCAGTTGTAAATACAACTGAAGCCTTCACTGCACAGACTTGGAACGTGCCTAATTGATGATACCAAATTCCATATTATGGGGCTTTTTTGTGTATGCAGCCATTGGTGACTGGGCTGAGGCCATCAATTCGCGACGCTTGAGACCGCTGTTTAATTGCAGGTGGCATAAAAGTCCAGATTAATTCCCAGGATCTCACCATTGCCAAGCTCAGTGCACATTCATTGTTGTGAGTCCCCTGAGGAATCTCGATATATTTTTATACAGGATTTAAACCACGTACGCTGCCCTCGTGTAATGGCTTAGGGGCCGTACATAAATGACGTCACGCGATTTTGGACGATTTTTGCCCCCCCCCCCCATCGTCACACGGTGTTACAAAAAGTCAGACCCCCCCCCCTCAAATATGACGTCACAAAGCTCTGCCCCCCCCCCCCAAAAAAACCCATCGAAATCGCTTTAAACTATTGTCATTGTAGTGCGTATTCAATGTGGCGCTGCACTCTGATGTTGTAGGATAAAACATTTATTTAAAAGTCTATTTCATTAAGTAGAACGTGTTGTCTATATTTATTTAAAGTTGTGCATTTTGATGTGACGTCACATTTCTCAAACCGCCTCCCCCCTCTCGTCACACATCATCACAAATGTCTGACCCCCCCTAGGTGCGTGACGTCATTTATGTACGGCCCCTTAGCAGCACACTGGACTTGCAATCCAGAGGTCGTCTGTTCGATTCAATCTCCCGGTGCTGCAGTTGAAACAACGGGACAAGCTTCTGAAATTCCCCGCGACAACCTCTGTCCATCTGATGGTATGAATGGATTCATCGCAGTTTAATCGATTGATCGCTAACACTGTGGGGGTACATTCTCGGAACTCTCCTTAGACGTCTGTTCGGCGTGGAAGAGGAGGCCAAATACCCTCTCGAGGGTCTCTTCAGAGCTCTGCTTAGTTGAAGCCCTTCAACCAGCAGTGGTGTAAGCAAGCGATTGCAGGACTGCAATCGCTCTCTCATCATTTTAACGATGAGCGAGTGAAACTTAAGCAGCTGCATTCAATCAGTGTCACGAGTTGGGTCTATTGAGTCACGCGGAATGACAAACACACAGCCCAGGAGGAATTGCTGATGTCACTTGGCATATTGTGATTGTTTTTATTTATTGGTAGAGCGATGCAAATAGAGATCTGTTCTCTGTATGTGTGAGAGTGTGCACGTGGGTGTGTGTGAGAGAGAGAGAACAGGAGAGTGGTGGTGCAGTGATTAGCTATCAGTGGCGAGTGATATCTGAAACGGTTCCCCCCCCCCTTCCAAACTAGATCATGTAAAGTATTTTGTTAATCCACTGCCAGATGAGGGCCTCCCTATGCCGTGTGGGTCATGGGGGGTTTTGACCATACTTGACGATGCTGTAATTTTGGGGTGGTTACTAAAACTATACTTTGTTTTTTTACCAGGTGAGGCCCACTGAGCTTTTTTTCAGAAGCGACCTGGTCACAATTTATCGGTCAACGAAGTGGGTTGTCATTTGGAAATGGAGAGCAGGCAACTACTCTAAACTTATCTTGATTTAAAATGTGGAGGGAAAATTGGAGGATCCCGAGAAAAATCCACGCGACCACGGAGAGAACATGCAAACTCCAAATATACAGGCGTCAGGGTCGATATCGAACCCACGACCTCCTGTATAAAAGGCGAGGTAGTTAAGATCTCTCCACCGCAGAAGCAGTGGCGCGGGAGCATAGAAATACAGTACAACAAGGGACTTTGCTGCACTGTTCTCTGCTGCCCACAACTTGGTCAAGTCAGCCTTAAATCAGCATTTCGTCTCGTCGTTAAGGTTCAGCACTGAGGAGGCAAATGTGGTTTGGCCGTGGTGCTGGCCCTTCAAGCCTTAACAGGGAGTCACAATCAGCACTTTCCCAGGCAGTGGACAAGGTTATAAGGGGTATATTTACCTGTATGTTTAAAATGTGTCCATGGAATGTAAGTGCATGTCATGTAGAAATGTGGTGACGTGTGCGTATGTGTGTGTACATATTGATATCTGTGTATGTGTACACGTGCATGTGTGATTATCTGAACCGGTCCTGGGCCTCCTCTAGGTCGGCTCAGCCTCAAATGAGCACTTGGTGCGGTGTGTAAAAACATCGCCACTGGGGAGACAAAGGCGGCCGGGCGTGGCGCTGATACTCCCCACCTCGTGTGCCGTGCCGGCCTTCATAAGTGCTCGATAATAGCACTTGCCCCAACCGTCTGTTAAGGTTATACGGGGGATCTTTGTCTTTGTGTGTGTATATACATGCGAATATTGTGCTCTGTGTATCCACGTGTGTCGTATGCACCGTGTATGTGTGTGCTATCACGCCCGTACGTAATTGCGCGTGTTCCACGGATATTAGAGGATTATCATTCTCTCGGCAACCAACATTCCAATTGTAAAGCAATCATTTTGTCTATTTTCATTCTGGTGTTTTACCCGCCCCCCACTCCACCCCGCTCCACCCCCTCCACCTCGCTCCACCATCCGACACCCCGTGACACCCCTTCCACCCTCTCCACCATATTCCACACCGCTGCACCTGCTTCCACCCTCCTCCACCAATCTCTCCACCGCATTCCCTCCCCTCCCTCCATCCCGCTTCACAGCTCATGCGACGCAAATCTCCAGGGTGCTGCGCTTGCAGAGTTGGAGGGAGATGCGAACGACATCCCCTACCCCGCTTGCAATACCGGGCAGAGCCTTTTCGCTGCGTTAACTGCCCCAGTGGGACGCGTGTTTAATTCCGGCCGCAGGAACACCGTGAACCAAAAAAAAATCCCACGCTGAAAGAGCGACGCTTCTGTGCTCAGAAGAGTTGTCTCAGCAATGAGTCAGCACCTCCAACAACAGCTGAACCATGGGGACCTGGGTTCATCAATAGTACCTGCGTGAGGTCTTGGAATCAGCAAGACCTCAACTGAGTGCTGGGGCCCTGTGCCCCAAGACACGCAGGCTTGTATGGCTCTTCGGTGCGCTGCTTCCGGGGGGGTGCCTCCTTGTTGTTCGGCACGATGTCCAACGTTTCGCTTCCATGTGTTGGGAACGAACTTTCCGTTGATAACCGAGTGAGAGGCCATTGAGACCACACGCCTCTTCTCAAGAGTCAGTGCGGGGTTAGGGTCCAGAGAGGGTCGCCATGGTGGCGAGATGTTAACTACATCGCCTGGTATACAAGGAGGCCGTGGGTTTGATCCCGACCTGACGCCTGCTGTATATGTGGAGTTTGCGTGTCTCTTTCCCCATGGTCGCGTGCATTTTTCTCTGGGTCCTCCGGTTTTTCCCTCCATACAGTATTTATAAACATGCGTTTAAATAATTTGGCTGATATACATTTCCACATGATAAGCCACTTCGTTGAGTTATCATTTGTGGCCAGGTCGCTTTTTATGAAGAGCTAAATAGCTCAGTGGGCCTTACTTGGTAATTTTAAAATAGTTTATAGTTTTAGTTTTGATGTCACTTCTGCTGTTAGCTCCATGACTGGGAAGGGCACTCCAGGTTTCTAAGATCATAAAGCAGCGCGCAAACCACTGCGCCACCATTCCATCGCTGTTTTCAGTCCGGTATCTTTGTCGCTAAAGCCTCACTCAGTCTCAATACTCTTTATTTATTTCAAGTGGATCTTGAATTGAGTTGTTCAGACGATGCCCTACTTGATCACGTGCCCCATGCCCCCACCCCCCATGATAAAGAAAAACTAAAATACACCACTGGAATACGGAAGCTGGGAAACGCTCGCGCACATGAGAAGCTGATAACCAAACATCGACAGATTGGTCAGCAGCCTATTTGCTGTACTGTCCTCACGCAACTCAGCAGCTTGGACGTCTCACGCCCGCGAGGGTGATACATCTGCGTGATCCCCCCGCTCCGGCCGGCATCTATATCCACGGCAACGGGACGACTCTTCCTCTCCTCTGCTGCTCCTTTGTTCGACAACAGCCTTCCCAGGGCCTTCTGCAATTCCCCTCTCTCCCCTCTATTGCACACACATTGATTTCATTTGACTTCTCCTTTCTCTCTAGTTCTTCACCTCGTCGCACAACACAACATTTTTCTGTATATGAGAGGCCAATGTATTCACACACATTCCTGAGCACCACTCCCCCCACACCCCGCTCCCCCCCCTCCCCCCAGACGGTTTCATTATCTACTGCTTCATTGTTCTGGCACTGTAAGGCAAGTGGAGGTGACTTTGGAGACTAATTAATCACGCAGAGAGGAGTGCAGGGCTCAGAGCACCAAGGATCACAGTCCGTAGGTCGCGGGTTCACATCCAGGTCGGTAGTTAACACAGCACCCAAATCATCCCTCCGAAGTTGATAATAAAAAAATGCATCCGTACTATTTTGTGGCAGGTCAAATGCGGGTGTGATTGACCCCGGTCATGCGAATGTTAAATTCCCACCGCTGGTTTCCTGCCTGACACCAAGGTTTGCCGCGATACTCGCGCTCGTTCGAGCAGAGCGACAGCGGATATATTTGTTTACGTTTGCAATTAACAGCCGTGAAATCCCCATCTGCAATGGCTTAATAATTACCCTGTTAAAATTATTCGGATATAAAGTCTCTTGTCCTCACAAATGCGACGCAAGAAAAGCAGTCTTAGGCACTACTGTCACTATCCACTTAATCCTAAACCCAACACCAAACCCTATTCCTTTTTTTAACACGTCAGCTTTCGCGACCAATATCATCCATAATACAATTTTTTGGGTTAGATCGCGTAAATATATAAATGTGTCGTTAAAATCCGACACCACCCGACACAGCCAACTAGTAAGGGTTGTCACGTAAACAGAACGTGCCAAATCGTCACTAATTCGTCAGCGTTGGTGTACGGTGCTTTTTCTGCAATATTTTGCTGTCTTTTCTTGGATTTTCTGTTTGCACATAGTCACATAGTCATTTTAATATGTTTCTTGTTCATATTTTTGTTTGTTGCGGTTGCACCCGATTCAAGAGCCAAATGGCTCATAGGGCTATACCAAATAAATGAAACTGAAAAATGAAACTAGTACAGCACACCAGTGTGTTGGAAAGCCAAGCCACACCATTTACCCTTGAGCCCGAACCCGTTAACCCCTAAACTCTATACACATCTCGTAACCTAACACTAACCCCCTAAATCATAACCCCTAACTCTGTCCCCTAATCCCGATCCCTGCAAGAAAGCTGAAGGAGCCGGGATAGGAAAGGGAGTCCTAACTAAGGAATGCCCTGCGACTGAGCGGAGAAATCTGGTCTCTGATTGCATTTTTAATCCGCAGGGACAGAAGTGCCAGGAACTTTGATGTCTCCGACACTGCTATCACTGTGACATCGCTCCTCATTGACGAGAGCAGTGGCTAGGAATCAAGGCCGTTCCGTGAGCCACAGTAGGCTACCGTGGCGAAATGTTAACTACCTCGCCTGATATACAGGAGGTCGTGGGTTCAATCCTGACCCTGACGCATGCTATCTCTCTCTCCCCGTGGTCGTGCGGGTTTCTCCGAGTCCTTCGGTTTTTCCCTGCACATTTAGAATCAACATGTGTTTAAAGTATTGGCGGCTCTATATTTCCACGTGATCAGCCACTTCGTTGAGCTATCATTGGTGGCCAGGTCGCTTCTGAAAAAAGCTATATAGCTCAGTGGGCCTTACCTGGTAAAATAGAACATTATTTGATTGTATGGGTTCTATAAGATTACACAGCGTGCGCCCTCAAGGCATCGCGGCCAGCTTTGAGTGTGTGGCTTTTTGCAACTCCACTTTCGCTCCTCTCGTCCACGGCGCCACGGGATCTTTGATATCCTTCAGCCCACTGATCTTTGAGTCCACTGTTACAGCGGCGTTCTCTGACAAGTACCGTACCGTACGCTTCACACGATCCGCTGCTGGATGAGAGCCTCCCAACAACTCTGCAGGTCGTGAGGGTCCTTTGACGATACTCGACCACGCCGGATGGTGAAGACGTGGGGGGGGGAGGGCATAGATAAATGAGTACAACAATTAATGTTTCTGCACTGCCCCGACACATAGTCCCCGTAGAAGTAGCTGCACCCCTGGTGCACAAACCTATGAGTTGGGGCCCTCTTGTCAACCATCATGATATTTTTTTTCAACAACAGTGTAAAAGAAGAAAAACGTATTTTAAAACTGAACACCCCTACAGCGTTACATTTTCGAGACCGTGAGCGCAATTATGTGATTAGCCAACAGGAGCTGCGATATATAGTAGCCTCACCTGACCGATTCCCGCACCACCCCTTGAGCTGATGATGGCTTCACTACGCCACTACCCTGCAGCCTTCGTGACAACCTGGTATGCATGGGTGGGGGGGGATCTCCCCTTTACAAGCACTCGGTGGAGGGGGCATTGCTGGCGTCTGTGGGATACAAATTCTGAGCGAGTAAATCGTCAGTGGGCACCGTGATGATTAGCCATGCCACGCAGTAGCAGCCACGATGGTCAACCCACTGAATGCGTGAGGCATTTACATGAGTGATTGCTAATGTTATCTGACTTAACGGTCCCATGAGGAAAGCGTGAAGGATTCATTACAGTGTGTGACTCTGTACGTGCGTCGGTGTGTTTGTGTGTTTGCGTGTTTGCATCTGTGTGTGTCTGTGTGTACGTGTGTGCTTGTATCTCTATGTGTGTGTGTGTATTTGAGAAAGGTCCTGGCAAGGATTATTCAACATCACCTTGCCAAGCAAGCTGAGAGGCTTGCAAAGCCCCAATGAGGTTTCAGGAAATAGCGGTCCTGCACAGATGCCATATTTTCTGACCTTCTGCTACAGCAGAGGTGTAGGGAATTCCAACCTCCATCTCTGTTTAATTGACCTTGTCAAGGCCTATGGTACCATTAGCAGGCCTGGGCTCTAAATTGGATCTTAATTTTGGAGCTTTCGTGACTGCAGGAATTATTCTTTGGTTCTTTCGGTTAAGTCACGTCTAAAGATAAAATAATAAATTAAATAATAGCATATTACGACGTTTCGATTGCAACACAAGCAATCATCATCAGGCATAAAAGAAATAGCAACAAAAATCTAACTAGAGAACTATAGACAGACATACAAGCAGACAGACATCACAAGGACACAGAGAGAGAACACATATCGGCACAAAGAGAGAGGTAAATAGCAACAAAAATCTAACTAGAAAACTATAGACAGACATACAAGCAGACAGACATCACAAGGACACACAGAGAGAGAACACATATCGGCACAAAGAGAGAGGTCGTATCTGTGGTGGGGCCTTAAATATAGAGAGGGGGGCGGGGGCGGAGAGAGGGAGGCGGCAGAGAAAAAATGAGCATATCAATGAGTGGACGACAACTTGATGCTGCAAGTAACGATGCGGCACGGTACGCAAGCTTGAAAATCAGGAGAAAGACACACTAAAATTTAATAACCTAGTAAAATATCGAAATGTAATGTAATGCAACGCAGAGAGTCGGTCAACACACAATTAATGCATAGCCCGGTTGATTACATATTTCAAAGATTGCTAAGTTAGAATTTAAGCGTGAAAATTCCAAAGAGAGGACACAGGCAGAGAGAACAAATAGCCAGAGAGAGAGAAAAAAGATAAGCTTAAACTTCCCCGTAGAAGTGGTTACATCTTAATTTTGGAGCTTTTGTGACTGCAGGAATTATAGCTATTATTCAATTTATTATTTTATCTTTAGACGTGACTTAACCGAAAGAACCAAAGAATAACTCTAAATTGGAGTTTACATATCAACAGAGGAATTTAGCATGTTGACGCTAAAGAACTGCTTCTACCCTACTATCATACAATAAACCGATGTGAAAAAACTAGGTATAAACGACATCAATATAATCAATGTACTCAATATACTCTTCAATAAGCTGAGCTATTAACATTAAGTAACTGGGTATACACTACACTATATAATGACTACCAAATCGAAATTTAAGCAGTTACTTCTCCACTTTGTTGCAATGGGCAGATTAAACCTGTTGCAGTCGGCGTACCAGAAGTTCCACTAAAGATCACTTATGACCTCTATAAGATCATGGATGACTGGTGCACCACAGCGTTGGTTGGCCTTGATCTCTCAGCTGCCTTCGACACTATTGACCATGATATACTCATCAGGCGGCTAAGGTCAAGGTTTGATGTATTGGGTATGGCACTAGGGTGTATTCAGTCATACCTACATGGTCGATCACAGTTCGTCAAGCTGGGTGATGAAAAGGCATCGCCTATGCGATCCTCAGGCCCTTCTTATTTTCAACATATGTCTCTTCGATCACCGATGTCATCTGATCGCATTACATCAAGTGCCATCAATATGCTGATGATACACAATTGAACACTGCAGTGCAGTCAAATTTAGATATGGAGAATCTCTGTTACCTCGAAGATTGTACGTGAGTGGTAACCGTGTGGTTTTCACGAAACGAAATGCTGCTTAATCCAGAAAAATTGGAGGTTCTGCTGGTTGGCACCCAGGCAAAAAAGAATGTGGGAGGATCAGGTGTAGCGGTGTGAAACTGCAGGATTCAGTTTTCTACTCATCTATAGAGCATCGGCACCATACTCAACCAGAATGTTGTTTGATGACCACGTGCCAAAATATAGTCAGGTCCTACATTTTTCATATCAGGGCTCTTTGACACATTCCACTATTAGTGAGTCATGACATAGCCAACATAGTGGCGTGTAGCATAATATCAACAAGGCTCGATTATGTCCACTAATGACTGTATATGACGTCTGGCAAACACATTACCAAGCTGCAGCCTGTACAAAATTAGTTGGCACGTGTCGTGACAGGTACTGCAAGATCTGATCATGTTCGTTCAGTGCTCACCGATTTGCATTGATTTCCGGTTGCCGAACGAATACATTATAAGGTTGCACTCATTACACACAAAGTGCTCGCTACAAATGAACCACAATAATTTGGTGATCTCATCAAGGAGCATAAACCATCACGTGGACTCTGGGCATCCCCGCAGCGGCTTTTGGCTAACCATCGAACTAAGATGGTCAATGTATCACATACTTTCAAATGCGCTTCTGCGGCCATCTGGAATGCTCTTCCTTCCGACATTCGGAAGCCACTGGAGCTATGCACTTTGGAACTTCTTTTGGTGTTTATTTTGTTGTCCTTACCCTGCACCTCCAATTAGCATGGTTGGTTACATATACTGTGCGAAAGAAGTTCAACATATATAAACACATACTTGGAACATCCTACCATCAATCCCACAAAAAACAGTACCTGCTTGGGTATTTTGAGCACGTTGAGAGAGAGCAGGGGTGTAATGAGATTTCCGTATCTGTGCTCTCGCCCGCTCTCGCTGAGGTACTTTACGCAGCTCATTAGTCTGCTCCACAACGCCGCTTATCCGCCCTTTAATAATAACACCAACTTGGCCCGGCTTGGAGATGTTCCCAGTTCACATAGACTTGCCGTGTCCAGGTCAGAGGTGCCCCCATTCTCTCTCCACCCTCTGCCTTCCCAAATAAACATCTACCCTTCCAGGTGTAGAGATGGCGTTCTGAAAAAGATAGATTTCATTCGGCACACGCCTCGAATGGTGATGACAATGATAGTACTACATAATTACCTGTACTTGTCAGTAATCTGATTACAGTTACACATGATTACTGATGGTTGAAGTATGCATATTTAACTTATTTTGCACCATACGTAGCCAACCATACTAATCGAAGGTGCAGGGGAAAGACAACAAACTAAATACAAAAAGCAGTTCTAAGGAAATGCGTTTTCAATCCAGAGTTAAAAGTGCATAGCTCCAGTGGCTTCCTAATATCATCAGGAAGAGCGTTCCAGATGGTCGCAGAAGCACATCTGAAAGTGCGGATGCATTGACCATCTTTGTTCGATGGCTAGCCTAAAGCCGCTGCGAGGATGACCGGAGTTTGCGTGATGGTTTACGCCCTTTGACGAGATCAGCAAGTTATTGTGGTTAATTTGTGGAAAGCACTTTGTGTGTAATGTGTGCGCCTTTATAATGTATTCATTTGGCAACTGGAAGCCAATGCAGCTCGGCGAGCACTGGATGGGCATGGTCAGATCTTGCAGTACCGGTCACAACAAGTGCCAATTAATTTTGTACACGCTGCAACTTGGTAATGTTTTTGCTAGAATTCCTGTAGAATTGAGAGTTTCAATAATCGAGCTTTGTCAATACTATGCTACACGTCTCCATGTCGGTTATGCCACAACTCAATAGTGGTTGAATGTGTCGTAGATCCCTGAAATGAAAATTGTAGGACCTGAATATATTTGCACGTGATGATCAAACGACACATTTTGGTCGAGTGTGGTGACGAGGCTCTTTAGAGGAGTATAACACTGAAGCCGGGAGTTTTCAACCGCCACACGTGGTCCTCCCACATATTTCACATGAGTGCCACAAAGTAGAACCTCAGATTTTTCTGCATTAAGAGAAATTCGTTTTGTGCAAACCACATGCAACGATCCACATGCACACCCCCTTTTGTCCGTCCACAGCTGGATGAAGGCTTCTTCAATACCATGTAGCTCATGGAGATGTGATTAAATATACTTTACCACGCTGGTGAATAATGATGATAAAGATAGTTCTAATAAAAAAACAAATGTAATTATTTATGCAGGGAGGCCACGCACTGAGCCCGAGGACTCTTTTTCAGGAGGGTGCTGTTTGGTGAAAGAGATTCTCAGGACCGATTCAGATACATGTTCGCCGTGACAGGAACCAAAGCTCAGCTTACAGGGTTACAGTACGGCTCGGCAACCACTTGCGCCACCACTCCACCCCACGCCCACCAATAATACCGCCTTATAAAAGAAGGTACTTAATATGCTGTTATTTCAGGCAATGGACCTCTTCACTGCATCTTGTTCATAATCGTGATACCTAACATTTAAGTTCACGAAGAAGCTCTCAGCACGTGGAAAATAACGTTGGACATCGCGCCGACCCACGGACACATCATAGATATATGTACGGCAGCACAGAGCCCACGTTGAAACACTTTCCCATTACCGATCATTGAGCAGAAGAAAAAAAACCCATTTGTCAATTTTCAAAAAAGACACATTCTTCTCAGGGTCCCACGTATTACATTTCGATCTAGAACTATATAAGTAAAGTACATATCTCTGCCTCCCTTCGATATTGGCTCCGAATAACCAGCCTGCTCGTTACACGTTGTGCTGTGCTGTAAGGCAGTGTAAATGAGGGACGTGCCAATTAATGTTTAACGTGTTCTTGCATAAACCCACTGCCTATATAAAGTTTTAATTCTTGTATTAAATAATAAATTGTACAATTTATTCCGAGCACAACCCTGCTTCAATTGACTACTGAGAATCAAAATAAAGCTTTCATCCGCACATATAAAATAAACTATCGTAAATACAGGCCATGGTCATTCTACTGCTGATTAAGACCTTCCCAATTGTGCTGTGTAGGACATAGGAGTTGTTGAAAGAGAGATGTTCTTATATTATCGTAATTTAAATAGTGCCTTGACCAAGGAGCTTTACAAATAATTAACAATGAATCCAATGGTGAAGATGAGGTGACTAAAATAGGTGAGAGGAATTAATGGTCTAACCTGTGATGCGTGAATTTAGTAAAATAAAATTCTTCTTCTTTAATGCTGCCTAACGGCGTGTGCGACTTCACGATTATTACGAAAAAAACGATGATTATTGAATTGGATGGATGGGGAATAAGTGGTAGCCATGGGGAGATATACTGAAGAAGGAAAGGTAAAGTAGTGGTTAGAAGGGGAATATTTAAACTAAACGAGCTTCCGGTGACGTCATGGCCGAGTGAGCAGTGCAGTGCGGATCACTCCAAACCCAACTGGTTTACTATATTCCGTAACCCAACCAATCTAATTGGTAATGTAACGGATGTCAGGGGTAGGAATGGAGATGGATAATGGGTTAAGGGCATGGAGAGGGTTCCTGCCGAAATGATGGCGACAGTGGGGCGGGAACAGGGGGGAAGGGGAGAAGCAGGCAAGGAGATAGAGCAGGGGGGCATCGGTGGACTCGGGAATTTTGACGCGGAACGAATTGGGAGAGAGTGTGGGCTGCGGGTGAATAAAGTACACGGACACCCCCCCTCAACCTCGTGTCGGCTCTAACTCTACGTACAAGTTAAAGGTTAGTTGTGTTTTGTTTACAGAAGATCCGTCGTTTGGTGATGCGCTTGGGTCTCATCGGAGGCCAATGTGTGTAGGCATGTTTGGGCTCCGTTCTGAGCCCGAGGGGTGTTTTTGGGTGGGATCCCCCCGTGCATTGTTCGGTTGTATCTCGTCTTTCCCCTGTACCCAAACCCCCCCCCATCCTCCGAGAGGACTTCGATAAAGAGGCCTAGCAACAATACTCGGTCGCACTCTCCCGGCGCCCAGCAACCCTGAAGGATCCCCCCTCCGTAGGTAAATTAAATGTAATATCCCTCAACGTTAACGGCTGGAATCATTCTATCAAACGACAACGCGCCCTCTCCTTCTTAAACACACACAAGACCGATATTGCGTTCCTACAAGAAACACATCTCACTCAACCAGAAGCATAAAAACTGAGGAGTTTGGTGGGTAAAGTTTTCCAAGCTTCCTACGCCACAGGTAGTAGAGGTGTGGCTATTCACATGAATAAGAGGATAAAAACCACCTCACAGGCATTAACGTTAGACCCCCAAGCATGGTAGGTATACCGTGAGGGTAAACAAGAGGGCAGAGAAGTCACTCTTCTGAACGTTTATACCCCAACCCCCGATTAATTCAAATATTTCCCCCCCCACAAGTTTGGCTCTGATTGAGAGAAGGAAGAGGGATCTCATTGCGGGAGGTGACTAGAACCTTGCCAGGGACCCCGATCTGGATAAATCACATTCGACTGCTTTCGACCAAAACGCGGTGCAGACCCTCTTGCTCACTGCAATAATATCCGACCATCAGTTGATGGACCTCTTGAAGGACTCTCCACCCCACTAGAGGAGATGTCACCCATATCTCCAGAGCTAATATGCCGCTTTCTAAAAACTACTTTTCTTATTTCCAGGCCTCTATTACTCCATCTTACTAAAGCAGAGATCCTGGACATGCAACTTCATGATAATGCAGCAGTGACAATTGAACTCATCCTAGACCTCGAGGACATCACAACTAGTTACTGGTCTCTATATTGTGGACTTTTGGAGGAAGATCAACTGCTTAAAGAAATTAGAGAGTAAACTGAGGAATTGATCAAGGTCAATTCCGCCTCATGCACCCCTCCCTCTCCTCATATTGTGGGACATAAAGCATATATTAGAGGCTCTTTAATAGAAAAAGGGGCACGGAGGCTTAAACAAATTTGGGAAAAGCAACTGCAGTTGAAAGACGACCTGGCTAAGCAACACGAAAGGTTCCAAATCACGTGCTTAAAATAAATTATTTAATAAATAGATTGGACAAGATTAGAACTTAACTAATAAATGACCAGACATTATATAAATGAGCTAGACTCGCTTTCCACGATCCCTCTCCAGCCGCTACAATTTTTTTTGTCAAGAATGGTTAAAACCAGGAGGCACTGCTCATGCATTGCCTCCATACGTATAGGAAACATCCCCACCTTACTAGAACCAAATAAATCAATGAATGCTTCAGGGAATAAATAAATTCGACAAGGCTATTAATTCCTACCTGGAGAAAATTTATCGAATTAAGCATATAACTTAGCCAAGAGATGTGCGGACCCATTACCCCCAATGAGTTCCAAGCGGCCTTGGCCACGTCTCCTTCAGGGAAGGCAACCAGCCCCGATGGAATACCAGTGGAACTGTACAGGAGGGTTGGACTCCCTCTATCAACTCAGTTAAAGGCTACCATGGATGCAGGATTAGAATAATTTCTCCTCCATTCTATGGATGATGCCACGATTATAGTTCTACATTAGGCAGGCTCTTCAAAATATGCCATGGATGGTTATAGGCAAATCTCCATTTTAAACCCAGGTGATATGGTTTTAGCCAAAGTCCTAGCAGGGAGACTGGAAACGATTCTCCAAGGAATCATAGGGAACGCTCAGACTGGTTTTGCCAAAAATAGACTCGGCTAAAAACGTTGGACCCTAACGCAATTTAGATTGCCAACAGATATAACCTCCCTGCATATGCCCTGACGTTGGATGGGGATAAGGCTTTCGACTGAGCCAGATGAGCCATTCTCTTCAGGGTAATGGATATGTAATGACAGGGTCACACCTGCTGACATGACAAAGTGACACCTGCTGGCCTGGGAAGGGTTTCACGGGTTCAACCACAGAGGTAACAGCCAATCAGGGAAGGAGGCATATCTGGGGCAAATGTAACAGGATGGGTTAGCAGAGATGCTCCGGGAACCTGCTCGAAGGTTCCACGAGAGGGCGTGGCTGGAGGCGGGGCTTAGCCAAGCCCGGGGGGATATAAGGGGGAGCAGACCCGGAGATCAGGGCTCGTGTGGGTCCTGGGTCCTGGCGTGTCGCTGTTCACCGACATCTCTCTCCATCGTCCGGCTACGTGGAAGATCTCTTGCGTGGGTTCCATCGCTGTCATTGTCACGCCGCCAGCCAGAGGCAGAGACGAGTGAAGGCGAGGGGACCCTGCTGAGTGATCGGCTGTGCATGTAGCCACTAGAGGTGTTGTTGCCTAGAGTTATATTCAGTGAGAGGAAGAACCAGTGTTGGCCTGTGTTGTGCCCAGTGTGAGAAATAAAGAAGAAGTACCCTCTATACGACGTGTCATGGAAGTCGCTCATTACAGATACATTCAAATTCCCCCGACAATTTATAGACACGTGCAAGCTCCTCTATACAGACCTCACAGCCTCAGTCATGACGAATGGATTCACTTTAAATAGCTTTCCATTGGGGAGGGGAACGAGACAGGGCTGCCCACTTTCCCCCTTACCTTTTAGCTTAGCAATGGGACCACTCCCTGAAAGTGTTCGGGAAAATCATTCTATTGTGGGGATGAGGTTTGGCAAGGTTTAAAACAATAAAACTACTCTTATCTGAATTTGCTTTTTTCAATGAATGTCACCCCGGCGCTTCCGTAAATAACTGCACCATTAGCTGCCTGGCAGATGTCCCCTTTCTCTATATAATAGAGGACACCCAATTAAAATTATTATCCTTCCTATCTCCAGAGGATGGTCCCCACACAGATTCCGAAGACCTAGTTTGGGACGCTACACTTTCGAGATCTCCTCCTTTATATGGAACTATAAACTTGCACGCATTGGATACTCCTACCTCACGAAGCTATCAGACCAGGATGGCCTGGCCCTTCCAGATTTTGGAAAATATCACAGGGTGGTACGCCTTCATAATATGAAGGGCTGATTCGACACATGGAAGCAAGGAATAGCCAAGAGTTGGGAGGAACAATAGGTCAAACCATGCTCCCTTGAGGGATTTGATCTGACTAGGAACAAAAAGAGATTGCGAGGGATACAACCACTTTGGACAGTCACATCAACGCTAGCATATTGCAGGGACTGAGGAACATACCTGCAAACCCCTTGTTACAGGGGGTCGACATATTGGGCAACCCTTTACTACTGATAGGGGGAAAGATCATACATTGGGACAGCTGGAAAATATCTGGCCTGGATAGGGTTATGGATTTATTTAAATATCTTTGGACGGGAGCATGTGCAAGTTAAATATGACTCCCCCCACTCCCAAGTCAGGGATGCTATAATGAAATCCCCGGACAAGAACTTAGGGATACTAACCCACACACAGCGTGATGAAAAGGGCCCGCGTATTGCCTCAAAACTTTCTATATATTTTTTATTTTACCAGGTAAGGCCCACGGAGCTAGAAAGCTCTTCCAGAAGCGATCTGGCGACAAATGATAGCTTAACAAAGTGGCTTATCACATGCTTATAAATGGAGGGAAAAATCGGAGGACCTGGAGAAAAATCCATACGACCACGGGGAGAACATGCAAACTCCAAGTACACAGCACGTTTCAGGGTCGGGATCGAACTCTCGACCTCCTGTATAGCAGGTGAGGTAGTTAACATGTCGCCATTTTGGCGGGGGTGTGTTGGTGGAAAAAGAGTGAGTTTTGAGGGAGGAGTGAAAACTAGTGAGCATAGATGACTGCTCAATGTGGAGGGGGAGGTTGGTTTCAGTAAAGGGGGCAGTAAATAGAGCAATTGCTGTTATGCAAGAATATGGGGACCAACAGTACTAAGTAAGGATATATAGAATATAACTATTGTATACATTAAATACATTTTGTCTAATTTAGTCTTTCGGCCTGTTTGACCAATGTCTTATGTCAGTTTTTATTGAAGCAAACTCTTCACCAGTGTTGGCATTTGCAGTCTCATCAGCAGTCTAGCATGTTAAACATGTTGCTGTTGGGTTACGGAATGCTCTTGTTGATATAACATCTGACAACCCAGCAACAGCATCTGTTGCCAAAGAGAGATTTTAGAATATTTTGGGAAATAATTTATACTGTAAAAATAACATCGATGTCCTAAGTGGAGATATTATAGGGGGAAGCATTTATCGAGAAGTGGATAGATCATTGCTGATGATTATTATGATTGAGGGATGAATGTGATAATGCGTTGAGTCAAACCCTAACCTGGAATTAAAGTCAAATCCTTCCCGTTGCGAGCCCGGCAGCCAGACTGGAGGTTTATACCCCTGGGTCTGGCAGTTCCGCAGTAAATTCATCACCCTGCCACGGTATCCCTGCGTGCTTGTGCAGGGATTTTCAGGGTTTTATGTTGACTTACTGGGTTCTGTGGCCTTAGGGGCCACTCAACAGTGCATTTCCCTTATAAATCCATGTGCAGTACCAATGTACAGGGTGTCCATAGAGGTATCATCTATAAAGGTGTCATAAATGTTTTAATGGATAATATACCTTTAATAGATGATTAAAAATGGATGTAACCTTTATGGACACCCTGTACAATAATACAGAGAGTTTTAGGGGATGAAACCTTGGTCAACCTCACAATCCGAACATTTTCATTAATCACACCATTTTATTTGCAGATTTGTCATCAGTAATTGAAAGCCCTAAGCTAGTTCCACATAAAAGAATTAAGATCGCAAAGTTGGCACGACACATTCCCCCTATGGAAAATGTCTCACTTGCTTGGGTTCTGCTGTGATCTTCGTCATCATCACCATCAGAGTAATCGTCATTGTCAATTGACTATCCCGTTCAGGATTTCAAAGCTTTCATGATTTCCCAGAAAGGCGTTCTCTCTGTAGCTCAGTGTTCCAGCAGCACCCGCAGCAGACGGAGAGCGAGCAAGCGAATCTTGGCCACCGCGAGTGCCGCCGCGTCACGCAAATGAATGGACTGTGTCAGTTTGCTTTTGTAACCAAATCTGGCAAGGGCACATGTGTGTGATTCAGTCCGGTTAAGTGGCCGTTATTTCACGGGGCAAGAATCCATCTGAGACGGAGAGTTATCTAATCCTGGCGGAGCTGGCCGGGGTTGGCGCAGTGCTGAGGGGCGGTGTAATGACGCAGGGCTCATATCGACGCGGTTTTATTAACATCGTATACAAACAAAATAAGAGGTTGAGGTGCCACCCTGCGATTGCTTGAATGCGCCACGTGGCTCAGCTGTACAGCGAGTGGCTCGCAATCGAAAGCGTGCGAGTTCAAAACCCTGGCTGGGGATAGACTCAGCTCATCATCTCGCAGCCCCACCATAGCAATGTGGAATTTCCTCCACTTGCTCAGGAGCTGTCAACGGTAGATGACCACCGATGCCTCAACGTTCATTTGAGCAGGAAACAAGTCGCTTTGGGGAGATGTCCTTGAGAACATCTCTCCCGTGGACAGCTCTGTTACTCGTGGGGCACCAGTGCTGCATGAGATTTCCGA
Organism: Entosphenus tridentatus; assembly: GCA_014621495.2. NCBI lineage: Eukaryota > Metazoa > Chordata > Hyperoartia > Petromyzontiformes > Petromyzontidae > Entosphenus > Entosphenus tridentatus. Next base: position 2,264,268 of record CM025642.2, on the reverse strand, counting down.
ATGATGGAACATTCGTCTCATTGCGTGCCAGCAACAGCACAATTCGGCAGATACAGTCTGTTCTCCTATAATGTGATAGCCGTTGTTTTCCTGAAGAACACCATGTTATGGAAAAATCGTGTCATCATAGGTTAAAGCAAAGACCGCAATAACACGTGAGATGAGTAGACTGAGGAGCGTGGGTAACGTTTAGAAGCATCCAGCAGTATCCCGTCTTGTGTGATGCTACGCCGAGGCTGCCGTAAACCCCTTATTCCTACTCATGCTACGCAGTTGTTTGCTCAATCGCGCTATATCCAATTCGTATCCGCGTGAAAAAAATGTTCCCTAATACATTCATCGCGTTATATCCAATTCGCGTTATGAAAACCACGTGGCATTATCGGAGAACATACTGTACTCACGTGGTACATATGTAGTTGGATGCACAGATTTGATATAGAATCATTGACCATCGACCACGCTTAACAATGCTTGACATTTTGGAAATGCTGCATAAAATATTCATGTGTCCTGAGAATACGAGTGCCAAAAAGAAGACATCGCATTTTCTCAACAGATATTGCTGCCATCCTTATTATTACTCAGAGAGAGTAGAGAACCCTGTGGCGTTGCACCTGACAATAGGAGACGGCAGGCTGTCATTGCATTGCCCATCTCACAATGCTCCTCGCCACGGTGGCTAGGAGATGTTAACTACCTCGCCTGGTATACAGGAGGTCGTGGGTTCGATCCCGACCCAGACGCCTGTATATTTAAAGCTTGCATGTTCTTTCTCTCTCCGTGGTCACGTGGATTTTTCTCTGGGTCCTACGGTTTGTTGCCTCCACATTTATAATCAACATGCGTTCAGAGTATTTGGCTGCTATACATTTCCACGTGATAAGCGACTTCGTTGAGTTATTATTTGTGGTCAAGTCACTTCTGAGAAAGAGCTACGTAGCTCAGTGGGCCTTACCCGGTAAGACAAAAATAGTTCAGTTTCGTCCCCGGAGCACTAACAATAATCTGTGCTTTTATTTCGTAATTCCAAATGCCAAGAAAATATTCTCGAGGATTTAAAGAATATTCTGGGGAACAAATTACATTAGCAAGATCACTGTTGAAAGTTAGAGCACGACCTTCGAGCAGTTGGTGGGAGACTGAGTGCAGACTTTGGAGGTAGAACCAGTGGCGTAGTGACATTTTCAGCTCAGGGGGTACAGCAATTGGTCAGGTGGGGCACCAGTATTTGATTTGTCTCGCAACGGTTGCACCTCGGCTATTATATATCGCTGCTCCTCTTGCCTAATCACATCATTGCACTCACGGTATCGAACATGGAACGCTTTTAGGGGCGCTCTGTTTTAAACAAGTTTACATTTTCTTACACTGTTGTTGAAAACATCTTATGGTGGTTGACAATGGGGGCCTCAACTCGTAGCTTTGGCCACCAATGGGGGAGGGGGGAAAGGCACCCCCTGCCCCCACGCAAGTTACACTCCTGGTCCGTAGAACGCATTGACGAGTTGCACTGCAGCGGTGGCACCAACGTCTTGACGCGTTAAACGCATGACCACAACTTCTCGTGTCTCTTAGCAGAAGCACAACACAATTTGTCGTGAGGGGTGAGGGTGTCCTCTACGGCGGCCGTTTTGCACGCACGGCACACGGCAGCGTCTCGCGGGCGACATTGACAACCTCCGCGGGTTATACGCGGCCAGCTCGTCTTCGCCAAGTCATGTTGTCATAGCCCGTGTAAAAGACAATATGATTCGTAAAATCTCCCCTTCATTACAAAAACAGAGTTGAGCTGGTGTGTATGTGCGGGGCTCTGTGGGGACCTGTCGTGTAGCGGTTAGCGCGCCGCGCTACGAACCAGGCGAATCGAGTTCGATTCCCGCTCACGGCTGGCACCAGTGACGATTATCTGAACCGATCCTGGGCCTCCCCTAGGTCGACTCAGCCTCAAATGAGTACCTGGTACGGTGTGTAAACATCGCCACTAAGGGGACAAAGGCGGCCGAGCGCGGTCCTGGCCACCAACCCCCTCGTACGCCGTGTCGGCCTTGATATGTGCCTGCCAACAACACTTGCCCCAAAAGTCTGTCAAGGCTATACGGGGGATCTGTGTCTTTGGATCGTGTAGGCAGGCTCGGTTGGGACGAGCCCGCGCGAGTGAGCGGAATGTGTAATGCTGCCGCTCGCACGGTGTATGAATGAGCCCCGAGAATAATGTCAGGAGCGTTTACAAATTACACGTGTTCCCGATATCGCTTGGATCTCCGCAGCGCCGCTCTAACCTGCCCTAGCGTACGCACGTGGCGCGGGTGTATAATAATGTAGGAGTAGTATGGTGTTGCGGCGTGCGTGCGAGTGATTGTGAATGCGTACGAGCAGGGGGGCGGGAGCGGTGACGCGGCGGTTAGCGCACTGCGCGTTCAGTTTTCATTTCATGTTTCAGTTTTCATGTATTTGGTATAGCCCTGTGAGCCATTCGGCTCTTGAATCGGGTGCAACCGCAACAAACGAAAACATGAACAAGAAAACATATTAAAGTGACAACACGCAAGCAGAAAAATCCAGGAAAAAACATCAAAGTCCTCCAGAAAAAGCATCGTATATCAATGCGTGACGAAATCGTGCGAGACTTGTGGTCGATTCCCGCTCACAACATCGGTGACGAATATCTAAATATATCTGAAGAGGTGCGTGGCTTCCCCTAGGTCGACTCGGCCTTAAATGAGTACTTTGTGGGGGTGTATACATGTCAGCATTGGGGAGACAAAGGTGGCCAGGCGTGGGTAGAGAATCCAATTTACGGGCTGGTGGGGCTCTCTCGGGCTCCTGCTCAGTAACAAACCGCAGGAGGCATGCATGAAATGCATCATTGGGTACCAGTCGATAATTTTATTACGATTTTAATGTCCATAGTTTAGTGTAGGAGATTTTGCATTCATTGATTGCATTTGGAGTGCATTTTAATCACAATAAAAACATCTAATGTTTTTTCAAAATCACCATTCGTGATACGATATCAAATATCAGGATATGACTATTATCACAATATCGGGTTCCCATACCTTTGTAATTGTTAGTTAACGTTTTTATTATATTGATATTGTGCATGGCTCTACTTTCCATAATAAACCGAAATTTGCTTTGAAATGTTTCACCTGCAGCTGAATCATCTGAAGGTGGCTTCAAATCGAGCTAATCCTTACAGCCAGGAATATGCTATCAACATCGATTATGAAATTCACCCTAAAAATTATTGCGCCATATTATTTTAAAAAGCACACATTTCACGCATAATAGCTGTTTATATAAACATAGAAGTGAATATTTAGCATCAAATAAAAAGTAACCAACATTAAACGAGTCATTATAATCTTTAAATAACGATGTTTCTAAACTATCGTGGATATCATGTTATATCGTAGTAACCCTATATGAGAGCTAACCTGCTGAGTCTTAACTGCTGGAATGGATCCAGAAAGTTTTACATGTTGGTAATAATAATAATCACGACAGTTGTGTTTGACATAGGGCGCCCTCCTTTACGCCGGATTATCTCAGTGCGCTCTGCACGTGATAAGCAACTTACAATCTCATCTGGACGCATACGAAAGGGCACCCCCAGTGGCAGGTAGAATACTCAGCACGTGGCCCATAAGCTGGCATTAGTCTGCCAGGGGGAAGCGATGATTGCAATGTGCTCTAGCCTCGAAGACCTTCATGCGGCATCTGTCCCTGTGCAGCACAAGATGACTCAGAACCTGGCATGTAAGCGGGTATTAGTCTGCCGGCGCGGGGCGATATATAATTGATGTTGTGTGTAATCCCAATTGAATACTGGACTTGATGTTTCATTGCACGGCAGTGAGTCCATCGTGTAACATCACCAATCACTAGCACTTCCGATGAGCACGGTTGGCTATGTACAGTGCGAAAGAAGTTCAACATACATACTCAACTCTACCTATCCTGTCCAGTAAACATGTAGGGGACTTGATTTGAAGCTTTCCATACTCTTTGGTTCTTTCGTTAAAGTCACGTAGGTAGAAAAAATAATAATAACAGAAGATCACTTTTATTATTATTGCGATCTTCTATTATTATTTTTTTCTACCGACGTGACTTTACCGAAAGAACCAAAGAGTATGTAGGGGACTTTTTGTACCATATTTGTGCGCTATTATGATGCCCCCTCAACAGACAGGTTTCCGCACAGACCGCAACTGCTCTGAGCAGGTCCTGACATGTATATGTATGTCGACATTATTTTGCGCTGTAAGTAGCCAACCGTGCCAATCGGAGGTGCAATGACCTCTCACATCGAGGCCGAATTCCAGAAAGGCCTGAAGACAGGATTTGCCTTTGTGGACCTCTCCAATGCCTATGACGTAGTGTGGCCCACAGGAATGCTACTGAAACTTTCTAAAACGATCCGTTGCGCGAAAACTCAAACAACGAATCAACTTCACGATCAACAACCAAACAGTTCCGTGTGTACCATGAAGATCAAGTCAGCCGCCCGTGCACAATCAAAAATGGGCTCCCGCAGAGATCAGCCCTCGCACCCGCCCTCTCAACATGTACACGAGTGACCTCCCTCCCACAAAGTCACGGCTATTCGCACATGCTGACGACATAGTCCTGGTTTGCCAGGCTAAAGAATTCCGAGAGATTACAAAAGCACTGCAGATCTTTGTTCTCTTAAAGCCTACTCTTAAATTGGAGGTTCCGACCAAACTCTGCTAAACTGTCGCTACAGCCTTCCGCCTAAACAACTTGAAGAGCCAGGGAAGAGCTTTATGTTCAGTTCTGTGGCCAACCCACTTACCCACACGATCTGACACTAAAACAACTCGGCATCCCTCTTGCCTGTACGCTAACCTACCGGCAGTGCCTACCGGCAACACCGGAACCAACGTCAAGACGAGGGGTGAACCTCGTGTGGAAACTGGCGGGCACCACCTGGGGCAGCAAAGCCAGCGCGCTACGCACTGCTTCACTCGTCCTGCTAGAGCCAACAGCGGAATACTGCTGCTCAACCTGGCTCAGGAGTCGTCATAGAAACCCTGGTAAGATACCGACCTCTGGGCAGCCATGAGGACCATCTCTGGAGCACTGAGACCAACGCAGCTTGGCTTCAGTGGCTTACTGTACTCGTCCAAATTGAAATCTCCAAACGCCCGCAGAGAGAACATTCTCCCAAAAGAAAACCACCGGCTGTCAGCCAACGAAGCACTCCCACTGACTGACAGAGGGCCCCAAAAACCCACCACGCTCACGTCTGAAATTCCAAAGCCCCTGCTGGGGTACACTCCAAAGCCTACAAACCGATGACAGCCCCATCTCTCAATGGCGTAACTCCTGGATAACTATTTAACACGTAGGCTTTCGTGACCAATATCATCCATAATAGAGGTTTTTGGGTTATATCCCGTAAATATATGCATAATGTACGTTGCCTCAGTAATCCCCCCCCCACACATTGTGCAAAAGCGCAGAAGCGTGGTCACCACATCTACGCCTCTATATAAGGAACGAAACAGTAAGACTTTTCCACAAATCTGGCTGTCGCCTGATGAAGCTAGTTGTAATTACTGGCGAAACGTCGTACTCAGATTGTAAATGTTGTGGCTTGGCTCTCCAACACACCGGTGTGCTGTACTAGTGACGAATTTGCCACGTTCTGTTTACGTGACAACCCTTACTAGTTGTCTGTGTCGGGTGGTGGCGGGTTTTAACAACACATTTATATATTTACGCGATCTAACCCAAAAACCTCTCTCCTGGATAACTGCAAACATCACCAATTGCAACCTGGTAACTGACCCGAGCGGTGAAGTCCCAGGGTTCAACCTTTCACGGTAAACTTTGGGCAAGTGCAGTGCGAGGAGCAACCCAATATTGTGACTGTGGCCACCGCCCAAGCCAGACTATCGCCCACGTGCCGATCTCCTGCGCTGAGAGATCCGTTCCCGGTGGCATCGCGACCATTCACTCTGCCTCACCTGAAGCAAAGGGCATCGCTGCGAAGTGGCTCTCGTAACCACCCCACTCCCACTTACATTTTTCTAGAAAGAGAGAAATATAAAGGAAAAAAATTAATGCATAACCACGTGAAAATGTTGGTGAGTATCTTCTTTTTAAGGAACGTGTAATTTTAATTTCCCCGTAACGTTGACTTGCCGAGCCATTTGTTTAACGTAAAATTAACGGCGCATATTGCCGATAAATAAACCTTGTAGTGGACACACAGTATCTAAGATGCACGTGTCCGTGCCGACAGTCACACCCATACAGTACCTACATATAAATACACAGCATCGCCATCAGCCATGCTTTATCCACTACTGGGTGAAGATCTCCCTCAGTTCACGGTCACCTCTCGTGAGTTTCATCAACCAGCTCAGATGAGCATCCGTGCGGCACTCATCTCTCGGACGCAGCCCTGAGCCAAGTGGTGCGAACTCCACATTCTCATGGCGGGGCGAGTCTCATCAATACGACAGTCAATGTTGATTTTGCCCCACGGTGTGGCACACGCGTTATGAACACCTTGGCGGGCTGAATGATTTGAACTGTCGGCCTTCCGATTGTGGCGGAATGTCATAAAGGCGGATTAATGCGTACGGCAACACACGTGTATACTGACACGTGTACAAAGATATACACGTAGAATAAAGACAAAGATCCCCCGTATAGCCTTAACGGATTAATTATTGTTGGGGCAAGTGCTGCTAGCGAGCACCTACGAAGGCCAGCACGGCACATGAGGGGGTGGGTGGACAGCACCCTCGTGTACCTAGTGACGATGTTTACACACAGCATCAGGTACCAATTTGAGGCCAAGTCGACCTAGAAGAGGCTCAGGACCGGTTCAGATAATCGTCAGTGGTGTTGGCCGTGAGTGGGAATAGAACTCGAGTCGCTAGGTTCATAGCGCAGCGCGATAACCACTGCACTGCCGCTCTTTATCTTTGGCCAAACCCATAACAAAGATCCCCCGTGTAGGCATTACAGACTGTTAGGGCAAGTGCTGTTAGCGAGCACCTATGAAGGCTGGCACGGCCACCTTTGTCTCCCTAGTGGCGATGTTTACACACCGCACCAAGTACTCATTAGAGGCTGAGTCGACAGAGACATTGCGTTACAGAAGAGGCAAATGCTAAAATGAAGCCCCCGATCCTCGCCGCATTAATAAAATTTCCTGCGGAACAACAGTCTCCATCACAGGCACACAAACAAAATGCCATATTGAACCCTCCGCAAAACAACACACACACACATATGTATGACGTCAAGCCTAATGAACGCAAACAGAGAGCGACTTCCTAACACATGCAGAGTTTGTTTTTATTTCGGGGCGAGGTCTCGTGGACGTCTGTGTCTCAGGCAGGAACCCCAAGCGGATTGAGGGAGGGCACGCAGCGTGCAATGCCGCAATGTGCCCGCCTTCTCCCCCTCCCGCGTCTCCAATCCATCCCCACTCCGTTAGACTAACCCCTAAATGCACGCGAACTAAAACCGCGCGATCCCACGCGGCGGGACGAGACGGCGCGCGGTCTGCGGGGGTAGCAGGAGCTTCGAGTCTGCGGCGAGGGTTCCTCCCTCCCTCGCGGGGCAGGACCTTGTTGAAAAGCCACGGAAGCGCGTGGCGATGGCCGAGTTCACGGCCGTTTCGCCGCCGCCGCCGCCTCTGTATGACGAGCGATGTGGGCGAAAGGGCGTCAGCTGTCGAACAAAGTGTGTGGTGGTGCCACTGCACACCACAGGCGTCGGGGCGACAAAAATGGGTGAGGGCGGCTGGAGTTGGACATGGATCCCCCACTTCCACCCAGGGACCCCCCCCCAACCCTCCATTTCATTCCTTGCGCCAGGACCCATGCCGGGTCATGCTAAGCCACTGGTAGCGTGCGGTTGGCACGAAGAGGTGATGGCTCTGAGCCAGTGGCATATGTGGCACATTAGGAATGGACCACTCTTTTAATAAGTCCTTATGTGCTGTGCAGTACATCAATGCACGTGTGTACACCAGCATGTGATGAGTTGAGCCTGTGGGGGGGCCTGGCAGGGTTAATGATTAACCGGACGTGTACACCAGTCACGTGGTTAACGGCGACTCGGTGAAGATTGCTGTGTGACACACGTGCTGTTGCATTCTACAGGTAAAGGACCCAAAGATTAACCACAAAAAATGTGTTTGCCCTCGATTTGGAGCACCTGCCCACGTCCTTCATTTCGAGTGTGCAACACATAAATGCCGTGACAATGGGCCTGCCTACCCATAGCACGACTGTTGTACCTATTTTGAACTTCTTTCGCACCGTACGCAACTAACCATGTTAATTGGAGGTGCGGGGGGAAGAATAAAAAACTAAATACCAAAAGCAGTTCTCAAGAAATTAGTTTTCAATCTAGATTTAAAATTGCATAGCTCCTGTGGCTTCCTAATATCGTCGTTGACCTCCCACAACGTGGTTACTATACCAATTGTTTTGTTTGTATCCACCGTGCAATGATGATAGGCTGATTTGAACCCCACTGGTATTTAAATAAATGTATTTTTTATATAGCCTCGTTGTCAATCCACTGCTGGATGAAACGTATGAAAGTATATTTCCCCACGGATCACTAAATGGCAAAAAGACCACACTCCAGACGCATTAAAAAAAAATGCCCCTGTAATTCAACGTATAATTTCACTGGTCATATTAAGAGTAGAGTTACAAAATCAAGCAGTGTGAGGGAACAAGCGAAAAGAGAAGTGTTGCGGTCTGCAGTAGTGAGTGGGTAGGTGGGTGACTGAGTGAGTGGGTAGGCGAAATTACTGAGTGGGTGGTTAAGTGAGTGTGTTGTTATGGCCTGCAGTGTGACGGTTGAATGAATAGAGTGTGGTGGATGAGACGAAACAGTCCTCATGTGGGTGGAGGAATACAAGAGTGAAATGCACGGCGACAGTCTCCATGGTAGTAGCGATAAGAGAGTGATAATGAGGCGGCTGACCACTGGAGAACGAGTGATTGGGGTGCATAATCGGGTGCTTGTGATCAATTAACCCGACGGCTTTACGTTGTCCCGTACTTAGTGGAACGTTTTCCAATGTCTGCATCACAGACAATGGGGCAAATCGCCAGAGACGTGTTCCTGCCATGCTCATCAATAGGCAAACCTTGCCCCCGTAACGTTTTCATTGTGAGTCAACCATTCTCTCCGTAGTACCAGCGAATCGGACAATTAACGACATTGCATGCAAAACGAATTGTGGCAGTGCATTGTCTGTGTGCGTGTGCAGCCAACGACAAAACGACGCTGAGATCATCAAATTCGCTACAATTTAAAATCTGGTTTAGTCACCGGAAGTGTCTGGGATTCGAACCCGGCAACGTAGCGGTGATGGCTCAGAAAATTGCTGACTCCCTTCACAGCCACCCTCTCACCCTCCCACCCTCCCACCCTCTCACCCTCTCACCCTCCCACCCTCCCACCCTCCCACCCTCCCACCCTCCC
>CM025642.2:2205799-2249767 GCA_014621495.2 Entosphenus tridentatus | reverse complement strand
GCTTGGTGAGAAGGTGACAGCAGTTGGTGCGATTATTCGCAAATGGAGAAACACAAAAGAACTGTCAATCTCCCTCGGCCTGGGGCTCCATGCAAGATCTCACCTCGTGGAGTTGCAATGATCATGAGAACGGTGAGGAATCAGCCCAGAACTACACGGGAGGATCTTGTCAATCTCAAGGCAGCTGGGACCATAGTCACCAAGAAAACAGTTGGTAACACACTACACCGTGAAGGACTGAAATCCTGCAGCACCCGCAAGGTCCCCCTGCTCAAGAAAGCACATATACATGCCCGTCTGAAGTTTGCTAATGAACATCTGAATGATTCAGACGACAACTGGGTGAAAGTGTTGTGGTCAGATGAGACCAAAATGGAGCTCTTTGGCATCAACTCAACTCGCCGTGTTTGGAGGAGGAAGAATGATGCCTATGACCACAAGAACACCATCCCCACCGTCAAATATGGAGGTGGAAACATTATGCTTTGGGGGTGTTTTTCTGATAAGGGGATAGGACAACTTCACCGCATCAAAGGGACGATAGACGGGGCCATGTACCGTCAAATCTTGGGTGAGAACCTCCTTCCCTCAGCCAGGGCATTGAAAATGGGTCGTGGATGGGTATTCCAGTATTACAATGACGCAAAACACATGGCCAAGGCAACAAAGGAGTGGCTCAAGAAGAAGCACATTAAGGTCCTGGAGTGACCTAGCCAGTCTCCAAACCTTATTCCCATAGAAAATCTGTGGAGGGAGCTGAAGGTTCGAGTTGCCAAACGTCAGCCTCGAAACCTTAATGACTTGGAGAAGATCTGCAAAGAGGAGTGGGACAAAATCCCTCCTGATATGTGTGCAAACCTGGTGGCCAACTACAAGAAACGTCTGACCTCTGTGATTGCCAACAAGGATTTTGCCACCAAGTACTAAGTCATGTTTTGCAGAGGGGTCAAATACTTATTTCCCTCATTAAAATGCAAATAAATTTATAACATTTTTGACGTGCGTTTTTCTGGATTTGTTGTTGTTATTCTGTCTCTCACTGTTCTAATAAACCTACCACTAAAATTATAGACTGATCATTTATTTGTCAGTAGGCAAACGTACAAAATCAGCAAGGGATTAAATACTTGTTTCCCTCACTGTATACCGTGCTGGCCTTCATAGGTGCTCGCTAACAGCACTTGCCCCAACAGTCTGTTAAGGATACAGGGGGTATCTTTGTCTTTGTATACATTTAGACGTCATGATTGACAGCCACGACTGAAGGCACACACGATTTAGGCAATTTTATTTCTGTGACCAATTATTGGTATGGAGGTACAATAATTATTTTTCTTTTATGTCTATTTACCGTTAGTTGTGTGGTTTGCAGAATTATAACAGTATTGTTATATCAGTTTTTTTACATGATCATTTATACCCCGATGTCAATCTATAGGGCTGCGAACTGGCCATGGGATTCCAGTGCTGGGCCACCCCCTCAATGCTTGGGTTTTCTCCAGCGTCTCCGGTTTTGTTCTCCCGTAAGCCAAACACTCAAGAAGTGAATTGACCAAACATATCATTGCAGAACCCTCCTGAAAAGAGTCTGGAGACTCAGTTAGATTTTCTTCGATGAATTATAATGAAAAAATCCACTGCTGAATGCACACCTCCCCATGCTGCGTTAGCCGTGAGGGTTGTTTGACCATACTTCACTACGCTGGTCAATGTGGGCTGGTGACGGGGCCACAGAGAGGGCAGAATCACTTCTGATAACCACTCGTCACTGATGATATCATCCGTGGCTGGGAACTGAACTCAGGCCGTGCGCTCACCACTGCTTCACCGCTCCACCCCATTATCATAACACTTATAATAACATTATACATTTCAGCTGTGGCGTTTATAAAAAAAATAATCAATGCGAGTTATAAAATTCCAATTAGCTCCAATCAATACTGTACGTGCATAACCGCGCTGTGAAGGAACCAGCGGAGCTGTCTGAGGACAAGGACAGCGCCCGTCGAGTCCACTCGGAACCAGAACCCGCACTGCGTGCGTGACAAAGAGAGCACGTGCAAAAGCACACGAACACGTGTCACGTTCGTTCGCATCGAAGTATAAGTGGCTCCCTGCTCACAAAACACACAAATTATTATTACTAACAATGCAATGTATATCATTAGACCTCCTTTGCCAGTACCAAAATATAATAATAGGGCAAAGGAGGTCTAATGATGTGGATGCTTACCCCGAGCCCTCATTACTTTGATAGTGCATTGTCTTTGAGCTGTACGCCTTTTGGCGTCATCTGATCTAGCACCAATTGAGACGAGGCTCAAAAGAAAGCCGTCTCTGGTGCGGACTAATCAGTTTCAAGGACAATGCATATATTATCAGAGTGTTTTTTGTTTGCATTCTGACCACAAGTATTGTGGTTAATGCACACATGATTATTATATTCTTAGGTTTTTTCGGTAAAGTCACGTAGGTGAAAATTTAAAATTTAAATTAATAAAAGTAAAATAAAAAATAAAATAAAAATAAAAATCACGACGTTTCGGAGGCAACACAAGCTTCCGTCTTCAGGTGGAACCGTCACAGCACGATAGCTGTATCAAGTGAGAGAAATTCAATGAAAACACTGATTCTTTGTAAAAAAAGGTTTCAGTTTTGTTGCCAGAAAAAAAGGGGAAACCCCCTATTATTATATTAATGCAATTTATTTTCTATGAGAAAGCCTCACTGAGTCTCGCGACTATTTTGTCAGGAGGGTCGGTCCTGCATTGCCTGTTGGGGCCGGAAAGCTCTTCGCGAACTGAGCTGCTCAATCCGGTAGCTGACGAAGCTCCCAGCACGTGGAGCGAAACATCAGACATCGCGTCAAACAGCACGCGCTACAGAGAGCCGTGGTACACAACTGAAACTACCCACGCGGTGCCATTAGCCAGTGTTTGGCTTCTTGTCGCCTGCAGTGCTAATTGGACCGGATCAACCCGCTATGCGCTCAATGAGCACGACAAGCTAACGTGGGCGAGTTGACACTTACTTACATTCAAGGAAAAAGTGGCTGAAAGAACGATGAGCCTAATACTTTGTTTACATAACTATTTTCCCTCTAATGCTCCTTTTAACAATGCCAAATATTTAGCCAGCAAACCCCTTCACCGAGCCTCTCGGCTCTCTTTTTCAGGAGGACCTTGCTACACGGAGATGTTTGTTTTGGCTAATTCCATTAACGAGTTCACTTTGATGTTGGAATAAGTGCTGACTATTTGATTGCCGTAACGTGGTTTGGAAAAACAGGTGGATGCATAATATGTGTATATGTCCTGCCCAAAACTGAACTAAAAATATATATTTTTAATTTTACCAGGTGAGGCCCACGAAGCTATATAGCTCTTTTCAGAAGCGATCTGGCCACAAATGATAGCTCAACGAAGTGGCTTATCACGTGGAAATGTATTGCAGCCAAATAGTCAAAGCGCATAATTCTAAATGTGGTGGGAAAAACCGGAGGACCTGGAAAAAATCCACGCAACCACAGGAAGAGAGATACGCAAATTCCAAATATACAGCCATCGTCAGGGGTCTGGATCAAACCCACGACCTCCTGGTATACTAGGCGAGGTAGGTAACATCTCGCCACCGTGGCGATAAAACGACCTCATTCTACTCACGAACGGTATAAACGTGTGCATGGTCCTTTGCACGACGTCGAGTAAAATGCATTCAGGAAGCAGCGATTGGGATTTGGAGTTTGTATTAGTTACGAGTGACAGATTCCACCAGATTGCAATGGAAATCAGGACCCTACTGCGAGGAAACGAGGCGCGAATCACAGCTCACAGCGCCGAATCGTGACTGGCGAAGAGAAACAATTGCTCTTTGGGAAAATGGTAAAATTGTCCTCAATTTATATGAATAAGTGTTTACTCGAATAAGCCGAGTCATTTCTCCGACGTCTTAATGGAGACCCCATATGTGAGAACACAGCACACGGCGGGGGGGGGGGGGGAGTATAATGTGCATTCATTTAAAAGCTGTAATGCAACCGATATCTCAACGCGCCATACAAAATGCACACAGGAACAACGACAATTTGTCAATAGGGGCCTTATTATTATTCTATTAAGCAGGGCAGTGGTTAGATGGGAGTACAAACAACAACATCAACAACAAACCGTGGTTGTATACAGTGTGCAAATATGATCGCATCTGGATACGGTTATAAATCGAGTTTATTTTTAGGTAAGGCCACGTGTAATGAGCCAGACAAATCTGTGCCATTAAGAACCCTCCACCACCCGACGCAGTCCGCCAAATTAACCGAGTCATATGTGCAAATCGGAAGGCAGAAAAGGGCGATTCTCACGACCGACTCTCGCGATGGGAGAGACAGCGTTTTGCTTGAGACTTTCGTCAGACATCATCAGGACATCGGTCCAAGAGGAAATACAAGAGGGAGTCCTCATCAGGGCGCTAAATATATAAATGTTTGATTGGTGGTTCTGAGCCGAGAATGGAAATTCCACATTACTTTGAAACAGTATCCAATTCGTTGTATGCACTCTAGCTCGCCGGATTATATGTCTATATGCCATGAAAAAGGGCCATGTCCCAAAACGTCTCCAATGATATATTTTTTCCTCTTAAGGTTACAGAGTGTTGATATTGACGAATGTGTTGAGTTGTTTATGTTTGTACACCACTGCCAACGCAGCAGCATAATCAAACAACATGTTTACTCCGCGAGGTCCGTGCTTATCCATGGTGCTACCAGTTGTTGACTGTGAAGGGTGATGCACTCAGAAACCCCCCAACTCGTCAATGCAGAAGATTCCTCTGAATGCCATGAAATCTCCGAGCGTCTTTAAAATGAGCACCGTAAACACGAGCGCAGCAAAACAACCAAATGAGAAAATGCCTGGCACAAATGAACCACATTCGCCGTCATTATCGCAAGCCACTGTTAGATGGAGGTCTAACATCAGTGGCGAATAATATAATAAACGGTTCATGGTTGGCTACGTACGGTAGTAAAAGTTCAACATATACACATACACTTGTGGGTTTAGTAAATGCCAGGTAATGGCAGTGGTAAGTGATACACTGGGAACACGATCATATGCATGGGTTTTCTCTGGTTACTCTGGTTTCTTCCCAAAGTGCGAAACACTCACAATTAGAATCAGGATATTTATTCATACTCGAGGAATCTGATGAGCTATACTGCTCTTTTCACAGCTGTCCAGTAGGGGCAGGTCAGAACGTTACAACAACAAAAATTACAAAAATATGATAGTGTAAAGTATAGGGAACGTAAACAAATCACTGAGAAATGTATACAAATTAAACTAAACTATTTTTGTATAACCATGTAAGGCCTACTGAGTCATTAGCTTATTTTTCAGAAGCGACCTGGCCATTTATGGCATTGGCCAAACACCCCAATACTGGACCCTTCTGAAAAAAGTGGAATTTGACCCAATGAAGCTTTCCTGCGTAAAGCATTATTATTAATACTACTACGTTTAATCCTATGCCAATTCACTATTGGATGAAGGCTTTTCCCATGCTGTATCAGTCATAGGGTTGTTTGAACGTACTTCAACATACTGGTCGGTATTGTTTGGTGAATGGGGCGCCCAGGCCTAGTTTAGATATCACTCACCATTGGTGTTAGCCATGGCAGATAACGTGACTGCCGGTCACGGGGTTCAGTGTACAAGTGTGCTAACCGCTGCAGCAGCGCTCCATCCCAAAAATGTATTATTAGTCACATTACCTCACGTCACTCCAGCAAAATGCATCTCTTAGAACGTTGACCACCGCAAACAGTATCCTAACATCAAACAGTGAGACGAGGACAACACAGCATGAACAACAATACCAACCACAATGACAACAGATATCTTCGATTTATTAAGCAGGAAGGGTCAAATAAGCTGCTCGGGTTATTTGCATGGGCGTCCTTTGATAATACAGATGTTGTACAGTATAGATATTAGTTACAACTATGGTTAGATAGGTCGCGATGCAAACAGCTTCACATGTACCGGGTACACAAAAACGAAACGAATCAATTTAGTAATTAATTATAATGAAGAAATATGAAAATCATTATAAAACAATAGTAATTTATCATCGGCACATTAATCAGCGAGGGAATTCGGAGGGGGGGGGGGTAATGTGCGTTCACATGGCACGCGAAGAAATCAAGCACCCGTGTACAATTACGCGATTCCTCCGTGCAGCACGGCAAATAATTAGCTGACAACCGCCGCAACGTTGATCCACTGCGGACACGGGAGTAAAACGCCGGTTGTTCAGCACCACGGAGAGCGCCTTCGCGTTCTTTAATATTGCAGAGCCTCTGCTCCGGAGCTGGTTATTTGTGCTCCAGGGAGGAGAGCACGCATCCTATCTGCTCGGAGATCACTCTTGCAATGCAAGGGGTTGCATCGTCCAAGAATTATGGCTCCGAGTGAGAAACTGTCAACTCCTACTTAAGCCCCTGGGGGGGTAACTTGCTTTGCGCCAGTCAGCACGGCCCAATTAATGACTGTATTGTTATTCCGTATGGATGTACTGTATGTTGAACTTCTTTCGCACTCTACTGGCTCTCATACGCTGTTATTGCGTTTATTGTAATGAGTCAAATTACATGCATACACACACTATGGGCTTTGCCAATAATATGCATGCATAACTTCCTGTGGGTGTTAATTATAATAGTATTTACAGCTGTGCCATCTCATGTGTTTCCAGAGGCAGAGGAAATGTTAATGGACAGCGATTCATGTGGTATCGAAAAATAGCACTGGAACATGACACTGCAGAACTACTTCGGAAGTCAATTCAAAAGGCCTCACGGGGTGGAGCGGTGGTGCAGCGGTTAGTGCACTGCACAGAGAGACCCTGTAAACCAATCTGTAATCAATTCCCGCCCACGACTGGCTAACATCCTTGGCGAGTGGTGTATAGGTTAATGAGCCACCCACCTACCCACCATTTCACCAAACCGCAACTTACCAGATTGGTTAAGTATGGTCAAACGATGAGGCGTGGAGAGGCCTTCGGCAGTGAATTTGACAAAGGGCTGTGAGTTAATATGATTATGAAAATAATTGTTGTTTGAACACGGCCGCAGTGGTCGACTAACCATAGAGTTGAACGGTGGCGTAATTTCCTGCTCTGATACTGCGAAATAAGACTTTATTCATAGTGGAGGAATCCGATGAGCTATAAAGCTATTTTTTCACAGATGTCCAGTAGCTTGCAACAATCGCTGCTAGGTAAAGCATATTGAGTTAAAAAAACACATCTTTGTAATGGCTATTCGTGTATTAGTTGGCAATAATAAGTATGCTAACTTGTCGCGCGCCGCCGCCGTCACATCGTAGTCGCTCGCTCTCGAATAGAGAGAGAGGACGACTCAGAGGCGGCAGGAACCACAGACGAGTGGGAAGGCAGCAGCAGCCACGCATCCAGCCGGCACCAATCCCCCTCCCCCAAGTTCTGCCGTCCTTTGTATATTAAGGTGCTATCGGCCATTAATGCGTGTTTATGTGGGGGAGGAAACTGGAGCACTCGGAGAAAACCCACGCTTGTGAGAGAGCGACACTCTATCCCATGCAGATGGAAATGGTAGAGTCCGCATTTGCTGTGATGCCTTCTCCTGCAAGCCACGGGTATGGAGAAAGTTGAACAATTTGGGTGTTCCACCAACCCTCACTGCCCCCCCCACAGTGCTGGATTACAGGCCATGTGCGCAACCACAATGGTCTGATGAATGCACAATAATACACTTCAAAATAAATTTACCCGAAATTACGTTTATCATGATATTCCGAAAACAAAGTCTGGAGACCGAGTGTGTTGCTGTGGAAAGGGTTACATTTTTAAGTAAGCAATATATATATTCGTTTTAGTCCATCAGCCTATTGGCTCTCCAAACCAACAAGCAGAATTTGTTTAAGCAATCCAACTCTGTACCGGTTGAGACCTTCTGGGTCTCATCAGCAGTCAGGCTCATTTAACAAATACTGCTGGATTACAAATGTTATTGACAGGAGCACCTGGAAGGTCAAAACCGGTCCAGCGTTTTGCTTGCTTCAACAAAAGTGGTTTAATGACATTGGACAGGAAAGACGCGTAATAGGCTGATAGATTTAAGCAAATATTTGTACGTGTATATGAGGAAGAACAGAGTATATATGAAATCTGAGTTATGCTAATATATACCTACAGTGGAGCTTTTCAGGGATAAAAAAATATATATATAAACGCACTGCTACAATTGACAAAATGATTTAATCACGGGGTGGCTGAATTCCACGTTGGTCCCCGGCATCTCGGCGGCACTGGCTCAGCACATCTGACATGGCCATTATAATCCCTCCGAGCCGTGAGGGACACCCCGCGGGCAGTACATTCCATTAATTTCCACGTCGTCTCACAGCCGTGGGGTCGGGATGGAGGGAGACGCGGGGTTGGGCAGCAATTCCTCGGCAAGCCGCAACTCCACGCGTGCGCCCCGCCGCCCCAAACACCGCCCGCCGGCACCTCCCGTCCCACCGCCCGCCAGGTGCCTGCCGTGCCAACCACACACGTTCCTCGCTACCCGGTCCGCGCGCCCTTATCAACGCGGGCGGATTAGGCTGCGTCTCGGTCTACATTATCAAGGGCAAGGAGGAGATGAATTGGCTTGCGTCAGGCCGTAAGTGGTGCAGCCTTGCGGGGTAATACTCAGTGTCAAAGCGCATTTAGCACACGGTTGCGTTAATGCCCGGAGTACGCGAATGGGGAAAATGACAACTCCTCTTAGTTGCCGGCTACGGGCTTTGCTGGCAGGGCTCGCTGTCCATGAGTAGGTAACAGTCCATTTGTGCTGATCCGCTGCTGGCTTGATCCTCTCACCCCGTGGTTGCACTTTCTCGTTATCTTCTCTGTCATATACACACAAAAAGACAAAGATCCCAATTATCATAATTCATTTGTATAAAACTGCTTTTGTGTTTTAGTTTGCTGTCTTTCCCCTACACCTCCGATGAGCACGGTTGGCTACGTACGGTGCGAATGAAGTTCAATATACATACATGGCATTTATGGAGAAAGTGCTGTTAGCGAGTAGCACCTATAAAGGCCGGAATTGCACACGAAGGGGTTGGTGGCTAGCACCACGCCCATCCGCCTTTGTCTCCCCAATTATGATCATTACACACCGCACCAGTTGAAGCCCAGTACCAATTTATTCGTAACCAATATTGGCGGATCTCGGGTCGCTGGGTTCATAGACTCTCACATATGCACATCTACATACTATGTTCATCTCCTCTATATACACACACACATGGTCTCCTACTCATGCACAAAGAACGCAGAGCACACATTCATTCTCAAAATCTCTCCCA
The DNA here is from genome assembly GCA_014621495.2 of Entosphenus tridentatus. Lineage (NCBI taxonomy): Eukaryota > Metazoa > Chordata > Hyperoartia > Petromyzontiformes > Petromyzontidae > Entosphenus > Entosphenus tridentatus. The sequence goes on along the minus strand of CM025642.2, from coordinate 2,240,369 downwards.
CTCACACACATATAAGGTATCATCATTCAAACACAAATGCACGTACACACACTCTTAATAACACAAACACTCCTATTCACTGTCACACAGAAAAGTCATCCTCCCACACAATCCAGCACAGATAATTAATCGCCCATTTTCACACGCTCGTCACCACCGATGTTAGCCGTTGCTGGGAATCGAACACAGGTAGCAGTACACTAACTCTTACGCTACCACCGTAGTGAAATATACAGAACCACAAAGACAAAGACAAAGGTCCCCCGTATAGCCTTAACAGACTTTTAGCAAGCGGCACTCATACGCATAGATTCTGTCTCACTCTCTCACATACGGTTATAACTCCATAACAGCATATCCGCGATAACAGCCGACGTTCACTACTAACAAATACAAAGATACCGGTATAGTCTTAATCAGACTGTTGAGACAAGTGCTGTTAGCGAGCATCTATGAAGGCCGGTACGGCAAACGAGGGAGTCGGTGGCCAACACCATGCTCGGTCGCCTTTGTCTTCCTAATGGCGATGTTTACACTCCGCACCAGATACTCATTGGAGGCTGAGTCGACCGAGGGAAGGTCCAGGACCGTTTCAGATAATTGTAAATATTGTTGACCGTGAGCGGGAATTGAACTCGGTCCGCCTGGTTCGTAGGGCTACGCGCTAACCGCTGCACTACCGCTCCCCATACATTCTCACCTGCACTCACACCACAACTCCTCTCACACTCTCTGCCCCTCCAACTATGACACTCACCGTTATTCACACTTGCTCACAATCTCACAATCTCACCCTGATGGCCTCCCTCACCTCGACGCACTCAGAGAGAGGCTGCCTCTCACACTGACGCGGTGCCTCTCTCCATCTCCCACTGATGTGACACTCTCTCTCTCACACACACTCCCCCCCTATATCACATGCTCTCATGCACACAAAGAAAAAGATCCCCCCTATAGCTTTAAACAGACTGTTGGGGCAAGTGCTGTTAGCGAGTACCGACAAAGGCCGGCACGGCACACGAGTGGGTGGGTGGCCAACGCAAAAACAAAGATCTCGCCTATATCGTCTTTACCAGACTGTTGGAGAAAGTGATGTTCGTGAGCGCCTATGAAGAAGGCCGGCACGGCACACGAGGGGGTGGGTGGCCAGCACCACGCACACAGACACATTCACTCTCCTCCCCACCTCCCTCTCGCTCTCTGACACCACGCTCCCTCCCCCTCCCATCCCTCTCTCCCTCCCTCTTGCATTCGCGCCCAGTTGAAATGAGCTCATGTGTGAGAGTGTGAGACTAAGCGAACGTTCGGGGCGAGAGAGAGAGAGATCACCGTTTGCTATGACGGTCTCTTGTTTTGTTTTGACTGCCGACCGTCCAGGCGCGCGCACATGTGCTCCATGACTTCAAGCAGGACTTCTCTGTCTGCCAAGGCGAACACCAGAATCACCAACATCCTCACCGACATCATCATCATTTGCTGCTGCTGCTGCATCTCGCCGAACAGCACAGCAGCCCTGGCTATAATTCCGCACGCGTTCAGAGAAGATTACAGCGCGGAGAGGACCCCGCTGGTGCGGCTGAAGAGCCTCGTACCGGACTGGCACGGAGCACCGCGGGGGGAGGAGGAGGAACGCGACCGTGCTGTTCGCCGCTCCTGAATTCATGCACTCATATGAAGGTAAGCTGATCCTACACGCCGTGTACACTGATCGCGGGGCAGCAATGCAGAGTCTGTTTGGTGTCTGGTATTGCCCAAATGCGTAACACAAATAATGAATGTCCTTAGTATGAATTGACATAGCACACCCCATATGTAAGTAGGCTGTTGGGGCGAGTGCTGTCTGTTAGCGAGCACCATTAAGGCCGGCACGACACACGAGCGGGGGTGGGGCGGGGTGCACCACCACACCCGACCGCCTTTGTCTCCCCAATGCTGATGGTTTATACACATCGCACTGGGTAGTCGTTAAATGCTGAGTCAACCTATATACATGCGTAGACAAAGTCTGCTTTTAAGTATTGTTAAGCGCATACACTCATTTTGTAGGTATGGTGTTATATACTGACATTTATGCAAACACGGCTGACCTCTTAGCTACTAGTGAATGCGTGCATTCATATACAGAAGGTATGATGATGTTTTGTATGCACAATTATACACACAGAGACAAGTGTTTACAAATGCGTACACATATCTACGTGCATTCAAAATATTTCATTTTTTTCCTATATATGTATGTATGTGATGTTACATACGTCTTATACAAAGACAAAGATCCACCGTATAGACATCAATACTGTGAGGGCAAGTGCTGTGTGGGGGTGTGACTAACACCACGCCCGGCCGCCTTTGTCTCCCCAGTTTTGATCTTTTACACACCGCACAGGCAATAGTTTTGAGGCTGAATTGACCTAGATGAGGTCCAGGACCGATTCAGATATTCACTCGCTCCAAATCATACCCGTGCATGGGAATCTAACTCTCACGTGGGTTCGTAATTCAGTGCACTGACCACTGCACCACCTCTTAGAGCACATGCAATTGTTAAATACATGCACTTACATGGGTGTGTGTGCTGTTGTGCCTTATATATGTAAACATACACAGGTCATCTGTCTCATCTTCAGTAATGGATTTTAACACATGCGCTCACATGCAGGTTTACCCCACGCTGTAATACACAAAAAGTATTATCTTAATTGCATTCTGAAATACATGCGCACGTGTAGATAGTGTTGAATATGCATGAACACAGGTCTGTCCGGATGTCTGGACGCATGCACTCGGTTCAGAGCTAACGAGATGTCTTATCGCAGGCAATTACACGACTTTGAACGCATACACTCATAAACACCACAAACAAAGTGTACAGTCTGTAGCTTGTGCTGCTAAAAGGCGCAGACATACATGGCATATTAAACACACGCTCACGCATGTAGTATGTTGGTGTACACACACAGAGATGCACTCGTGTTCACGGTACATGTAATGATACAGATACATGCGATTGCATACATACACCATTCGTACGCAAAAGCCATACGCTTGCATGTTATAATTCCTATAAACCGCTCTCAAAGAAACCACATCACGACCGCTTTAACGCTCAAGCTACTAACACTGCGCCCCTTGTTTTGATGCCTACTGGATTAACGCGTCCCGCCGTAGAGGTTGCGGAGTGTTTGCTCTGATTGCCGAGTTGTGTACGGGAGGGCAGTGTCGTCTACAATCTGTGCGGTTATTGCAATGGTTGTGTGTAACCTTCAGATACTCAGCCCAAAACAGGCGGCAGAGATGCGCATCAAGGCTGCGTTCAGCACACTGCGGGGTGAGTTACTTGGATCACAGCACCGCACATTACACACTTCTCTTCCTCCACATATCAACACACACACGACGTGTTTTTACACATCCCGTCAGCGAAGCTGCCTCTTTGCAGTGCATCATCGTATAGCGGAATTGGTTCAACGCAAACAACAACTCTGGAAAGGTTTTGACATTCAGTGCCTCATCGGTAGAGTCAGGCTCACTTGAACCAGTGCTGGTGAACTGCCAGACGTTGTGTAGGCACGGATCATCCTCCTCTTCTCTGTTAGATATGGGTCCTGAGTGGACGCCAACCCATATATAATACATAACACAAAGTAATCCTGAGTCCCGTCAATAATATACACATCTATGTGAATAAACAGACAATACGCCTTCCCTAAGTATTCACAGTAAGCACAGTGTCGATGCGTGTACTGTTGTAGACACATTATAGCTCTACACAACCAGCACAGTGCACATTTAGCAGCACTACATAACAGTAGATAAAGCACAGTACACACAGCAACGTCAAAGCAGTCAAGAATAGTACGTACTAAATACACAATTGATACTGAGCACTATTACAGTATACTAATAGGGTTTTTCCCTTTTTTTCTGGCAACAAAACTGACTCCTTTTGCAATGAATCATGTTAACATTAACCACAATACTTGCAGTCAAAATGCAAACAAAAACAATACTATGATAATTTATGCATTGTCCTTGAAACTCATTGGTCCACACCAGAGACAGCTTTTCTTAGAGCCTAGTCTCATATGGTGATCGACCAAATGACGCCAAAAGGCGCACAGTTCAAAGACAACGCACTATCAGAGTAATGAGAGCTCGGGGTAAGCATGATTTACTATAACAGTACTCATAGCGCAGTGTACACAGTGTGCATGACAAAACGACAACGTAGAAATGCGACATCATACAGCACGCAGCACACACAATACACAATAATAGTGAACATATGATATTCCACAGCGCGACATCACAGTATATATGGCGATAAACATTTTTTCAATCGTACTGTATCACAGTACACAAAGTACCAGATCGCAGCACACAGAACAGTCCACATTCACAGAGTACACAGTGCAAACGCATGACATTACACTAACTCGACATACTGCAACACAATACATACAGTGCTGATTTGTGTATTATATTGATTGTATAAACGTCACCGTACAACATAGCATGTAATGTTGTCATACCATTGCACTAAATTACAACACAGTACACCATTGATAACACAACACAGTACAGCACAGACCATCAGAGTACATTACAGCACAATAGAAGAAAACGGACAATCACAGTGCAAGATGGCACATCAGTGATAGTACATCACAGTATAACCTGGAACATCACAATGCATCAGTCCATCACAGTACAGGCGACATACCATCACAGTACAAGACAGTTCAATACCGCGCGTCACGCACACACCGGGCGTGAGAGTTCCATTGTTAAATATTAACTCTGTAATTGACCCCAGACAGCCTCTGAGTCATCAGCCATCCGGCATAAACATCCGTACTGCACGTTCTGACTTTGGAATGTTCTCTTTGTTGTGATTGTAATCTCTGTATTCATAGTCTGTGTGCCGATCTGTCGAGCGGCGTCCCAGCTACCTAAGTTCTATCCCGCGGTGACTGCTAACATCAGTAGCGAGTGAGAAACAAACCGGTATTGTGCTTTCTACTAGACTAGCTTTACTACCCGACTTGGATTCACCACGCCCGGCTGCCTTTGTCTCCCCAGTGGCGATGTTCACACACCACAGCATTTACTCGTTTGAGGCTGAGTCGACCTAGGGGAGGCCCATGACCGGTTCAAATAATCGTCACCGGTGGTGGCCGTGAGCGGGAATCGAACTCGGGTCACCGGGTTCGTAGCGCAGCGCGCTAACCACCACACTACAATGCGTTACGCTCCCACATGCGCGGGTCACGTGACAGATTTGACGTCACAGCTCAGTTGCCGTGCCAAAAAAATGCATTATTGAGCTCCCCCCCCCCAAAAAGTGTATTTTTAAAGAATTTTTGCATGGTGTACAGTCTGGAAAGTACTCACATGGCAAATTTCAAGTTTGTTGCATGTCGGGAAGTACGCTAAACATTTTGAACAGACACACAAAATCACAACTTTGCCTTTTATATTTGGAGATAATGTAATTCATGTTGAGATATGTAATGTATGTGTATGTATGTATGCACTTTCCCTAACAATGTGTCGGCTATATAGAGAGTCCGTGTCTTTGTTGTATGCATGGTAATATGAATGCATATACTTTTTACGCCTTTTGTAAACTTAGTTCACTTTGTACGTGCAATTAATTGTGCAGTGTGTAAACATCAGAAGTTGGGATACAAAGGCGGCCGGCTGTGGTGTTGGCCACCCCACCACCTCATGTGCCGTATCAGCTTTCATAGGTACTCGCTAACATCACTCTCCACAACAGTCTGTTAAAGTCTATATACGGGGGATCTTTTCTTTGTTTGCATAACGTAACTGTGGATATGTCTAACTATGTGTTGCATGACATGTACCTGTACATGTTGTGTCTTTGTGTATGCATGTATGCAAATTGTTCGTGCATATACATTCCCATATTTGCTATGTGCTGAGTGTTCATGAACAGAACATTGTGTGTGTATGCTGTACTAATGATATCTACATATGTCTTATAACACGTCCATAGTTATTACTGACATTGTGTTTCAGTCCATCATACCTATGGGCCCTTCTAAACCAATGCATATCAGAAGGTTGTAACTTCTGGCATTGTATCACGCAATGTCGTGAGACCTAAAAAAGTCGAAACCGGTTCAGAAGTTCCCTGCTGAAACAAACAAAACTACAAGAAATGTGAAATGGGCACGTTCTCAAAGTTGCAAGCTTAATGAAGGATGTCGTGGAAAGGTTCCGGTTTGTTGGGAAAGAGGAGAGGGTGCTCAGGGGATTATGGACGCCACGGTGGCTAGGAGATGTTAACTACCTCGCCAGGTATACAGGAGGTCGTTGGTACGATTTCGACCCTGACACATGCTGTATATTTGGAGTTTGTATGGCTCTCTCCCTGTGGTCATGGGGATTTTTCTCCGGGTCCTCAGATTTGTTTCCTTTACAATTAGAAACATGCATTTGGAGTGTTTGGCTGCAATACATTTGCACGTGATAAGCCACTAAGTTGGGCTATCATATATGGCCAGGTCGCTTCTGAAAAAGAGCAATATAGCTAAGTGGGCCTTACCTGGTAAAAAAAAATAGTTTATAATTTGAAGGGTAGGAGCTGTTGAGGGAAATTAAGAATAAAGCTAAAGATCAGAAGGGAAGGGGGAATTTGGGCCCAAGACATACCACGTTTGGCACAGGGCTGGAGAGAGAGCATTTATCGAGCAATAACAGGTCGGTCTGTCTCGCATGCAAGTCACTGGCAGTATATATTTTTTTCCTGGATTTTTCTGTTTGCGCATAGTCACTTTAAGATGTTTTATTGTTCATGTTTTTGTTTTTCTGTTTGTTGCGGTTGCACCCGATTCAAGAGCCGAATGGCTCACAGGGCTATACCAAATAAATGAAACTGAAAACTGAAAATTAACATATACGAACTGGGCGACCCGAGTACGATTCCTGCACACAGCCAACACCGGTCCTAGGCCTCTCGTACGTTGTCACTAGGAAGACAAAGGCGGCCGGGCGTGGTGTTGGCCACCAACCCCCTTGTGTGCCGTGTCGGCCTTCACAAGTGCTGCTCGCTCAGACCACTTGCCTCCAGTATCTTAAGTCTATACGGGGGATATTTGTTTTTGTTTTGTACAGTGTATTGAGCCTGTGATCAAGTCTCCCATGATGCACCCGTGCTCGTCAGAGGTCACAAGCCAAGCCGGTGTCGAGCCTAGAAAGTGCTTGGATGGATGGGTGGCCACCACCATGCATGACAGGTTGTTATAGGCGACTGCGTGGGCTGGGCTACGGGCTGGGCTACGTGCTGGTCAGCAGACGGCAGGACAAAAAAGTCAAATGTTGTACCCTACTTCTGTGCTCCCAATATTCACCAACCCACACTGGCCAGGTCATACAACTCCCACGGCCCACACGGTATGTGGAGGCCCTCATCCTGCAGTGGATTGACAAAGAGGTTAAATATGTGTAATGACAATTCTCTATATACAACAGCACATCTGGCTCGAGCTTCCCCTAGGCTGACTCAACATAATGCACATTTATTCTCATAGCAGTTGTGTTAAAATCGTCAAGCATGCATGCACATCGCTCATCGCACCCACCTCCCAATCGAGTGCCGAAACTGACCTTCATAGGTGCTCACTAACAGACTTTTCTGCAGCTCGCCATATGGATAAGCATGGGACCTTTGTCAACTGTGTGTGTGTATACCCTGCTATGGGGAGCGTAATGTCACGGTTAGCGTGCTGTTCTATGAACCCGGCGAGTTAGATTATTTCCGCGCACGGCCAACACCTCTGACGATTATTATCTGAACCGGTCCTGGACTATGTCGACTCAGCCTCAAATGAGTACCCGATGCGATGTGTAAATTTCGTCTCTGGGGAGACAAAGGCGGCCGGGCGTGGTGGTGTTCATCCACCCCCTCGTGTGGCATGCCGGCCTTCATAGGTGCTCGCTAACAGCATTTGCCCTAACAGTCTCCTAAGGCTACACGGGGGATCTTTGTCTTTGACTCTGCTATCAAAGTCATAGAGTCATCCCCCCTGCTCAAACAACACCGCGGGGAATTGCTAATCTCCATTGGCAGCCATTAAAATACGGTGGTGGCAATTCCACATTCCTATCCCGGGACCAGGTTTTTAGGCAAAGGAATGCTACCGTTAAATTGTAGGCTATGCATAAGGGGCATTCTAGAGGCGGCATAATAGTAACCAGTAAGCTATGTGTAAGTGCCGCTGACAGGCTATGAATCATGTTAGGTAACATTCACGGCACGCACTGCCGTGAGCGAATGAAACCAGGGGGTGCTCTGTTGAGACATTCCTTATCCCCAACAGTGACACACACAGAACAGGCCATTGATGAAGCAAATACTGACTGTATAGTAAATATGAGAGCACCCCCGCTGAAGAGACAGCCGGTGGTACGGCCCACCAGGTGATGACCCCAATGACCTGCCTCGGCTGAGCGTCCGTGTGGTGCATGATGTATCCGTATGATCAGGGAATGGATTGCGGTATCCCAGTCTTGAGCTCTAACGATATACATCGTGATAAGAGTCGATATTTTCTCGGTTGTTAGCACAACGTTTAGATTCTCGATTATCCGTGGGCAGATTATCCGGGTTGCTAAAACCGAGCTGGTGAGAAAGATAAAGCAATTAATGACTGTGTCTGTTGCGTATGGTTTAATTATTATTATAGCTGCTGCTCCTCACTCGTAGAGGGTCAGTGACACGGGGCCCACGTGACCACAATCACGGTGGCAAGTTGACGGATTAAATGTTTTAACTTCACCCCATGCTATGTAAGGTGAATAATACATTCGTTTCTATAGCCTAATTGACAAGAGTCTTAATATTATCTGTTTTTATCCAGGTCACATATGCATTCAGAGGAGGTGGAACTCTGCACTGAGTCCATCGATACATATCGATTCCTAAGCTTTTGTGATGGACGCATCCAAGCACGTGTGTTGTGTGAACGGTTGTGTTTTCTTTTAAATGGGAAAGTGGCTTACATTCCACTCCCTCTATCCACCCGGCAATGTAAACGGGTTCCCCCGAGGTAGTCGATCGGCAGGTGGCACGTACGCCCAGCATGGAAGAGTAGGCCAATGGAGACCCCTCCAACAGCAGGTAAATTGTAGGGCTCCACTTTTTCCTCTTCCCTCTACAGCAGCCACTAGAGGCGCTACTATTCACCGCAACGTTTAAACTGACAGTTAATCTCATTTATGGGTACAAATGAATTGTGCCACATATAATTTACATCAAACTGTCATTAATTGCATTTCAATACCAATGTAAAAAAAACTGGACATCATTTGGCAATGGATATATAATGTCTGATGGAGGTAATGCAGAGCACACCAGCAGCAGTGGGAGGCAGGATGATGTCTGTCATAAGTTTTTTCTCACACATACAACACTCGCAAAAACGGAGATTTGCCAAACATCCCAATGCAGGACCATCCTGACAAGCACCATTGAGACTCGGTGAGGCTTTCCTACTAAATTAACAATATCTATGTACATATATCCAGGATATTGGTAGCTATAATAATAACTACCCGAAGGCATTGTCCTGATAGAGATCATAGTGTCTGTTTAGTAATGCATACAATGCCTCTACCACCCATTTAGCATAGCAATGCGTAAATATGTTATCTTGGATTGCCAATCGTAATTCATTTCGGTGAAGTAGTAAAATAAATAAATATGAGCTCTAGTGTGGTTGTATTTAATGCAGGCAGTGCAAATACATTACCTATATTGAACAATGCATTGCGTTTCGGGTAACACCTGGTACATCTGTAGTGACATCGCGGATGTCATTGTGTGGTGCCGGCCCAAGAGAGGCATGGCGTGCGATGCACTTACATCGCGGACAACACGTATGTAGCGACATCGTGGATGTCACTGGGTAATGGTAGCTCCAGCGAGGCACGGCGTGTGATGTATTACCATCGCGGACACCCCGTATTTGTGGGTGTAGTACCAGCCCTAGAGGGGGCTCGGTGAGCGCTGGGTCATAGCGCTCAGTGGCACCACGCGTGGCGTGCAGTGCTGACTCATACAGGAGGGAGTGCGAGAGTGTCAGCCATTGAATGACGTTACCCCAGGCCATGGCACTCTGGTTGACCCTGGAAGGCACGTGACGGGTAAGGTCTACACAGGGGCCCCAAGTGGGGGCTGGGGGTGGTCACGTGCCGGGGCGAGATCCTGCTAAAAGGTTCGAGAAGGTGGTCGTGGCCAAGGGCGGAGCCAGCCACGGCCAGGGAAGATATAAACCGGGTCCCCGTGAGGGACCAGGGTTCTGCGTTGCTGTTGTCATCTGAAAATCTACGTTCTACGTCTAAGAAGATGTCACCAAACACGTGGACCTGGACCCAAGCTGGGGTCCGGTCCGTTGTAGCTACTCCCAGTGTAACGAGTGTAGTTAGCCTGGTGGTCCACCACCATAGGTTGTTATCTGGTAAAGGGGCAGTTACCCCTTTGTGTTAAGTGTGTTGGTATTAATACATGTGTTGTCTCCAAAGAGTACGTCTGTGACTCAGTGGAATTCACTACACATCATTGGCAAATATCAATATACCTTGTATATTGAGTGTTACTTGTGATTTAAGCAATACAGCACTAATGTGCGACCTAAATCGAGCATTTGCCGAAGATAAAGGCACCCAAAATGTGCGCCCATTTCATTTAGACCGCAGACGCTAATCTGGTTGAAGCCTGGATATTGTCAGGATCGGAGACCGCCAAAGCACAAACAGGTTATAATAGGGGTTTTTCCCCTCTTGTCTGGCAACCAAACTGATATTTTATTACAAAGAATCATGTGTGCATTAACCACAATAGTTGTGGTAAAAATGCAAACAAAACACACTGATAATATATGCATTGTCCTTGAAACTGGGGGAAAAACCCTATTATTATATTTTGGTGCTTGCAAATGAGGTCTAATGGCACAAACAGGATGTCACAGGGATGCAGCGCTGCGTGGTGGCCAGGAGAGGGCAGTATTATATTTCTGTGCTCACACGTCTCTGCTCTCCACCACTAATCCGCACTGACCAGAGTAGTGAAGTATAGTCAAACAGCTCCCACGACCCACATCGGTGTGGGTAGGACCTCATCTAGCAGTGGATTAACAAAAGGGATAGACAGTACATGTATGTACATGTGATACAGACAATACCAGGGATTGGAAAATACTACTGTATTTCCTTTAATGGCTTAACGTTATGGTGTGGGTATAGCCTAGCATTGGCCAATATATTACCTCTGCTGTGGAAAACCTTGTGATGTAGACAATACTTTACACGACATACATGATATGGTGAAGTCACAATATTATTTCCTAAACACTCACACAGTCTGAGTAATTGTTTGTGGTATAGGTAAAACCGTGCATTGGGAATACCAATATTGAGAATAGGTTTTCCCCTTTTTTCTGGCAACAAAACATCAGAGTATGTTTTTTTTGCATTCTGACCACAAGTATTGTGGTTAATGCAGACATGATTCCTTGTTAAAGGTTTCAGTTTCGTGTTTTGACATCTGAACACCAGTTTTGTTGGCGAAAAAAAAGGGGAAAACCTATTCTCATATTTTGGTACTGGCAAAGGAGGTCCCATGAAATACCAATATTGCTTCAACATTGAGCAAAACATTGCGATGAAGGCAATACTTAGTACTGTGTAAAACCAAAGTATTTTCCATAACCATAATTACGTTGAATTGGGCAATGCTAATGCATTAACCATTTTATATATACAGTACTTTGTGATATAGGCAAGATCCATGCTAATATATTTTCCTATGCATGAGCAATACATTGTAATGATGGGAATTTCCATGGAACACATCACCTGGAATTACCGTAGTAATCTCAACCATAATTGGGAAAAGACCGACCCTGTGCATGCATCGCGAAGGCGAGAATGGATCTTCACGATGGTGACACCGGGCAGGTTCACGACTTGCCGCAGCGTCGGAACGACCATCGCGGGATCTCGTTGACAGGATGAGACATGGGACGCAGGACACCGCTTGAGTGACCCCTGTTGGCCACGCCAGGCGTTTTTCAGCCGCCATAAATAACGATTTTAAACCGGAGCAACTGACGTGGCCCGTTCGCTCCCCTCGGGTGGGGAGGGGGGTTCTTAATGGCCACGTCAGAGACATTGAGTCGGCACCACCCGTGATTAACTGGATGTGGTATACTATGAGGGAAAAAAGTATTTGATCCCCGGCTGATTTTGTACGTTTGCCCACTGACAAAGAAAAGATCAGTCTATAATTTTAATGGTAGGTTTATTTGAACAGTGAGAGACAGAATAATCCAGAAAAACGCATGTCAAAAATGTTATAAATTGATTTGCATTTTAATGAGGGAAATAAGTATTTGACCCCTCTGTAAAACATGACTTAGTACTTGATGGCAAAACCCTTGTTGGCAATCACAGAGGTCAGACGTTTCTTGTAGTTGGCCACCAGGTTTGCACACATCTCAGGAGGGATTTTGTCTCCCTCCTCTTTGCAGATCTTCTCCAAGTCATTAAGGTTTCGAGGCTGACGTTTGGAAACTCGAACCTTCAGCTCCCTCCACAGATTTTCTATGGGATTAAGGTCTGGAGACTGGCTAGGTCACTCCAGGACTTTAATGTGCTTCTTCTTGAGCCACTCCTTTGTTGCCTTGGCCGTGTGTTTTGGGTCATTGTCATGCTGGAATACCCATCCACGACCCATTTTCAATGCCCTGGCTGAGGGATGGAGGTTCTCACCCAAGCTTTGACGGTACATGGCCCCGTCCATCGTCCCTTTGATGCGGTGAAGTTGTCTTGTCCCCTTAGCAGAAAAACACCCCCAAAGCATAATGTTTCCACCTCCATGTTTGACGGTGGGGATAGTGTTCTTGGGGTCATAGGCAGCATTCCTCCTCCTCCGAACACGGCGAGTTGAGTTGATGCCAAAGAGCTCCATTTTGGTCTCATCTGACCACAACACTTTCACCCAGTTGTCCTCTGAATCATTCAGATGTTCATTGGCAAACTTCAGACGGGCATGTATATGTGCTTTCTTGAGCAGGGGGACCTTGCAGGCGCTGCAGGATTTCAGTCCTTCACGGCGTAGTGTGTTACCAACTGTTTTCTTGGTGACTATGGTCCCAGCTGCCTTGAGATTATTGACAAAATCCTCCCGTGTAGTTCTGGGCTGATTCCTCTTCGTTCTCATGATCATAGCAACTCCACAAGGTGAGATCTTGCATGGAGCATCAGGCCACTCGAGATTGACAGGTCTTTTGTGTTTTTATTTCATTTGCGAATAATCGCACCAACTGTTGTCACCTTCTGACCAAGCTGCTTGGCGATGGTCTTGTAGCCCATTCCAGCCTTGTGTAGGTCTACAATCTTGTCCCTGACACCCTTGGAGAGCTCTCTGGTCTTGGCCATGGTGGAGAGTTTGGAATCTGATTGATTGATTGCTTCTGTGAACAGGTGTATTTTATACAGGTAACAAAGCACTCCCTTTAAGAGTGTGCTCCTAATCTCAGCTCGTTACCTGTGTAATAAAAGACTCCGTTAGGCACTGCAGGTTGAACACGCAAAGTAAGTGGCGCATCGGACGCGACAGACACCGGCAAAGGCAATGTTAGGAGATGACGCATCCACTCGCGGGGCCACATAGGGTTTCAATCGGGACGTGTGAATGTACCAACGCCGCGATCCGACCCGAACGCGCACAGACTGCAGGCTAGGGACCTCAATAAGCACAACCGGCCCCTGCCAGGGTTTGTGCAACTTAGGGGAGGGTCCCCACCGGTACCTGTGGGCAGTGGAGCCAGGCCATGTCCCCCACTCGCCAGGGGGACCCACGATGAGAGCGCCGGGCGCAACATTCGTTCCGGGCCTGGGTCCTGGCCGTAGCCAATCGGGCCGCCACGCGCCGAGCAGTGTCACGAATATACTCGGGGAGGGGCTTAACAGGACCCCTTGCCCACGTGCCAAGTTGCACTTCCACCGGCGGCACATTCTCGCAGCCGTCCATCAAAAAGAAAGGTGAGTACCCCGTTGACGCATGTGGCGCCATCTGGTAAGCGGAGAGCACCCCAGGAATATGCAAATCTCAATCGGCCTGCTTCTCGCTAACCGTATGACAGAGCATGGCTGACAGAGTCCGGCTCAACCGTTCAACCATCCCATCAGTTTGTGGATGGTAGGGAGACGTCCGAACTTTCTTAGTCCCCAGTGCGTCGCACACATCCTGCAATAGGTTGGAAGAAAAAATTCGCCCTTGGTCTGTAAGCAACCTTTCTGGCGCCCCCTTGTCCATCACATATCCAAACAGAAATGCCTCCATGATAGACGCTGCCGACTGGTCGGGCAAAGGCCAGGTCATCGGCCAGCGGGAAAAATATTCAACCCCGACCAACAAAAATTTGTTCCCCCGAGCGGACGGGGGAAAGGGCCCCAGAATATCCAACGCCACCAACTCATTAACCTGCGACACTTGTATCGACTGCACTGGGGGAACATATGGTTGCTTAGGCGGCTTCCGCCGGGCACAGTCGGAGCACACCCAAATATGCCCGACGACGTCAGTCATCATGCCGTGCCAAAAATAATCCCGCTGTAACGTCAACAAGGTTTTCTGCACCCTGAGATGTAACAATTTCTCAGTGTGCAGAATCCGAATCAACTCATATCGCAACGACGACGGCACAACAAGACGCCAGCGATCGTGCAAGCCTTCCCTCCACATCAACAAGCCATCACAGAGAGCCGCTCCCGGCGTTCCATCGGACGACGGATATCCCCTCTCCTTCGCAACCCGACTCCGTAAGGCCCCCAGCGAATCATCGAGTAGTTGCTCTCGAATCCACACGGAACGCGGCAAATTCAAAACCCTGTCGGCCGGTTCCGGACACGTGGAAGCCCCGGGCATCTCCACAGCGGACATGACAGGACGCGGGGGCTGTGGAACCCGCGTGCAACTATTTGTGCCAGAGGCACAGGCGCAGGTGGATCCCTGCGGCAATCGTGAGAGCGCGTCCGCATTTGCGTGACGCGACCCCTTACGATATTGAATCTCAAACGAAAATTCCTGCAAAATTTCCAACCATTGCGCCAATTGGCCAGACGGTTGGTCAACTTTCAGGGAATATTGCAGAGCCGCGTGGTCCGTGCACACAATAAATTTGTGGCCATACAAATACGGGCGGTATTGACAGACAAATGCACTATAGCCAACAGTTCCCAGCGGGTAACGCAGTAGCGGGTCTCCGCCGGAGATAAAACCCGGCTCTCGTAAGCCACAACGCGCTCAACGCCACCCTTAAACTGCGATAGGACGGCCCCAATCCCCGTGTCACTAGCATCGGTATCTAGAATAAAAGGCAGAGTGAAATCACAGTAGTCCAGCGTCGGCGCTGACGCCAAGCGATCGCGTAGGCCATGAAAAGCCTCCGCCGGCCCCCAGCTGAACTTCCGGTTCTTTGCCGTAAGGAGGTGTAATGGCCTAGCGATCGTAGCAAAATTTTGAATGAACCTGCGATAATAGGAAGTGAACCTGACAAAACGACGCACGTCACCCACCATGGCTGGAATTGGCCAGTCCCGGAAGCACGCCGTTTTCTCCGGGTCCGTGGCCACACCGTCAGAGCTGACAATGTGGCCCAAATAACGCATGGATCGTTGCAAAAGGTCACACTTCTTGGGCTTGAATTTCAAATTGGCGGAACGCTTCCTAGCAAAAACAGCATCCAATCTCTGAAGATGCTCCTCAAATGTACGGCTGAACACAATAATATCATCCAAATATATCAAGCACGTGTCCCACTGCAGACTGGTCAACACGAGTTCCATCAACCTCTGGAACGTAGCAGGGGCGGAGTTCAACCCCATGGGAAGACAATTAAACTGAAACAGGCCCTGCGGCGTACGGAAAGTCATCTTTTCCCTCGAGAACTCGTACAGGGGGAGCTGCCAGAACCCCGAAGAGAGGTCAAGAGTGGAAAAATGTTTTGCCCCAGACAAGGCATCGAGGGAATCATCCATACGCGGCAGAGGGTAAGCGTCCGCAACCGACACTTTGTTTAACCTCCGAAAATCAACACAAAACCACAAATTACCATCCTTTTTCTTCACCAGGACCACCGGAGCGCCCCACGGCCTGTTGGATGGAGAGATAATGTCAGCGGCTAGCATATCATCCACTGCGCCGCATACATGAACCCTCTCCGCCAGGCTCAACCAATGTGGATTCATCCAAATGGGAGCAGCATCCCTGGTATCAATATGGTGGGAGAGCAACGAGGTGCGTCCCAGATCAAAATCGTCTTTACTAAAGACATCAGAATATTTCTCCAACAGCGCGTGAAGCACGGACCGCTGGTCCGTAGTCAAGGATGCATTTTCTTGGCACATCAATCGTCCTGCGACGTCGAGGCCGAAACCCCCGCTACGAGGCCCCGGTGGGCCGGATCGTCATGGGCCATGAAGGCGATCGTAGCATGGGCCAGAACTGTTCCAGCCGGCATGACGACAATTGTCTGCGCCTCCATTCAACATTTGCAAAAATGGAGGCTGACCCGGCCGAACAATCGTCCGTGCCGCGACCAGCGCCAGGCCAGCCATAACCGCGTTGGATGGCGACAACAACACCCCCGCCGCCCTCTCGACCCCAGGAACAGGCTTCCGATAAGGCAGTGGAATGAGCATCTGCGAGCCAGGTGGAATGTCGACCGAAACATCGGACAGCGCCTGCACCTGGTTGAACTGCGCATCGAGGCACTTGGCTGCCATCCGGGAGAGCAGCTGCTCATGGCCGCACACCGGCAGCAGAATTCCCAAGTCCTTGGACAGCTCCAACATCTTACACAGTATCAAGGGCTCCAACAAGTCGGGCTCCGTCTTTGGATACGTGGCCATGGCCAGCTCAAGCACAGCGCCCCGGAAAGCCACAGGCGATTCCTCCATTGCCCGTTGACTCTGGACGAATCTGCGGTGTGCGTCGTCCGGAGGCTCGTACGCTTCCACCATTTCGTCGAACGCCCCTTTCAGCGGCGCCTTCTTCGCGGCTGTGATGGAGCGGAATAATTTCAAAGACTTGTCATCCAGGAGCATCGGCAGAACTTCCAAGGCCTCTGCATCCGTCCACTTGGCGGATCGGACGGCCGACTCAAAACGCCACGCATATGCGCTCCAATCTCCTCCAACTGAGAATTATTTAATCGTCGTCAGGCGATGGCTGCGAGTCCCCGAGCTGCTGTTTTCCGATGCAGGCATTCCATGCGGCGGCGACAAGATGTCAGCTTCCCACCGTGGTGGCGACAAGATGGCGGCTTCCCGCCGTTCGGCCGCGACCACACCCAAGATGGCGGCGTCCTGCCCCATGTCGGAGAGGGCGGGAAGCCTCGCAGAGGCCCCAATGGCGGACGGCTCGGCCCCACCTGAAGGCTCCCTGCTTGAAGGCCCGCCACATGGCTGTCCCGGCATCATCGCTGGTGCGACCAGGGTGACTAAATCCAGCAGAACGGCCCTCAACCAATCAAGCTGGTCTGCCACGTGTCACCAGCCGTCTTCGGCTCCCGTCGACGCAGACGGCCCGGCCGCCGCGACGACATCTTGTACTCCTGTCGTATCGCTCGCCACCACTTTGCCCACGCCCTCCACGGTCAGGACCGCCACCGCCGGAGGAAGGTCCTCTTTGTCTTCTGAAGATGGTGCAGATATATTCTTTTTCTTGAGATGTTTTGACATCTCGTTCCGCCATCTCCCGATCCCTCGCTCGTGTGTGAACAGCTGCTGCCGCCGCTGTGCTCGTCGCTCGCGGGATAAGGGCTGCCGCCCGCCAGCTCTCCTGCTTGGGTCGCACCCCGGCGAGTCCGCAAGAGGGGCATGGCTCATCACCGGCTCTCGGTCGCTCACGGTTCGCCGCTCCTGTGCGCCTGTCCTCGCAGCACTTCAACTCGTCTTACAGACGTTCGATTAGCTGCCCTGAAGAGACGACTGCCCGGTGGCTGACTCGAGAAGCAAGAGACCTTTTACCTTTCTGCGTCCCCCTTTTATTGTTAACCCACATCAAAGAAAGTTGTCGCTAATCCGATGGCCCTCTCGGCCAATCGGATTGCTCGTCTTGCGCCACAGTACTCGGCGCTCTCATCGCCGTCCACATCCCGGTTTCCATATCAAAGGGCCTGCCGCTGACTGCTGCGCCGGCGGCCATGCACAAGCACATTCGCCCTGCCAATCAGACGCCCACCCTGGCTTCCCGCCGTTTGTGGCTGCGCCCCCCTACCTGCCTGCCAATCCGGTGTGTGGGGGTGCATTTTAACCGCGGTGGCTGGGTAGCCCCGCCGTGACCATGTAATCTCAACCCAAGTCACAGCGCCGCGGTGCGAGTTAGCATCGGGGGAGATCGGCCAATTCCCTGGCCGTAGGAAACCGTGAAGATTATTCCTATGAGAGGGCTTCTGGGTGAAAACCTGTCGGCCAGGTGACCTCCTCTTAGAGCTCTATAGGGGGGGGGAAATGTGTGAGGGTGTGTTTATGTGGGGGGTGGTGAGGCGGAAGCAGTGTCGGCCCCATCGCTTGGTGGTGGCGAGGTCGTAGATGGGGCGCCCGCAGAGCGGCTTCGCTTCTGTGGCATCACAGAGTTGCGCTACCAAGCGATTGGGCAAAGACATCGAGAGTAAAAGTGGCTATGGCAGTAAATCTGTGGCTTTCGCTGATGCGACGCGACGCTCTACTGACTTAAGGGTGAGACGATGGTTCTCTGTCAGAATGAGAAGAAGGTTCAGTATTGTATTATTCAGGGGTTGTGTATTGGATGAGACGAGGGTTTTGTATTGGATAAGACAAGGGTTCTGTTTTGGATAAGTTGAGAGTTCTGTATCGGATACATCTGTAGGTTGCAACCCCCAAAGGGGGTGCGAAAGCCTTTCAGGGAGCGGGTGGTGGGATGCAGTCTGTGGCACGGATACCGTGCAGGAGAAAAATCTCGAATGTGCGCACGGAATGTCAGTGCCATGTTGTGGCAACAATACACACAGATGTACAACACGAAACTAATTCCTGACTAACAACGTGTTCGCTAGTGGCGTAGACATGTGATCTCTCTTCATACTGTGGCTTAAGTAACCAAGCAGCTGGGGAGGGCAGAGCGTGGAAGGGGGCTGCCATAAACTGGTTGAGAAGCACTGCTCAATAGACTTCAGGTGCCTGGGTAAATAGTTGGAGTTGACAGCAAAACGAATGTAATACTGCCCTTCCAGCCCATTTCACCCTCCACCGTGGGTTCACTCTCTTTGGCAGATTTCAAAGGAGTGCTGATTGAAAGAGATAAATAGTTGTATTAATACACAGGGAATAAAAAACATTGCCAGAATTGCCAACTTTCTTTTCACACAATGCAATCTACTTTTGGAGCCAGGCAGCTTTTTCGTCTCATTCCGTATTCATGGGCAAAGCGGTTTTATATTCATAGGAAAATGCTGCGTTAAATTACATGTGTGCTCTTATGGAAGCCTCCCCTTGCGGTTCTGCCGCGCGAGTGAGTGTGACTGTGCGCTTCCGCATATTTCTAAACCTATGCCTCTTGGTATTATACCTACTTATTTTTTTACTGACCAAGCAATTACTTTTAAAAAATAATTAGTGTGTCCGATTACCATTTACATTACTTGAGGGTTTTTTTCTTCAAATAAACTTTCTACAAATATAATTTTGAAAGTAAGGCAGTCGGATCAATACTTTAATTACGAATTTTTATTATCATAATTATTGCTTTATATTTGAAGGATGTTGCCACAATGATTGTTACAGTAAGCACACTGGCCTTACAATCCAGAATATGAGCATAGGTTTTCCCCTTTTTTCTGGTATCAAAACAGGTGTTAAGATGTTAAAACACCAAACTGAACCTTTTACAAGGAATCATGTCTACATTAACCACAATACTTGTGGTCAGAATGCAAAAAAAAACATACTCTGATAAAATATGCATTATTTTTGAAACTGATTGGTCCACACCAGATACAGCTTTTTTTCGAGCCTCGTCTCAAACGCCTTTTGGCGTCCTCTGGTCTAACACCGTTTGAGACGAGGCTCAAAAGAAAGATGTTTCTGGTGTGGACCAATCAGTTTCAAGTACAATGCATATATTATCAGAGTATGTTTGTTTTTGTTTGCATACCGACCACAAGCATTGTGGTTAATGTAGACATGATTCCTTGTAAAAGGTTTCAGTTTGGTGTTTTAACATCTTAACACCTGTTTTGTTGCCAGATAAAAGGGGAAACATCTATTCTGATATATTTTGGTACTGGCAAAGGAGATCCCATGATGTTGCAATCCAGAGTTTGCCGGTTCGATTCCATCTCCCGGCGTGGCAGTTGGAGCTACGCTGAAATTGTATTAACCCTCCCCCACTCACACCGCCTTTGTCCACCCAGCAGTATAAATGACTACAACTCGTTAGTTCAGTGTTCTTCACTCATTTTCAGAGGTGGGCCACTTTTGCCAACAAGACATCATCAGTGTGAAGGCCGCCACACATTTGAAACCACTGGGGTTTTGCCAGCACGATGATGATGGGGTGTTTTCACATCTGGGTATTGTCGGGGGCCGCACATCAGGGCCCGCACTAAAGGCCACCAGGAGCCGTCAATGGCTCACCAGCCTTGTAATGAAAAACACTGGGTTAGTCGATCGATAGGTCACGTGTGTGGTGGCGTAAAACTCGGGTACTCCCACCTCGTACAAAATGTCTGGCCAGAAGTGTCGTGGAGGACCTCATGTCAGCAGTGGCGTGAGCAAGCAATTGCAGGGCTGCACCTTTACCTTTTACTCTACACCTTCCATCGTTGGGTTAACCTCAGAAACAGGAGCGCGATGCTGTATGAACGTAATCGAAAGAGAAGTTATCGCAGTACTAAAACAGGAATCCCAATTTCAACACGACCACCTCACGCCGATAAGACAGGTTTACTTTCACCTGCCTGGCTGTAATCTAATTACAACCGCGTGATAATCCCCCCCCCCACAGCCAATTGAGCTAAAACCCTCACGGCAACGTGACGCCAACGAACGCGTGCTGCTGCTCGCATGCCGGTGACGACTAAAGTAACGCTGCATTTAGCAGCCCTGACCGCCGGTGTCACATTTAAAAATGGGTGCCTCTGTCTTCTTAAGCCACAAAGTCACTGTACGATTTATGAATGAATAAAAAAGTGTCCTTCGGTGAAGCCATTAACTGTGTAAGAACCTGGCTTCCATGTTGGCACAGATTGTACCAATATGGCTCCATTAATTGTCACTGACAGACGCCAACAGCAGACCAACAGCTCTGGGTATCTCCGTTACAATGGGGAGGGGGAGACTGAAGGGGGCTTTGTGAGAGACACTGAGCCCAAGCATCGCTCAGCTGCTCATGAGTAAACCAAGTTCTCAAATAGCGAGTTGATTTTCTCAGCTCGATCACCAAATATTGAACAAAACAATCATTATAATCAATTTGTGAGTATTTTTTGTATTCTGATAGGTACAATGTTGATAGTTTGATTGCCACGAGACGAACACCTCTGTAGCGAGGCGTACGAGAAGGTGCAGAACCATCGAGTGTGGTCAGGGGGCATTTAAAGGGACATCAGAAGTCATTATTTGATGTAATTTCCCATAGGCTGTTGTCTAGCAATATTATAGAGTTCCAAATTAAGAAGTCATCTAATCACAATGATGCTTAGAAACACATCATCATGACAATTAGCAGCCTTGCTCAAGCCACTGCTGGATGAAGGCCTCCACAAAAGCCGCCACCAATCCCTCAAAGTACCGCGATGTAATATTCCCCCAGACGCTTGCACGCGAGCTGCTTTGACGGCTCCATCTCCTGGGTGCACGCCCCCTCGCAAGCGGGCGCATCCCTCGGTTGCCACTCCGTTATCATTTCTTTGAAGTTCGATTCGACCGACGCAGACCGACGCAGTCCGCCGCGTTGGAGTGTGGAGCGATGGTCAAGTACAGGAGGCGTCCTCGTTCGCGCCCAGTGAATGGTGGGCCCAGAGCGACTCCTCCACCCCGCCCGACCAAGGCCCGTGGGGGGCGTGCTGTGGGCGATAAGCACAATTGGAATATAAATTGCGCAAAAATACCCCACAGATATGACTTGTTTTACATTTTATGCAGCAGACTTCAACTATTGGCACAAACAATTATAGATTGTTTGGCCATTCTTACAGATAATTTAACAAGGTGTACCGCCTTATTTACGCGGCAACAACAAAAACGATTTAGCCAACTCCAAGTTTAGCTCCGTGAAATCATCTACTGGGGTTGCAGGTATGTGGCTGGGGCAATATTTTAGTGACTTGTAAACCGTGTAGAATGGGCGTGATACCCCAGCCTCCAAGTGTCTGATTTGTATTTACCTTACATGTTTACTGACAATACGACGGCTGCGAAGTAACGGACTAACTTTACAACTGTTTGCAAGGTCAAATCTGCCCAATGTATATATTAGCAGAGCTTGTTTGCATGTTCACCACAAGTACGTGTGGTTAATGCGGACTTGATTCCTGGCAAAATGTTTCTATTTGGTGTTTGAACATATTAACACATGTTTTATTGCCAGAAATGGTAACATCTATACTTATTTTACATACTTTTATATTGGCTCTTCATACCCAACAACTGTTTGTTGGGTATGAAGAGCCCCAATAGATTCCAATTGTACCTCCTATAAAAGCCCATGGGAGGCAATGATTGGTGATGCGAGTGATGGATATCACTTCGCCAGTCACAATTAGGCGACTCCTAAATACTGGAGACTGGAATAGATGCACATGCAGACTCATACATTCATCCATAAGAGTTTTTTTTGGATTAGATTGCGTAAATATATAAATGTGTCATTAAAACCCGCCAACCACGCGACACAGCCAACGAGTAAGGGTTGTCACGTAAACAGAACATGCCAATTCGTCACCAGTACAGCACACTGGTGTGTTGGAGAGTCAAGCCACAACATGTACGACGTTTCGCCAGTATTTACAACTAGCTTCATCAGGCGACAGCCAGATTTGTGGAGAAGTATAACTGTTTCGTTGCTTATATCAAGGCGTAGATGTGGTGTCCACGCTTCTGCGCTCTTGCGCCAACATGGTGGGGGGGGGGGATTACTGAGGCAACGTACATTATGAATTATGCGAGCCCTCTGTCCTTCCTGTCTATTATAGATGATATTGGTCGCGAAAGCCTACGTCATAGATTAATATGTCCATCGTTGGATCTTCATTCAGTGTCTTGTGATTTCTGGATGCAGGATTTGCTCCCCTACGGCTGCTGCTTGGGTTCTCGCGGTCGTCCTGCAGAACTCCTCAGCTGTTGTGTGGCACGATGTCTGACGTTTCACTCCATGTGCTGAGAGTTGCTTCAGCAGAGTTGTAGCGCGATACATTGTAGCACTGTGGGGGGGGGGGGCAAGGTGTCACCTCTGCCCCTCCACCTCTCCTGCAGCCGCTGCTCCTGCGGTGCCACCACCACCCCACTAAATATTTGAGCCATCGGCTGCCACTGCCGCCTTCATTTCCTAAATTTCGTGTCCACGTTCGACTGGTGCACCCCACGGATGGGGCACCCCGGGAGCTATAGCTGCCCCTGCCCGCTGGCCATTGCTATGGCACTCTTCTCCAGGAACTGAACTGTGCATATCTATGGGACCTTTTTGCCAGAATCAAAATAATGAAAAAAATAACAACTAAGAAAAGGCTGTTTTCCTTTCTGGGAATAAAACAGGAGGTATTAAGATGTTCAAACACTAAATAGATACCTTTTTAAATGCATCAAGTCTGCATTAACCGCACGTCCTTGTGCCAAAACATGCAAAAAAAGTGCTCTGATAATGATATGCATCGTTTTTTAAACCAATTTGCCTACACCAGAGACAGCCATCTTGATGGCCTTTTCTCACCAATGTTAGATCAGAGAACGCCAAAAGGTGAACAGTACAAAGGCAATGCAAGTGTAGTAAGTCCAACTGAGTCACAGACGTTGTTCCTTTTAGAGGCAACACATTTATTTGTAACATGTAACGCAAAGGGGTAACTGCCCCTTCACCAGATACAACCTAGGGTGGTGACCACCCAGCCAACTACCCTATAGAGAGGAGTTACTGCTATGAAGGGTCGGGCCCTCACTCGGGTCCGCAACCACGTGGTTGCCTTGTAGGACATAGAGCTTCCAGCTTGAGACGTAGAGCCTCCAGCTTGTAGAATGCAGCGACTCCGGTCCCTCTCAGAGACCCACCTTATATCCCCCCACGGGTCGGGACTGCTCCGCCCCTGGCCCCGCCCACCTTCTGGAGCCTTCTAGCTCCCCCTCGATTCCTCTCGAGAGCTCTCCCCGGACACGTGATCACGTGTCTGCAGGGTCAACCAGAGTGCCATGACGCAGGACAACCCTGCCCCTGGGCTGACACTCTCTCGCTTCCCCTCGTGGGAGACCGCACTGCACGCTCTTCGTCGTGCCTGCGCTATCCCAGCGCTCACCAAGCCCCGCTAGGGCTGGTACTACACCCACCACAGGGTATATGCGATCACAGTGCATCGCACGCCACGGCCCTTCCGGGCCGGCACCATACAGTTACATCCCCGATGTCACTACACAAGTATCAGAGTATGAATAGCTCGGGTTGAGCAGTTATATCTATGGGTCCTTTTTGTCAGTATCAAAACGATACAAAAATAAGTAGAGGCGTTACCCTTTCTCACAATGAAAGAGGTGTTAAGATATTCAAACACCAAATTGATACATATTTCAAGGCATCAAGTCTGCATTATTCACATGTACTTTTGGAAAACATGCAAACAAACAAGCTTTGGTAATATATGCATTGTCTTTGAAACAAATTGGCGTACACCAGAGACAGCCTTCTTTATGATCTTGTCTCGCCAGTTAGACCAGAGAACGCCAAAATGCGAACACTGTTCGTATGTGTGGTTAATACAGAATTGATGCCTTGACACAATAATCTATTTGGTGTTTGAACATCTTAACACCTGTTTTATTGCCAGATAGGGTATAGCCTATTATTCCCCCCCCCCCCCCCATCATACTGAACTGTGCAAGCTCACGTTCTGCCCAGGTTTCATGGCGGTATATCATCGAATTTAATCTAGGGAGGAAGTGAAACGCAATCAATTCAATTCCCGAAGAAGCTCCGGGCACGAGGAGCGAAACGTCGGAGGCATCGTGCCGAGGCGGCACTCCATGGGGGCCTCTGCTCGGTTCGTACAGACACAGACGTAGTCGCGGGGCGCCGTCTGGGTACCCCGTTACCAAGCACTCTTTTGAGTTTCATTAGAACCTAAATATGTTTGATAGCGGCAAAACGAAATTTTCTGAATCTGGCTTGAGTAGAATTGAGTTTGAGCGGAGCTAATGCGAGAAACATGAGGCCAGATTAATCGCGCCACGCGAGGCGGAGGCTAAATGCGCGAAATAAAGAAGAAGGCTTCTTGACGACGCAATTTGGGAGGGAGCGAGGGAGCGCCGCGATGAAAATGAACTTGGAAAACATCCAGCGAGCGACAAAGTTGGAAGAAAAAAAGATCCACGCGAGGCGTCAGTAAAGGCAACATCAATTATTCATGCCGACGTTCAGACCGGGACATCCATTTACACGGTGGTTATCGGTTATGCATGTAAATCCAGCCTCGCGTGTGGGTCTCAATAAATATCAACACGCAGTGTAACGGGGGGGACATAATAAATGAATAACCCGCAAGCTTATTAAGATCTCGATAAATTCCACTTTGCAACTAATTATGCATGGGCAGCGGGAACCAGAAGGGTACTTTTCTTGTGCACTTCAGTTGCCGACGCCGGTGCGGATATCTCTGCTCGCTCCCATGAACGACCAAGTTAATTTAAAAAAAGAAAGAAAAAAAGCATTAATTTATATTAATCTGCGTTGAGTCCTGGCAGCTGTCCATGATTAAAGAAGGTTCTCAAGCACATTCGCTTTGATGGTCTCAGCCTGGTCACCAATTAATGCACGGGAAAAAAATAATCCGTTATGCAAATGTTATTCTTGTCTGAATTCAGCATAGCCCAGAGCCGAAGGATACAGCTTATCCAGCATGTGTATTGGATGATTGACATCCTGGTTAAACAAAATAAACTTTATCTTGACAATCGGTGAACCATTCTTTATTTAAATAGGCACTATATAAATCGACAGTTAATAACGATAATAATTTTAGCAATTCAACTTGTAATGCACCGCATGGTATTAACTAGCTCTCAAAGAGAGAGAGAGAAAAAGAAGAGGAGAGTGAAAGGGAGAGAGAGAAGAGAGTAGAGAGAAAGGACGACTCAAAGGAGAGAGGAGGAGGAACCACAGAAGAGTGGAAGAGCAGCAGCGGTGGCGAGACGTTAACTCCCTGCAGGAGGTCATGGGTTCGCTCACGACACCTGTATATTTGGAGTTTGTATGTTTTCCCCGTGGTCCCGTGCATTTTTCTCCAGGTCCTGCGGGTTTTCCCTCTACATTTAGAAACACGCGTTTCGAGTATTTGGTTTCTGTACATTACCATATGATAAGCCACTTTGTTAAGCTATCAATCGTGGCCAGGTAGCTCAGTGTGCCTTACCTACTTACGTTTTAGCTGCGCAGGGTCATCGAGCCGGCGCCAAACTCCCCACCAGCTGCGCGGTCCTCTGTAACGTTCGTACATAAATGGGGCCGTCCATAAATTACGTCACGCACCTGGGGGGGGTGGGGGTCAGATATTTGTAACAACGTGTGGGGGGGGGGGGGGTTGAGAAATGTGATGTCACATCAAAATGCGCAACTTTAAATACATATAGACAAACGTTCTACTTATCTTCTTGGTTCTTTCGGTAAAGTCACGTAGAAGGGAAATAATAAAATAATAAAAATAAAACATAATAAAATAAAATTATCACGATGTTTCGGCCACAACGCAAGCAGCCGTCCTCAGGTGAAGAACAGGGCTGTCGGAAAGACAGCGTCCGAATGACAGCCCTGTTCTTCACCTGAGGACGGCTGCTTGTGTTGTGGCCGAAACGTCGTGAGAATTTTATTTTATTGTTGAAATTTTATTATTTTATTATTTCCCTTCTACGTGACTTTTCCAAAAGAACCAAGAAGATGAATCCCTGCAGTCACGAAAGCTTTAAATCGAAACGTTCTACTTAATTAAATATACGTTTTAATAAATGTTTTCTTCTACAACATCAGAGTGCAGCGCCACATTAAATACGCACTACAATGACAATAGTTTAAAGCGATTTGAAGCACTTTTTATTTTCAAAATGGATATATGGTTTGGGGGGGGGGGCAGAGCTTTGTGACGTCATATTTGAGGGGGGGTCTGACTTTTTGTGATTCTGTGTGACGAGGGGGGGGGGTCAAATATCGCACCAATGAGAAGTGAAACCGATGTTGTATTTGCCAGAGCTGGAATGATGTCAAATCAAGTGCAGAACCAAATTTAACTTGACATGGTCTGTTGTGTGTGTGTGCGTGTAATTGGTGGCGTCTGGACCGGTAGTGTAGTGGTTAGCTGCGCTACGAACTCGGCGCTCGGGTTCGATTCCCGCTCACGGCCAACGGTCTGTTAAGGCTACACTGGGGAGCTTTGTAATTAGTGACAGGGCTGAGACTATAAACTCGTTAAACTTGAGCACCAGGTTTATTCACAGCTTTGTCGATGCACTATATAATAATATACATTACACGTATAAAGCGCCCTTTTACAGGGTACTCAAAACACTATAGATTGCAAATATAAATAAATACATTTTGGCAAAATTCGGGAATGACCAAGTATGAGAGGCGATTTAGCAAACCGAGCGAGTCATATATATATAATGGGGTCAATGTGAGTTATAGGTGAACAGGCTGAGACCAGAAGTGACCTCTGAGCCACGCTCGCAATACAATTCCCATCCTGCAAACAATGGCGTCACGTTCCACCACCAGCCCCGTGGCTGGAGCGTCTCGTCCCCGAGTCCTTGTAAATCCACTGCTCGCTAATTTCAAGAGCGGCCGATTTACGCGAGTCCCCGTGCGGCAGCGCCGATTGGCAGCCAAAGCCCTCGCCCTGCCCAAATGCAATCAACAAAATAGCACGGGGAGGGGTAGGGGGCTTTCGCTCCGCGCCCTCTAATCAATTTCCAGCTGTGCCAATCATTATCGTCAACCAATATCTATCCACTGCTTGATTAAAGCCTCCCCATGCTGTCACCATCAATCTCTGATGGTCTTGCAATACCACGATTAATCTCGCGCCCGAACACGAGTTTATGATTTCAAAGATCCATCTCGTTCTGCGACGGCCGTGCGATCGGGCGCGTTCCGTCACCGGTCTCGCCGTGTGGGCCATCATCTCTTGAAATCGTGCCGTTTGCTAATTTTGAGAGCGGCGCGGTTTAAACGAGTCCCGTGCGAGAGTGCTGATTGAAAAGCCAAAACGCTCGCCCTCCCCCAAATGCAATTGGCAAAAGTGCACGGAGGCTTTTGCTCCGCACCCTCCATTCAATTTTCCGCTGTGCCAATTGGAATGTGGCCAGTCCTGGGCAACAACGCTCAGAAGAGCAAAGGCTGTCTGTCTTCTCGCCCCTTGAAGTTTCCACCACCAACAACAACGAATACAAGAATGACCCGCGGTTGCGGTGTTGATTCAGGTTTTTAATTGGTTTTCTTAGATTAGATTTTTTTTACATTTTCAAATACATTTCATATTGCGTTTTGAAAAAAAACATCGCTTTCTGATTTGTATTACAATTACGTTACGAAGGCGCAATTTGCGTCACCGTGCATAAAAATAATTCCCCACATGAATCATTAACACTCCCTTCACCACCATCATCATCGGTCAGCCGTGATCTATCCACTGCTGGTTAAGAGTCTTCGGCAAGCTGTTGACATCGCTTGTGGCCTTGAAAATGACACAATCAATCTCACTGTCACTGCTCCATCTCCGCGGTGGATGTACTCTCTGGCACAATCTCTCCTGTGGCTGCCACTCAGCCGTGAGTCTCAACCGTAGGCCATCATCTCTCCTAGCGACCTGCCCTGTCCAAGCCCACCTACTCTTCTTAACAGCCAATCTGATGTCTCCAACTTGTGCCTGTGTCCTCTAATCCGCGTGTTCCTCTGCTTGTCTCTCGGTCAATTTCCAAGCATGCGATTCTTCTTTTCTCACTTTTCAACTTTGGTTCAATTACCTTTCCCATGTCCGTGCCTCACACCCACGTCTCACAAACAGATTATAATACTGCCTTGTAAAGTAAAACTATAACATGGGTTGACAGTTTTAGGTAATGGTCCTTTTCCAGAGCATGATGCCCAAAACATAGGCTTTGTTTATGTTTATTACAGTGAGGGAAAAAGTATTTGATCCCCTGCTGATTATGAACGTTTGCCCACTGACAAATAAATGATCAGTCAATAATTTTAATGGTAGGTTTATTTGAACAGTGAGAGAGAGAATAACAACAACAAAATCCAGCATAACGCATGTCAAAAATGTTATAAATTGATTTGAATTTTAATGAGGGAAATAAGTATTTGACACCCTCTCAATCAGAAAGATTTCTGGCTCCCAGGTGTCTTTTATACAGGTAATGAGCTGAGATTAGGAGCACACTCTTAAAGGGAGTGCTCCTAATCTCAGCTTGTTACCTGTATAAAAGACACCTGTTCACAGAAGCAATCAATCAATCAGATTCCAAACTCTCCACCATGGCCAAGACCAAAGAGCTTTCCAAGGATGTTAGGGACAAGATTTTAGATCTACACAAGGCTGTGATGGGCTACATGACCATCGCCAAGCAGCTTGGTGAAAAGGTGACAACAGTTGGTGCGATTATTCGCAAATGTAAGAAACACAAAAGAACTGTCAATCTCCATCGGCCTGGGGCTCCATGTAAGATCTCACCTCATGGAGTTGCAATGATCATGAGAACGGTGAGGAATCATCCCAGAACTACACGGGAGGATCTTGTCAATGATGTCAAGGCAGCTGGGACCATAGTCACCAAGAAAACAGTTGGTAACACACTACGCCGTAAAGGACTGAAATCCTGCAGCGCCCACAAGGTCCCCCTGCTCAAGAAAACACATATACATGCCCGTCTGAAGTTTGCCAATGAACATCTGAATGATTCAGAGGACAACTGGGTGAAAGTGTTGTGGTCAGATGAGACCAAATTGGAGCTCTTTGGCATCAACTCAACTCGCCGTGTTTGGAGGAGGAGGAATGCTGCCTATGACCCCAAGAACACCATCCCCACCGTCAAACTTGGAGGTGGAAACATTATGCTTTGGGGGTGTTTTTCTGCTAAGGGGACAGGACAACATAAAAGGGACGATGGACGGGGCCATGTACCGTCAAATCTTGGGTGAAAACCTCCTTCCCTCAGCCAGGGCATTGAAAATGGGTCGTGGATGGGTATTCCAGCATGACAATGCCCCAAAACACACGGCTAAGGCAACAATGGAGTGGCTCAAGAAGAAGCACATTAAGGTCCTGGAGTGGCCTAGCCAGTCTCCAGACCTTAATCCCATAGAAAATATGTGGAGGGAGCTGAAGGTTCGGGTTGCCAAACGTCAGCCTCGAAACCTTAATGACTTGGAGAAGATCTGCAAAGAGGAGTGAGACAAAATCCCTCCTGAGATGTGTGCAAACCTGGTGGCCAACTACAAGAAACGTCTGACCTCTGTGATTGCCACCAAGGGTTTTGCCACCAAGTACTAAGTCATGTTTTGCAGAGGGGTCAAATACTTATTTCCCTCATTAAAATGCAAATAAATTTTAAACATTTTTGACATGCGTTTTTCTGGATTTTGTTGTTGTTATTCTGCCTCTCACTGTTCAAATAAACCTACCATTAAAAGTATAGACGATCATTTATTTGTCAGTGGGCAAACGTACAAAATCAGCAGGGGATCAAATACTTTTTCCCTCACTGTATATGGCGTTGTTAATGACACATTTGGCGAGGGCATTTTAGCTGTACAGTATCTGCACACCAATGCCAACGATCCCCTCAATGTTTTTGTCTCATTCGATGAAGAAATTTCCATTCGTAACTTATGCAGTGAACAATGTACCACCCGGTGTGCAAGAATCATCCAAACCCTTGTTCACATTAGAAGCACACATTGCATATATATATATACCCTGGTGATTGTCTCGTCGCATGGCAAGCAATATGAAATGTCATCATTTTAGTCCAAAAATATTTGAGTGACAAACAGAAATCGAATTATTGAATGACCTTGTTCAAAGTCATTGGTGACCCGGCTGCGAAATCTGGATTCGAACCTAGGTTCTCAGTGTTGCTGGTATAAACACACGCAGGTTCCTCAATATTTGTTCCTCGAGAAAACTAAATATATTTGCGAATGTTTGTACCCTCGAGGAAATTAATATTTGGCTGTATAGCCTCAGAGGAGTTAATATGTGTTAGGCCTAGGTTTATCGGAGGCTGCATTGGTTGTGTGTTATACAGTTTTCCGTTCAACTAGAACACACATTTAACAACGAGGGTCCTTGACTATGAACATCTGGGAGTTCACCAGCATTAGCCTTGGTTCTGGCACCAAACCCGCGTGGTCACGTTCACAGCCCAACGCACCAACCACGGCATCACCGCTCCTACAAAGAGCGACCCACATATTTCGTACATCTTAGGAAGAACAATACGTGAGTGGGGTTAACAGTGATATTGCCTCAGTTGATTTAACCTGTACTCGGGTTTCAATCGTATTGCATTCTCATTCGCTAACAGCTCATGTGACATGCTACGCGCCGTGACCAAATCATCCGGGATGTGCCCGATCGCACAAGCTAAGCAGGTCTTGGAGCCTGGCCAGTGCCGGGATGAGTGTCACAATGCACAAGCAGGTTGTTCTACATCAGGGGTTGGCAACGTGCGGCTTCAGAGCCTCATGCGGCTCTTAAAGGACTGCTTAGTGGCGTTATTTATTATGTACCGTCTCGTATTCACATGCATTATGGCTCTTGAAATATATTACCAAATTTGAAAAAAATAAATGCTGTCCTTATCTTTTTTGGTTGCCGACCCCTGTTTCGAGGCTGTGTGATTACACAGTGGCCAGCAAAGTGCAGCACAGCAAAATCCAGTGTTGTACTGTACTGCTCGCGTGTCTTTGCCCCCCCCTCCACATGGCAAAGAGTGGGTAAGCCCAGGCACAGTTCAGATATCACTCGGCACTGATTTTAGCCGTGGCATTAAACCAGCACCGCCCGCTTGCTGGTATAAACGTGCCTCTCGGCGGGCGGCCTCGTGTGAGGGAGCCGACTACCAGGCCGGGGAGCCCACGCCGAGACGAAGAAGAGGGAACGGGGAGCGTGGGATGTATTTTTAGCGGAATAATGCGATGTTTCCCCAGGGGGCGAGATAAGGCGAGAGAGAGAAGCTGTTTGGCAGGAACGCGCGACCCCAGCTGATAGGTGACCCGCCGTTCGGCTGCAGAACGAGAGTTTAGGGCTTTAACCCTTCTGTGGCATCGCCCTGGTGGCCGACTCGGATTTCTTTGGTGTTTGTGGAGCACGAACAAAACGGCTTGAGGGGGACCCGTGCCGTGTTGGAGCCGTTGAACCAACCCCCCGAGCGTCTGGATATAAACCAGAGATTAAATCCGAGTGGCATGAAGAGCTCATCATGGCCGAGTCCGCGACACCGAACCCCCGCTGAGATACTGAACAGAATGCAGGTTTCAGCTACCGGTGGTTACATCAGAGGTGCGTATTATTGGAGGTTCATAATGGCCATGTCAGAGACGCTGAGACAGCACCACTGGGTTAGTAGGTTTGAGTTGCACTGTCAGCCACTTGAGATGAATGCCCAGTTCCCAAGTGCATCGAGTTGATGGTCTCGGCCCAGGCACCGATGACCACACATAACATCGGCTCACATTCAATTTGGGTTTTCATGTCATGCGATTAAATCCGAGCTCTGAGGACTAAAGATCACTACCATGACAGGGCATGTAATACAGTGAGCCACCAGTGACATCCTTCCTGGGTTTGAGTCACACTGTCAGCCGCTCGTGATTAAACCACAGTTCCCAAGAGTAGCAAGGTAATGGTCTCAGCCCGGTCACCAATGACTGTTCGAACAACGTCATTCAATGTTGATTTAACTCCTTTCGGCTTATTCCCACTTTGATGAATTAACTGTATTAATTAATTTGCGTCATTATTAACACGTGGCTAAGGAGCGCATTCTATTGTCTAAAAAGCATGTCAGAGAGACAGCGACACATAGCCCAGGTGTGTTTCTACTGAGGTCTGTTTGTGTGTTTTTGTGTTGAGTCTTCCGTTAAGGTTTGCGAAACGCTCACTCAGCATTCGCGAGGAACACAAAGGTCCACTCTGCCAGCGATCTGATTAATGCATTGTTGGGATTGGAGGTATTCATACGATTCAAGAATCCATTCTAGTTTCGTGCTAACCATCCAATTTGTATCACTAATGTGTTGTTTTGCTATCTGTAATTCTGATGGGTTTTTTTCCACCCCATTAGCCTATACGTAATAGGGGACATAGCATTTGCTTACAGCGAGAGTACTCAATATCACACACTATTTGATGTGTTTATTGCGAGCTAGCAATGCATTTTAATCATACCATCTGCTCAGCGACCTATCCTGCCACGTATCCACGTACCTACTCACACGCCACACAACTCCAGTCACTCGCTCACTGCTACCAAACCAAGGGTCATGTTTCCATGAACTCGCTCCACCAGACTCTGACTTGATTCATTCTCATGCACACAGCGTATCATCCACCACACTGCGGGTCACAACAAGACACTCATCCACTCACCCACCCACTCACCACACTGCTGGTTACAACAAGAAATCCACCCACTCACCCACCCACTCACCACACTGCTGGTCACAACAAGACACCCACCCACTCACCAACCCACTCACCACACTGCAGGTCACAACTCCCCCACCCATTCACCCACCCACTCACCACACTGCGGATCACAGCACACCCACTCACCCACCCACTCACCACACTGCGGGTCACAACACATACTCACCCACCCACTAACCACACTGTGGATCACAACACACCCACTCACCCACCCACTAACCACACTTTGGATCACAACACACCCACTCAACCACCCACTAACCACACTGTGGATCACAACACACCCGCCGACCCACTCACGACACTGCGGGTCACAACACACCCACTCACCCACCCACTCACCACACTGCGGGTCACAACACACCCACTCACCCACCCACTAACCATACTGTGGATCACAACACACCCACTCACCCACCCACTAACCACACTTTGGATCACAACACACCCACTCACCCACCCACTAACCACACTGTGGATCACAACACACCTGCCGACCCACTCACGACACTGCGGGTCACAACACACCCACTCACCCACCCACTAACCACACTGCGGGTTACAACACACCCACTCACCCACCCACTAACCATACTGTGGATCACAAC